>OY856409.1:1964007358-1964172358 GCA_963693085.1 Alisma plantago-aquatica | reverse complement strand
ATGGAATTTCTCACTGACCCTTTAGCTTAAATTCACAATGGCACAAGTCATGTGCATCAATCTTGCAATAAAAATAGAACTTCTTCAAAAAGGCATTCTTCATATCTTCCCAATTCGTTATCTCCATTTTTGAGGAGTATTGATCCTTGAATTTTTCCTTTGGAGAGAGGGGGAACATAGTCAAATGGATGGCATCATCAATTGTGATTGGAGTGCATAAATTTGAGCATGTCTTTAGAAAAGCATAAATATGCTTATAAGGATTTTCATAATCCAACCCATATAAGACCAAAAGCATTTGCACAAGGGCTGGAGGGATAGAAAAGTCTTGACTGGGCATCACCTCAATTCTTGTTTCCATAGGAGAAGTATAGTTGTCTGGTAGACAGTAGTCGTGGAGAGGTCTTGGGTTCTCTCCATTATGGAGTGGTGGTCCTCCATTGAGATTAGCCATCTCTTCCCTCTCTAATGTTTACTTTTACCTACATGTTTCATATTAAGAAGAGTTAGCAATCACAAATACAAGAATAACAAAAATAATAAATAATGGATATGGTGAGGGCAATAGAAAAAGGCAAAGAAAAACAATCTACCTAGGTCAAGTGTCATGCTCCCTATCAACGGGGCTAGAAAGCTTGATGTGCATATGGCACACCAGAAAAAAAAACTTATAATTTCCCAATGTAGACGCTCTCAAAATAAAAGATCCACAAAAGCATGACTAAAGACGTAGTATGTGAGCGACAAGTCAAGGTTGATCCATAGATGAGATGCGGGCACTATAGCTTGGTATATTTTGGATAGGTTCCTAATGCAAAGTGTAGGGTTTCACAAGATTAACTTTGGGTTGTTGATTAAACTAAGTGTTCAATCAATTAAAGGGAATAAGAATTAAACCAGATTAACCCTACACAATTAGACTAATTGACAAGCTAAGAGATCAATTACACCAAAGCAATAAACAAGATACAAGCAGTCAACACTACACTAACAAGGGCAATCCTAATTAGCAACTAAGATAGGAAATTAGATAAGCAAGGCAATAACAACATTTGACTAACATTAAACAAGGAAATTGACTATACAAATTAGACTAAGGAAGCTAGACATGAAGCTAAGTAAACTAACACTAACCATCAAGAAGGAAATTAGGATTTTAACAAGTAATTAGGGTAAGTTGACCCTTTGCCATAACTATCGAGCGTGATATTGGTCATGTTATTGTGATATCATCCAACAATCATGCTATCAAACCATACAACTAAGGGTAATGAGAATAGAGGGTTCTATTCTATACTAGTTGGCCATGGATGGCATGGAGTGTGCATAGGGGACTAGTCCCTATCACCTCCCATCCAACCTTGTGAGGCTCAATTTCTAGGGAATATATAAACTCCAACCACGAATACCCCAATCTATGTCTTCATAAATAATTATCCCAATGCACTTAGTGGAAAGGGGTGGTATGAGATGTAGGAGAAGGGTATTTCACCTCCTTTACCCGCAATGTTCCTTGCTAAGTGCATAGGGAGGATCAAATACAGCTACATAGATCTTACAACTAGAGCTGGCATAGTATAGGGATAGGTGGGAAAAGAAGGAAACCAACATAGAATCCAATAATGACTTAGGAGTTTTTCCTCTTCTAGAGTCCTATTTCCTATTCTCTTTGTGCATTAGGAGTTTTCATACATGAATCACATAGAAATAGGTAGGAGAATAGAACAAGCAAGAATATAACATTAATCAATGAAATCAAAGTCTTTGTATAAATATTTTCCCAATAGATATCGAAGTTACATAATTTTCTCCATACAAGGGGCTTATCTCTCATAGTAAAAGAGAATGCAAAAATAGGGAAGAAAGAAGTAAAATTGGTCATGGCACTCCAAGTAGAGGTTGTATCCTTCGTTAGCAGTATAAAGGATGAGCTCCTCCCTCCTCTAAGGTGTAATGAAATGGAAAAATGGAAAGGAATGACAAAACCCCTAGAAAAGCTAGGTTTGGGCTGGAAGATGGAAGGAAAATAGAAGAAAGTGGTAGATGGTGGCCTTGAATGCAAGGGCAAGCTAACCTTTAGCTACTAGCTGCCACTAATGTATATATAGTAGCATATGAAGCCTAGGGTTAAGTGGGAGTAAATTGGTACAAATGCTAGTTTGCAACATTATGGTTAGATGGGTAGCACGGTTATAGTAGTCACCATGGACGTGGTGGGTAGATGCAGGAACGACCATGTTAAGTGAAAAAGATTGTGGTGGTGAAGGTAAAATGACAATATAGAGTGGAACTTTGAAGGCTTGGTGACAATGTCGTGGTGGTCACCATGACTGTGGTGGAGTGAGGGTAGGAAAACCATGGTGATTACCACGACCACATTGGGGGGGAGGAAGTCGTGGCCGTGAGAATGATTGTCCTGGGAAATTTCTACCATGGTTGTCTTGAGGAATGCAGCCATTTTGGACTCTATAGAGCATGAACATGTTGAAAGACATGGTCGTGGCAGGTGACCTGCTACACTTGCTTTAATAATCAATTTCTTCTGTGAATTTTGACTCTAGTAGAACAGCCATGGCTGAACACCACGGTTGTTTTGGGGGTTTTCTAATGCACTCTGATCTCCAAGTTGTCCATATATGGTACTCTTTACTCAACTTCGACCTTTGGACACTTGGGGTAGGTTGAAGTTCACTTTGATGACTCTTTGGGCTCCTCCATGAATGTTGGAGTCATTGGGATCATCTCTCTCTTCTCATTCTATCAATTACTCTCAAAGGTACATGAAAAATATGCAAAGAACATACATAAGTGCATTTTACAACAGTCCGATTGTTGAAAATGCAACATGCATTATGAAACATCTGGACGTGAATAAATAGCAGAAAGACACAAGACAGGGACCCAAACTACGACTCATCATGCAACTTTTTTAATCCAACCGTCAGCAATTTCACGATAATGAGACATGTTTGATCATGATAGTCAAGGGTGTGGTAGAGTCAAACCACCCTCAATCATCTTAGATATGTCCATAATAAGATATTATAATTCCTTAAATAAGTTGAGGGGGAGTAATATATGAACTATTCTGGCTCATGGTCTGATATGACTTTCAAATACATTACATAGGTGATTAAGTTATGTATTGTTTATGATTACTTAATATCTATCACTAGGTTTATTTTCAATAACAAAGTATAACAATTTTCCATGGATGCGTTTTTATCTCATTGCGATCAAGACATAAGTTGATAAATGAAACCAAATCAACAGAGTCATGTGAAAAATATGAACAATGCTAGAAAGTGAAATAGGAGTATTCATAGAAACAAAATGTTAAACATTCTTAACAAAATATCAGAAGAAATAAAACCTTATGCATGTTCTTACTAGTAGTATCATCATATATAGAATATAGAAATTTAAGACTAATTATTGATTGAGTCTTCCATCCACCTTGTCAAGACAAAGCTTGAACAAAATTTGGATAGTAGTAATGGGTTTGATTGTAGAAAAAAAACATACCGTATCCTTTGATGCAGATACTCAATGGATGTTGATGTGTTTTCCCAAAAAAAGTTGGTAGTAGATTTGAAGACATAGGTTTTGAGGGATTGAGGAGCCAAGTTGTGACTTTGTCCAACCAAGAAGATCAATTTTAGGACCAAATTTGATGTTTGTCTATAGTTTTCGATGTTCCTAGGGTAATATAAACATCTTGAGGGTGTTTAGGTATGACCAAAAATAGTAATGGATGAAGTGATGTAAGATGGAGGTGATACATAGACCAACTTGACCCTTCGTATGTCCATTGCATTGTTTAATATTGTTGTAGGGGCAAGTTGCTTCAACTCGTTAGTTTCATAAAGCCACAATCATCATCTGTTTGGTTGGACAAAATTTCAATTAATGAAGTGTCAACTGCATTTGTTTTTCTGGCTGAACATGTTTGGCTTTGTATAGTTAGAACACACCTATAGAAATCAAAACCCAACAATACTTCTATTTATACAAAAAATAAGTAAATAGATTGCACCTTTTTTGGGTGAAATTCACAATCCCGCTCACAACCACTCCCCTTCCCTCATTAATACTTGATCTTTACAAATCAGGAACCAGCTCTAGTCACAATTGACACACACAAATGTGAAGAAGTTTCCGATTGCAATGAGTTGTCTAGATGGTCAGCAACAATACTTGATTTTTTATTCTACAATAATTGTGGAACTTTAACTACACATAACTATAACATCCCTGACCTGGGTTAAGGATTAACCCTAAAAGTTTTTCTTAAACAAGTCATTTATATGCTTGCTCTTATCTTATGAAAAGTAATTAAGGCTCAAGAGGAACTTATGTTTCAATTTTAGTCCTTTTGAATGATGTTGAAACAATGTTTTACTTGTTTTGGACTAAAGTGCAAATTACCCAAGTTGAGGGGTTAACTAGAAAATATTACATGATAAAATGTTCCTCAAGTGTTGAAGCATCATAATAATGAAAATGATACAGAGGTATGGCTTGTGGTAGCATGGGTACCAAGAAAGAGCTAATTAAGCAATGTTTGTGCATTAAAACCTAGTTTTGGTGTAATGTGCAATTTACCCAAAACCTAGGGTTTAATATGAAAATACCACTTCTAGAGAGTCCCTAATGTTTCTTGTCATCATTTAGAGAAAATAAAATGAGAAGGGCGTCTCATTTGAATCACTTTGGAGGAGAGAGATTCTTGATATTAAAATAATCAAGATTTAAGCATAATTGGAAACATAATTCAATTTAATGCAAAAATAAATATATTAATGGGAGTGCCCTTCAACCAAATATGTGAAGGATGAATTTGTATAAGATTGGACGTCCTTGTGTCTTGCTATGGCACCGAAAATATCCTAAGTGAGTGGAGATCCCACTCACATTAGTTACTAAAAAGTAATATCCACTAAAAATGGGATATTAGTATTATATGAATTAAGGTGCTTAATTGATTTTCCTTTAATTCATGGATAATGAAGAGGAATTAGAAGGTGGGGAAGATGTATTTGCATGCAAGGATTTGAGGGGGAGATGTGGCTCCAATTTTGGGAGTTAAAGTATTTTTATATCACTTTCTCTCTCATTGAAATTCCCTTATAAATACTTCATTTTCCACCCACTTCAAGACTCTTTTTTCGGATTTTCTTTCTCTCCTTGCTTTGGTTGAACACAAGGGAGCTTAGGAGAAACAGGAGGACGTGCCCCAACCTGTACGTAAGCTCCATAGTCAACTTCAACCTTGATTTCATGGTGGAAATCGAAATTCAATGCTTAATTTCTTCTTTTCTTCAGTCAATCTTCAACTTTAGCCATTCTTTTCACTCAAAGGCTTGAGGAAGGACCTTGGGAGGTTGAGAAAGCTTCATTCACCATTAGATACATGAATCTTGAAGCTTGGTTTCAACTTTGAAGGCGGGTTATATAACTTGAACCCTTAAATGTTATTATTGATTTCCTTTCTCTTACACATGTTGAATCTTTCTTCATTCTCAAAATTCCTTTTGATTGATTGTTGAAATCACCACAAGAATCCCTGAAATTTTTGAAGGTATGAAGCTTGAAGATGATGATGTCATCTTAAGAACACACCTCAACAATATCTTGTGCAAACGGTTTCATAATTGAGTCCAATCGGTCTCAAGACCAATTGAGACCAAACGGTCTCAAGACCAATTGAGACCAAACGGTCTCAAGACCGTTTGGGATCAAACAGTCTCAAGACCGTTTGGGATCAAGTGGTCCCAAACCGTTTGAAGGTAAAATGTCGAGGTAGTTGGATGTTGATCCAATGGTTCTAATTAAATGGTTTATAATAGTCCCAATGATGGAGAATCCACCAATTGCAAACACTAACCCGGTAGAGTGGTTGAGACCCTAGTTGATAATTTGATTTTTGGGTTGTTTTGGCCCAAACGGTCTTCAAACCGTTTGAAGACCAAACGGTCTCAAGACCATTTGGAGTCCAAGGGATGTGATGAAGGTTTGAAGATCCAAGGGTTGTAAATTGATGAGTATTCAAGGGTGCAATTGATGTACATTTCAACAAGGTAAACCCTAATCGATTTGGTTCAAACAAACCCTAATTGGTCCATTCGGTTTCAAGCTAGTTTGGGACAAACGGTATGGAGACCGTTTGAGTCCAAATGGTCTGAAGACCATTTGAGTCCAAACGGTCTTGAAACCGTTTGGGATCAAACGGTCTTGAAACTGTTTGGGATCAAATGGTCTCAAACCGTTTGTAGATCCAATCGGTTTCAAGGGTGAATTGTTCAATCGGTTTCAAATCAATGGTTGATTTGGTTTCAAGACCAAATGGATGAAATCAGTTTCAAGATCTAATGGTTGATTCAGTTTCAAGACCGAATGGATGAAATCAGTCTCAAGATGGAATGGAAGATTCAATTTCAAGACCGAATGGATTGAATTGGTTTCAACACCGAATGGGTTGATTCAGTCTCAAGATCGAATGGTTTGATTTGAGTTACAATTGACCGATACCATTTAAGGTCAAACGGTCTTCAAGGCCGTTTGAAGGTCAAGTGGCTCTAAGACCATTTGAAGGTCAAGGAGGTCAAAACCGTTTGAAGGTTCAAAAGTGTTAAAACCATTTAGAGACCTAATAGTCTCATAGCTATGAAAGATCAATTAACCCTATGTTTGTTAATGATGTTTATAGAAGGTAATTACAATGGTTGTACCTTTAAGGTACTAGGGTGATTAGTACCCTTTAAGGGGTTAAACTTTGATGCTTATGGAAGCAATATTTCAACACACTATGTTAACCCTAAATGTGTGCATTTAATTTAGGGTTGACCTAATCTAATCATGTTTGAAACTAACCAACATCCTATAGAGGATGAGAGAGAGGAATTCATACATGTATAATAATCATGTAGTGGATAAGCCTCAACATATTCAATATGAATAAAATATGTAATTAGGGTATGATCCTTGATAAAGAGATCATGAAACCCTAATTGAGAAGGTTGATGAGCTCTAACCCTAATATAGGGCAATGCTAGGTGTAACCCTAATCTAGGGTAATAGTGTAACCCTAATCTAGGGTAATGATATGAGAAATCCCAATTCAGGGTAATATAATGAAAAACCCTAATTTGGGGAAAGGGTTATAATGAACCTTAATTCAAGATAATGACATGTGAAACCCTAATCCAGGGTGATGCCATGTGAAACCCTAATCCAGGGTGATGCCATGTGAAACCCTAATCAAGGGTGATGTCATGAGAAACCCTAATGCAGTGATGTGATGTGAAACCCTGATCCAGGGTGATGCCATGTGAAACCCTAATCTAGGGTCATGCCATGTGAAACCCTAATATGGTAATGTGATGAGAGACTCTAATCTAGAGTGATGTTATGATGCTATATGAAACCTTACCCTAATACAGGGTGAAGATATGTAAAACCCTATTTTTTCGGTTATAATGCATGAAACTCTAATCTTGGGCAGTATGATAAACCATAAACCTAACTTTGGGCTATGAGTTAAGAAACCCTAATTTCAGGTAATGCTATGTGCAACCCTGATATAGGATGATGATATGTGAAATTCTAATGCAGGGTGATGTTATGTGAAACCCTAATATAGGGTGATATTATGTAAACCCTAATTGACAAAGATGGGAAACCCTATCCCTAATAATAGATTAGTGACTATTATATTGATAAGTGAAACACCTAAGGTGGTTGTTAATGGATGACCTTATATCAATAATACCTTAACTCGAGATGAGTCCATATCATTTATAATGGTTGCATATTTCAAATAAGTGACTTGTGACCAATACATTATAGGATAAATGTGATGAACTGGTGCATGAAGTATTAGGATGGGAGATACCCTAATACAAGATAAGTTGATGAACTTAAGATAAAGGTGATGAGGGAAGTGATACATCAAGACATGATAGATATCACGTCCATCACCTCAAGATTGATACACCTTGATGCATTCTAAATCCAATATAGTTGGATGAGTAACACATGAAGTGTGTCATGTCAATTGTTACATTGAGATGTAATGCACTTTGATAAGTGTAGGCTAACATGCCTTATGAAAAAGGTTAAGCCAAATCAATAAAGTATGATGTAATCATATTCTGGTAAAGTTGAGAGAGGAAATTATATCTTGTGTTGATAATTCATTTATTGATAAATGATGAGAATAAACAAGCATGATTGAATACTTATGTTATCAATGTTGGCTCCTAGTTGTGTGGAGCAATGAATTAGGGCTTGATCATTAATAATATGATATTGATAACCTAAAGGGTTAATTATGGAAAATCCTAAATCTAATGAATGGTGATGATATGTAAGAAAAATCCTAACCCTATATAAGGGAATAGTGATGCTACTCTTACATTGCATAGTGCTGATATATAATTGATATAATTGTTATCATGTAATGATCATGCAGGTAATCATGAGATGATGAGCATAGCCAGGTATGAGCTATGATGTGTTAATTAGTTAAATGCTTTATGGGCCTTGTGAGCCATTATATGCTTTGTTACCTAGTAAGAGGTAACAAGAGACATAATGGGCTTTGAGAGCCATGTGAGATGCTTGTGTAGCAAGTATTATGTTTACCTTGGTCAGGTGACTTGAAGGTATTAGTTACCTGATAAGTGGTAACAAGTGTTCTTTGATGAACTGAGGGTTTGAATACCATATTCCATAATCATGATGATGAGATGTTAAGGGATAAGAATGCCCATGATGTGACAAGGGATTAAGATCCCAATGTTTTTATAAAGTTTTAAAAAGTACTTGATAGACGAATTATACTTTTCTTTGTAGCATTTGTCATAATAATGTTTGAGAACTTGACTGATGCTAAAAGAATACAGTAATATACTTAATTAATCAAGTGAAACCTCATCATGTAGTGCCCTGGCCATATAACCATCAGTGTCAGAATTTGCTGGATGGTAAAACGGGTTGCTCCACGGCATAACCCGGAATGCATATTTTTGAATATGCGGGAGTGATGGGTGAAAATATCCTTACACCCTAATGAAGGAATTGATGTGAGATAAACATTAAATCTCTCAATCCTTCATTATATATGTCGGGGTGGATGTATCACTAATCCCCCGAAGCTGGGATGGATGTATCACGAATCTCCTAATAATGTTAATGCCAGATCGATGTGAGATAAACATTAAATCTCTCGATGCCGAAGGAGTGCAGTTGATGTTGTAACTCTATAGCAAAGTTGCCAGTATACCCTGGAAAGCTATTTAGCAGAGACACAAGATGTCCTGCATGGAATCTCGTACTGACCGAGATAAGGGAGGTCATGGCAGCCGACTCTTCCATTGACCTTGTATGGTACCGATTTTGACTTTGCAGTGTTCGGTTGGAGTATGAGCGGTATACCTCATCTCCTCAGGGCATAAGTGTGATTGTAAAATGTAATCAGCCGTATAGCATGTTTGCTTAAGGATTTAATACAAAAATCATTGGCTGATGTTATATTTCTTTTATGCATCTTTAGCTGATAGATGATATATTTATGTTTCCTTACATTCCTTGCAAAGCAGATAGATGATTTATAATCTACCATAGGTAGATGCAATGTTCTCCTTAAGAAAGGAGATTATCCTATTCTGTTCATACAATGATTAATATTGTTGTTAATATAAAAGAACTCCTGCTCAGTTTATTATTGTTTATCTGCAATAATAATGTTTCTGGCGGAGAGTTATATCTCTCACTGGGACAATTTTCAATTGTCTCACCCCTGTGGGATCCAACTTTTTAGGTAGACACAAAAGAAGAGGCAGAAACCCTATAGCAGGGGGAGAGCAGCAGAAACAACAGGGACAACAGTGATATTCCAGGTGGAGGCACTGGCTGTCATATTTTGTATAGAGAGTCCTATGTGTCGTCTCTGTACTCTCAGGTCCTCGAAGTCAGTAGACAGTGCTTCTATGATTGATACGAGATTTTAGCTTGAACGCCTCGAGGATTTATGTTGCTTATGTATAGTTTGGCAAAGCAACTGTTGTAAGTAATCCTCGAGAAGAGATGGTACATGGTATGTACTTGTGATCCAGAATGTATATGTAATACTTTGGTTCTTGTTATAAGAGTTTTCTGGAATTGGATCTCTTTGTAAAAAGTTTTAATTTTTAGTGATTTTCAGTAATCCACTGCTAATGTTTTCTTCCGTATTCATTATTATCCAATGTTTGGGATTTGTCGCCACAATTGAGTGGTATCATAGCTCTAGGTTCGCTGAGTCTACAGAGACATAGGACTAAGGTTGTTGAGTCCGTTCTAGTATTTTTTAGTCTGTTTGATAGTGTCTTCTACTCATATAGGAGAGGAAGAACTTAAAGATGTCTGGATCACATGAAGAACATGTTGCTGAGAGCAACAATGTTGCACCAACAGAAGGTACAAGGGATCAGGCGAGAGAAGAAAGACTGCCTGATAACCCCCAAGATGATCCAACAATGATAAGGAACCCTTCTTTTAATATCACTGTTGGGTAGGTTAGGACTGAAATAATGTGTATAGTAGACCATATGTTAGCAATACAACCTAGATTACCAACCCCCAATGATGAAGTTTTGGATTCCAATAGGATTCTTGCTCAACATCAGCATGTTGGAGTAATGAATAATGATGAAAGGAATAGGTTACAACCTGAAATCAGAATTTGCCACAAGAATAGGCAGCCTGGACATATCAGAAAAGACTGTCTAGGAAAGTATAATGAGAAAAGAATTAAGAAAAGGCCTATCCAAACTCAGAATCATAGGCCTAGTAGTTCCAAAAAGGGGAAGTTTTTGGTACCCCCGATACAACCAAGGTCTAGTGCACTAGGGAAAGGGATACCCAGAAAAGGTAAAGGACCTTTTAGACCATATCAAGAGAATAGAACCTATCACCAGTGTAGATAGGTAGGACATCTAGCAAGGAATTGTCCAATTGGAAACACAATGGTAACCCAACCACCGAGGCAGGGACATCAAGGTCATCAGGGGAAACAATTTTCTAGTGGCACTCGAGGATGTGGACAGACGTCCCAGGCAGGAGTATCTGTATTAAATAATAAAGCTCAAAGTCAACATCAGGCAACGCTAAGATTCTATGAAAATAATCAGCCTGAGGCGGTAAACAAACTACGAGATGAAATAGGTCAGATGAAATAGTTTTATTCTGATATATTATTTCATGTTTTTATGTGATTAAATATAAGAAAGTTGTTGTTTTTTAGCTTCCTTTGACTAGTCCCATGAGGACATAAGGAAGATGAGGATTTATATTTTACTCAGTATTCCTTTAAATTCTTTATAATTTCTTTTATCTAGGTGATAAAGGATGAGATATAGAAGTAATGCCTGAAGAAAATACAGGGATGTTAAATCATGTGTTTATAATGATATGAAAAGTGAGGAACATGATAGTAAATAAAGTGCACACTACCTAATATCAGTACTTGTATACCCTAGCCAGGTATATAACTATTGGAGATAGGAAACATATGGAACTCTTAGATTGTTATCTTTCTTATTACTCTAATCAAGTAGTCATTCTGAAACAATCTAGTGAGTATAATGAAATTGTAAATATGGTATGGACATGTGTATCACATCCTAAGTGTATTAGAATGGAATCTGAGATGATCTCAGATCAGTCTATGTGTATCAGGAATTAAAAAGTATAATCCTCATGATAAGAGAGTAAGAACAAGGGAGATGATTCCTGTTTGATAAAGTCTATGTGAATAGTAAAGATCTTTTCCCATGACGTGGAGATGGGGAATGTGATAAAACCATGAAATGTTCATGAACATGTTAGACCACAACAAAGAAAGGAATAATGACATGTAATCATCCTTATAATTCCTATGCCGATGACAAGGAACCTAGGATGAAACAAGAGTAAATAATTCATGAATAGTTGAAAGTACATACAATAATTAGAGGAGATGATAATCCTTTCTCTTTGATAAACAACCCTGGGTGATGATGGGGTGATAAGAGGATGTGATGTGTTTTGACATATGTGATGGATACCAAAGTGAGGAATTTTGATATCTGAGAAATATCAGGTCGTATGGAAAAGTAAAAGCATAACTCCTAATTAGATGACTTATGATTGGTTACCTGGACTGGCCAAATGTGAATCAGTCTAATTACATAAAATAGTACGAACATCTAATGTTAGGGGTTTATGCTCTGCATAAACATAACATTGACAAGAATGTACTAATTGAAGGAACAATTGTAAAATCATTGTGAAAAAAAGCTTATCAAGTTAAAAATAATTCTAAGGATACCTCTAAGATAAGTTCTTAATTGGTAAGTAACCTCCCCTTATGACAAAAGTATGTACAACTAATGAGATAGTTGGTATAAGCAGTATGAAAGTTTAGTGTTGTGTCAACAGATTGGATGGCACAATAGATGTATGATAATACTTGTAGTCACAAGTAGGTGACAAAATGTAACTTTGGTATTTCCTTGGAAGTGAAATACTAAACTAAATGAGGAGTATGAGAGACTCCCCAGAATCAAGAATCATGTCACAAAAAGTTATAAGTTGAGAAAGGTGATATATAAGTAAGATTTGATACCTGAGTTAAATAAGGTATGTATAATGTTTCTCTAACTAAGAAAAGTATTATCTGACATAGAGTTGACTCTACAGTCAATAATGAATAGGACAATAGAGTATGTGTCATGTGTGACTGATTTTATGATAACCTTGTGTGGAAGAACTTTGTGTTGATCAAAGTCCTATGGCATATCCATGACATTAAGATGTTATGTGTAGACTTGATGATATGATGAATAAATAATATATGTCTTCCTTTACCTGGGATTTCGGGGACGAAATCCTTGTTAGGGGTTTATAATTTGTAACATCCCTAACCTGGGTTAAGGCTTAACCCTAGAGGTTTTTCCTAAGCAAGTAATTTATATGCTTGCTCTTATCTTATGAAAAGTAATTAAGGCTCAAGAGGAACTTATGTTTCAATTTTAGTCCTTTTGAATAATGTTGAAACAATGTTTTACTTATTTTGGACTAAAGTGTAAATTACCCAATTTGAGGGGTTAACTAGCAAATATTACATGATAAAATGTTCCTCAAGTTTTGAAGCATCGTAAGAATGAAAATGATGCAGAGGTATGGCTTGTGGTAGCCTGGGTACCAAGAAAGAGCTAATTAAGCAATGTTTGTGCATTAAAACCTAGTTTTGGTGTAATGTGCAATTTACCCAAAACCTAGGGTTCAATATGCAAAATACCACTTATAGAGAGTCCTTAATGTTTCTTGGCATCATGTAGAGAAAATAAAATGAGAAGGGTGTCTCATTTGAATCACTTTGGAGGAGAGAGAATCTTGATATTAAAATAATCAAGATTTAAGCATAATTGTAAACATAATTCAATTTAATGCAAAAATAAATATATTAATGGGAGTGTCCTTCAACCAAATATGTGAAGGTTGAATTTGGATAAGAGTGGAAGTCCTTGTGTCTTTCTATGGCACCGAAAATATCCTAAGTGAGTGGAGATCCCACTCACATTAGTTAACTAAAAAGTAATATCCACTAAAAATGGGATATTAGTATTATATGAATTAAGGTGCTTAATTGCTTTTTCTTTAATTCATGGATAATAAAGAGGAATTCGAAGGTGGGGAAGATGGATTTTCATGCAAGGATTTGAGGGGGAGATGTGGCACCAATTTTGGGAGTTAAAGGATTTTTATATCACTTTCTCTCTCAGTGAAATTCCCTTATAAAGACTTCATTTTCCACCCACTTGAAGACTCTTTTTTCGGATTTTCTTTCTCTCCTTGCTTTGGTTGAACACAATGGAACTTAGGAGCAATAGGAGGACGTGCCCCAACCTGTAGGTAAGCTCCATAGTCAACTTCAACCTTGATTTCATGATGGAAATCGAAATTCAATGCTTAATTTCGTCTTTTCTTCACTCAATCTTCAACCTTAGCCATTCTTTTCACTCAAAGGCTTGAGGAAGGACCTTGGGAGGTTGAGAAAGCTTAATTCACCATTAGAGACGTGAAGCTTGAAGCTTGGTTTCAACTTTGAAGGTGGGTTATATAACTTGAACCCTTAAATGTTATTATTGATTTCCTTTCTCTTACATATGTTGAATCTTTCTTCATTCTCGAAATTCCTTTTGATTGATTGTTGAAATCACCACAAGAATCCCTGGAATTTTCGAAGGTATGAAGCTTGAAGATGATGATGTCATCTTAAGCACACACCTCAATAATATCTTGTGCAAACGGTTTCATAATTGAGTCCAATCGGTCTCAAGACCAAACGGTCTCAAGACTGTTTGGGATCAAGTGGTCCCAAACCGATTGAAGGTCAAATGCTGAGGTAGTTGGATGCTGATCCAATGGTTCTAATTAAATGATTTATAATAGTCCCAATGATTGAGAATCCACTAATTGCAAACACTAATCGGGTAGAGTGGTTGAGACCCTAGTTGATAATTTGATTTTTGGGTTGTTTTGGCCCAAACGGTCTTCAAACCGTTTGAAGACCAAACGGTCTCAAGACCATTTGGAGGCCAAGGGTTGTGATGAAGGTTTGAAGATCCAAGGGTTGTAAATTGATGAGTATTCAAGGGTGCAATTGATGCATATTTCAACAAGGTAAACCCTAATCGATTTGGTTGAAACAAACCCTAATTGGTCCATTCGGTTTTCAAGCTTGTTTGGGCCAAACGGTCTGGAGTCCGTTTGAGTCCAAACGGTCTTGAAACCATTTGGGATCAAACAGTCTCAAACCGTTTGGAGATCCAATCGGTTTCAAAGGTGAATTGTTCAATCGGTTTCAAATCAATGGTTGATTCAGTTTCAAGACCGAATGGATGAAATTAGTTTCAAGATTGAATGGTTGATTCAGTTTCAAGACCGAATGGATGAAATCAGTCTCAAGATCGAATGGAAGATTCAGTTTCAAGATCGAATGGATTGATTCGGTTTCAAGACCGAATGGGTTGATTCAGTCTCAAGATCGAATGCGTTGATTTGAGTTACAATTGAACCAAGACCGTTTAAGGTCAAACGGTCTTCAAGACCGTTTGAAGGTCAAGTGGATCCAAGACCGTTTGAAGGTCAAGGAGGTCAAAACCGTTTGAAGGTTCAAAAGTGTTAAAACCATTTGGAGACCTAATAGTCTCATAGCTATGAAAGATCAATTAACCCTATGTTTGTTAATGGTGTTTATCAAAGGTAATTACAATGGTTGTACCTTTAAGGTACTAGGGTGATTCGTACCCTTTGAGGGGTTAACCTTTGATGCTTATGGAAGCAATATTTCAACACACTATGTTAACACTAAATGTGTGCATTTAATTGAGGGGTTGACCTAATCTAATCAAGTTTGAAATTAATCAACATCCTATAGAGGATGAGAGAGAGAGGAATTCATACATGTATAAGAATCATGTAGTGGATAAGCATCAACATTTTCAATATGAATAAAATATGTAATTAGGGTATGATCCTTGATAAAGAGATCATGAAACCCTAATTGAGAATGTTGATGAGCTCTAACCCTAATATAGGGAAATGCTAGGTGTAACCCTAATCTAGGGTAATAGTGTAACCCTAATCTAGGGTAATGATATGAGAAATCCCAATTCAGGGTAATATAATGAAAAACCCTAATTTGGGGAAAGGGTTATAATGAACCTTAATTCAAGATAATGACATGTGAAACCCTGATCCAGGGTGATGCCATGTGAAACCCTAATCCAGGGTGATGCCATGTGAAACCCTAATCAAGGGTGATGTCATGAGAAACCCTAATGCAGTGATGTGAAACCCTGATCCAGGGTGATGCCATGTGAAACCCTAATCCAGGGTGATGCCATGTGAAACCCTAATATGGTAATGTGACGAGAGACTCTAATTCAGAGTGATGCTATGATGCTATATGAAACCTTACCCTAATACAGGGTGAAGATATGTAAAACCCTAATTTTTGGGTTATAATGCATGAAACCCTAATCTTGGGCAGTATGATAAACCATAACCCTAACTTTAGGCTATGAGTTAAGAAACCCTAATTTTAGGTAATGCTATGTGCAACCCTGATATAGGATGATGATATGTGAAATTCTAATGCAGGGTGATGTTATGTGAAACCCTAATATAGGGTGATATAATGTAAACCCTAATTGATAAAGATGGGAAACCCTATCCCTAATAATAGATTAGTGACTAATATATTGATAAGTGAAACACCTAAGGTGGTTGTTAATGGTTTCCCTTATATCAATAATACCTTAACTCGAGATGAGTCCATATCATTGACAATGGTTGCATATTTCAAATAAGTCACTTGTGACCAATACATTACAGGATAAATGTGATGAACTGGTGCATGAAGTATTAGGATGGGAGATACCCTAATACAAGATAAGTTGATGAACTTAAGATAAAGGTGATGAGAGAAGTGATACATCAAGACATGATAGATATCATGTCCAGCACCTCAAGATTGATACACCTTGATGCATTCTAAATCCAATATACTTGGATGAGTAACACATGAAGTGTGTCATGTTAATTGTTACATTGAGATGTAATGCACTTTGATAAGTGTAGGCTAACATGCCTTATGAAAAAGGTTAAGCCAAATCAATAAAGTATGATGTAATCATATTCTGGTAAAGTTGAGAGAGGAAATTATATCTTGTGTTGATAATTCATTTATTGATAAGTGATGAGAATAAATAAGCATGATTGAATACTTATGTTATCAATGTTGGATCCTAGCTGTGTGGAGCAATGAATTAGGGCTTGATCATTAATAATATGATCTTGATAACCTAAAGGGTTAATTATGGAAAACCCTAAATCTAATGAATGGTGATGATATGTAAGAAAAATCCTAACCCTAAATAAGGAAATAGTGATGCTACTCTTACATTGCATAGTGCTGATATATAATTGATATAACTGTTATCATGTAATGATCATGCAGGTAATCATGAGATGATGAGCATAGCCAGGTATGAGCTATGATGTGTTAATTAGTTAAATGCTTTATGGACCTTGTGAGCCATTATATGCTTTGTTAACTAGTAAGAGGTATCAAGAGACATAATGGGCTTTGAGAGCCATGTGAGATGCTTGTGTAGCAAGTATCATGTTTACCTTGGTCAGGTGACCTGAAGGTATTAGTTACCTGATAAGTGGTAACAAGTGTTCTTTGATGAACTGAGGGTTTGAATACCATATTCCATAATCATGATGATGAGATGTTAAGGGATAAGAATGCCCATGATGTGACAAGGGATTAAGATCCCATTGTTTTTATAAAGTTTTGAAAAGTACTTGATAGACGAATTATACTTTTCTTTGTAACATTTATCATAATAATGCTTGAGAACTTGACTGATGCTAAAAGAATACAGTAATGTACTTAATTAATCAAGTAAAACCTCATCATGTAGTGCCCTGGCCATATAACCATCAGTGTCAGAATTTGTTGGATTGTAAAACGGGTTGCTCCACGACATAACCCGGAATGCATATTTTTGAATATGCGGGGGTGATGGGAGAAAATATCCTTACGCTCTAATGAAGGAATTGATGTGAGATAAATATTAAATCTCTCAATCTTTCATTATATATGCCGGGGTGGATGTATCGCTAATCTTCCGAAGCTGGGATGGATGTATCACGAATCTTCCAATAATGTTAATGCCGGATCAATGTGACATAACCATTAAATCTCTCGATTCCGAAGGAGTGCAGTTGACGCTGTAACTCTATAGCGAAGTTGCCATTATACCCTGGAAAGCTATTTAGCAGAGACACAAGATGTCCTGCATGGAATCTTGTACTGACCGAGATAAGGGAGGTCATGGCAGCCGGCTCTTCCATTGACCTTGTATGGTACCGATTTTGACTTCGCAGTGATCAGTTAGAGTATGAATGGTATACCTCATCTCCTCATGACATAAGTGTGATTGTAAAATGTAATCAACCATATAGCATGTTTACTTAAGGATTTAATACGAAAATCATTGGCTGATGTTACATTTCTTTTATGCATCTTTAGTTGATAGATGATATATTTATGTTTCCTTACATTCCTTGCAAAGAAGATAGATGATTTATAATCTACCATGGGTAGATGCAATGTTCTCCTTAAGAAAGGAGATTATCCTATTCTGTTCATACAATGATTAATACTGCTGTTAATACAAAAGAACTCCTACTCAGTTTATTACTGTTTATCTGCAATAATAATGTTTCTGGCGGAGAGTTATATCTCTCACTGGGACAATTTTCAATTGTCTCACCCCCGTGAGATCCAACTTTGTAGGTAGACGCAGAAGAAGAGGCAGAAACCCTATAGCAGGGGGAGAGCAGCAACAGTAACAGAGACAACAGTGATATTCCAGGTAGAGGCACTGGCTGTCATATTTTGTATAGAGAGTCCTATGTGTCGTCTCTGTACTCTCAGATCCTCAGAGTCGGTAAATAATGCTTTTATGATCGATATGAGATTTTGGTTTGAACACCTCGAGGATTTATGTTGCTTATATATAGTTTGGCAAAGCAACTGTTGTAAGTAATCGTCGAGAAGAGATGGTACATGGTATGTACTTGTGAACCAGAATGTATATGTAGTACTTTGGTTCTTGTTATAAGAGTTTTCTGGAATTGGATATCTTTGTAAAATTTTTTAATTTTTAGTGATTTTCATTAATCCGCTGCTAATGTTTTCTTCCATATTCATTATTATCCGATGTTTGGGATTTGTCGCCACAATAACCAAGCGACCAACAGTGAGGTTAAATTATCAGTTTTTATTTTCTTGTATTGGAGCTCATCAAATGAGTCAAAATTACTTGAAGCCAAATAATCCCTAATGCGATATCACGATTTCCACATTGTATTTTGGTCCTATGGAATGCTTTCTAAGGATTTTGTGATGAATTGAGTGCGCTCAACTAGGACGGTGAAGGAAAACGAACACTAAATGAGCTATATTTCAGTGTGTTTAACATGTAAACAATATTACCCATTCCAATAATAATTTTAAAAGTATGCAAAACGAGGTGTTTGTATCTTGATTGAATTGTTTTGTTACTCCAAAATGCTAGTGTGAGGATGCTTTCTAGACTTAAAACCAATTAGCAATCCCCCAAATTATACAACTATGGAGAGAGAAAGAGAAGAAACAAGTGAGAATAGGCGAGATCAACACGGAAGAAGATGCGTGCGAAATGAACTTTTTAAATGATAATTTGAACATTAACTTTAAATACCAACATCAATGAATTACACTATTAATGCACGAGTTATAAATGGGGTTGCCAATCCTTTTTGGATGGCAAAACCCAAAAATTGAAACTACATACCATTCATCACCACGCAAGACGGTTCTTAACAAGGTAAAATAAACTGGATTAAGGGCTAATTTGGTTGCAAGCAATTGCAACACAACCAATAATTTCTGAAATAGGAAATGTAAAATAGGAAATTGAACTACACGAGGAATAGTTTGGTTGGATGCAGGTTTAACTCAATCTTTTTGGTTGTTTATGTTTGGATGGAAATAGTTTAAAACTGTGGTCACCGCTAATGGACTTACCATCTAACAACGTGTTCTTAATGGCTTACAAATCTCTGCATGCTTTGCATCTTGTGAAATAGACCAGGAGTTGAGCATACCAGACTGTTCCAGTAACCCAAAAAGAGGAAACTCGCAGCTGGAGAAAGCAACTGCTCCCAAATAAGGAGCAATTCGTTTTCCATACTTTCAACTATAAATGGACGTCGCTGTGCATTTACTTTTCTCGCTGAGCGCCGGAACTGCACAAAACCAAACACATGGAAGTCGAATTCATAGCGAGTTAGAATGGCAGGTGTTCAAAGGACGCACAAACAAACGGGGCCTAAATATAAAGGCAAACCAATTTTATTATATCACTAGCGGTGCTCCATAGCACTTTTCCGTTTTTTCGCATGCATTTTAAGATATTATATACCGTTGGCCAACGTCATCTAACTTAATATACAGTGAGAAATTGAAAACAGCATGTTGTGGGAGCAAATGTTGAAAATTAATGTCCGGAAGGAAAGCCATCAGGGGCTCACCCAGTCGCCCTTAAATACACGGCAGGAGCCAAGCGAGGCGATGCGAAAGCAACGCATCCACCTTCTTGTTCGCGGAGACAGGAATCGGATAGGGTAACCGGGACAGCCGACGGCATTTCGACGGGCGCGTAGGGTTTGGGAAAAATTCGGTGGGGAGAAGCGCTAGCAGAAAGGAGCACCCTTAAACGGTCCAAGAGGGGTTCCGTCTGGGTTCCGGCGGTGGCGATCGGGGCCCTAAAGATCACGCGCTGAGGCCTCGCCGCTTAGCTATTGCTGCCATGTCGGCGGGGATCTGCGGTAAGCGCCTAGGCTTCGAGGAAATCTTCGGATCTACCGCGTCGCCGGCGGCACCTGCGCCCAAGAAATCACGGTGCTCCCGATACGGGTCGCCAGTTCGCTCTGCTGATTTCGAGTTCGAATCTGAGGAAAAAGTATTGCACCTATTGAAGATGTTCCCGTCCATGAGCCGGAAGGTAAAAATCTCCGATGCTCATCATCTCCCTATAAGCCGCCGCCTTTTAACTCTTCTTCTTACGATACTAATTCTGGATACAAAATAAGGCCACATAAACTTCTCATCTTGCATTTGATCATCTGTAGTCTATAGACGTTACATGTGTTCATATTACTAAAGATATCACATATTTCTTTTTTTTGTTCTAACGTTATATGGCGCATATTGCCTATCGAGTAACTGAAATGGCAACAACAAAGTGTAACAATTTGTCATCGATTTTTTGATGGCTATGGCCAAATGGTTTGATCATATATTTAAGCACTGGAATTGTCACCGACCATAATTTTTTAGATAAATACTGATTGTACTAACTGCTGTTCTCCATGGAAACTTGTCTGGTCCTGTTTTAAGATTTGCCTTTTTTTTCTGCGCTTCTGTGAGCCATTCCTATAAATCTACATGTTTGTGTTTGAATACCATTTAAAATTTAAATCATTGTATCATATATTATGATGAAAATAAAACTATTTAGTTAACTAGTTAAAATGAGCTGTTACCATTGTTTTTGCATAGTTTTGTATCTTTATTAAGTCAATACACCGTGCTTACAATCTACCATGACTTATTTTTAATTCACCTTTTAAACATGCCAGTTTCCTTCACACACAGACACACACATCCAACAAGACTCATGATTGCACAAATAAATGCATTTTTACTAGTAGATCGATCTGGTCGCTGGTAAGTTCATTTGTACATTTTGACATCAAAAACACTAGGAGCACATATGTTAAAAATTCTATTTCTGATTAGAAATTTACTTCTATGCTTTATGCTCTTGTTCAAATCCTGAAAAAATTTAATGTATCAAACGTCTTATTATGCTTTCTTGGTTCCTGAACTATGTAAAATGTTGCATTTGACATATTCGTTTACTAGCTTGTGCTTAGTCCGTGTCATAGAAATGCTGATAGAATGTAAAGGCTTCTAATTAATTTTGGATGATTTGTTGGAAGAGTATGCCGGAGTTGTTGTCCAAGTCAATCTTGTTTGAGATATCTAAATGCTATTTAATTGATGCTGTGTTGACTTGATGTCCTATTGTCAATGTTTGAAATCAATTGAAACATGCAGAATATTTTGATACTGATGGATACCAAAACGCATTGACTATGGATTTTTTTGCTGTTTAATGTACTCTGTACTACCTAGATCATATTTTCTTTGCATAGTTTTGTGTACCACATAGAGCATAATTTTTTGCACACTTTTGTGTCTTTAAGTCTATATGTAGTGCTTGCAAACTAGAATGACTTAATTCATTCATTTCAACATTGAAATTCCTCATCAAAACAGTTCAACTTTTTTACACACACATGAGGCGACCCCTCCTCTACACATCCAATATGAAATATTATTGCATATTTGAGTAGATCTACACTAGCTGATTGTTCTAACAAAATTTCATTAATTAATTCACTAATTTGACCGTCAAAACGCCACGACACGTCTACTGAAATTTGGTCGCAATTTGTCGAAATTTCTGCTTTTGTGACCACCAAACAAAGTCGAAATTGTACACTTCTTCCTTGCCTTTAGTATTGGTCTATCTAACCTCTAAAACTGTCCACCTTTAGTTTCAGCTCCTTTGTCTTCGGTAATAGCCTGAAATTGACAATCTTTTGTTGTCATTATAGTTATTTGCATAATTTTCTCAAATACAATGTTGAAAAAGTTGTTAAGTCACTTGACTAATTTTCTGCTGATATTGGTATGAGATCATACATATCATCAGTCAGATTAAGAAGCAGGTAGAACTTTGTGGGAACAGAATGTGAACCTACAAAACTAAAATCTCCCATTTTTTTTTACTAAACGAATATAGTTAAAATCGGAACCTTGATAAAGTATGCAATGGAAGCTTCAATATAGAACCTTGTGTCAGAGTGAAAAAATTGCTTGTTTAATTAATGATAGACAAAAAGCAGCTTTTTAGATTAGGCGACTATACAACCAAGTTCGATACCTATCTTGTGATTGGCTTATGCATGTTAAACTTGAAGCTTTTAGTTTGTGGTGTAAGTGCTTAACAATAAATATGCACTATCCATTTTTATTTTGTATAAATAGGTATGCATTGGACACAACTAATGGGTTAACTTTTGCTACATCTAGTGATCTGTTTCATTGAAACTTGAAATTTATTTAAAGAACATCAAAATAAAACACTTCAGGATATGATATCTGTAATGGATTGGCATCTATGACAGCTTTAAGGTAAATAACTAAGTATATTTGTCTCCAATGTCCAAATATGTGAAATACTTTTGTCAGGTATGTATTTGTAACCGATATCTATGGATTGGTCAATTTCGGCCTAATATTATATAATATTTTTTTTATCGAGCCATATATAACTGTTACTTCAATAATATATCCACATTTTCTTAATACTCAAGTGGATATGCAATCTAAAAAGCAAAAGTTCTACTACCCATAACTTAATATGATGAGAAATACAAAAATCATGAAGCATATCGTAATTTTTGTCTTCAACCTTAGCGGTATCTCTTTGAAGATGGGTTTTTAATGATGCAATGTAAGTATGAAACCTTAAAACCACTAAACCTCCATGCCCACTGTCGAATATCTTTGTCACTAGTTGATTAATGCATATGTGCAATAGATTGGGATCACTCATCTATTCCTAAATGAGTCAAATTAGTCTGTTTTAGGACCTTAATTAGTAATTACTTTAGACTCTAGTTTTAGTTAATTAAGTATTGAGTCTAATTGTGTATGGGCCTATTGTCTGGGACCATTAGGGTTTTACTTGAGGAGTTTGTACACTTTCCCCTTCTCCTATCTATATTAGAGGGGGTTGCCCTTCTATTGATAACATACAACACACGAAATTTCCCCCACTCTATATCGTTTTTAACATGCTATTAGAGTTGTGCTGGTGGTTGCAGTTTTGTGACGTGGCTTGCTTGTGGTTTGTTCTTTAGCCTAGGTTCATTGTAATACTCGCCCATCTGTATTGGATAGTCTATTATGCATGGACATTGTTTTTAGCATGAATCTAGTTTATGGAGACAACTACAGCTCTTTTACCTCTTTGTGTTGCTGTTATTAGTTTATGCTTCTCAAGCTGTTGTTGTTTTGCCCTCAAGTTTTTGCTAGGCTAGTTAGAAAAGTGATTTGGGGTTTTGACAATAAACCAACCAACAACCCTACATACACATAGCCTTATCTCCTTCAATACTTGTGCTGCCCCCACATCAACGCTATGCTTATTGCTAATCGGGTCTTTATTCAGATTTGATTTTTGTACTGATCCATACTGCGGGGGCTTCACCCTCTCACACCCCTTACATTTTTCGACCTAAGGGCCATAATGTGCCTTTTCGGGTCACTCAAAGGTCCATTTATTTTTCTATTGAATGACTAATCGGGTCATATTGCACATTGACTCGAGTTGCCGATTTTGTTATGCAAATTTGCCTACATAGCCCTTGCCTCTACAATTGTTTCTAACTTTTCACCCCAACCACTCTCTTGATTCTTTTTATGGTTGGCGTGAGGGAGAGAATAGAGGAAGATGAGTAGAGGGAAGAGATGTAGTGGAGAGAAGATGAACAAAGGAAGATTTTATTTCTGTTACTGTTAATCATTCTTTAACTGCTAGATCCTTCTTGGTGAGCTTGGTAACCAGAGCTTCATGTCTGCTGCCTACTTATTTGTGTTGATGATCTTTGATCTGACTACATCGTCTCTACTTTTTGTTTGTTTGTGCTTTTTTGCATGTTGACTTTGTTTGTGCCTTTCACATGTTGATTTTCTACTGTTGTGTGCTAGTGCTCTCTGGCTTGTCCTTGCTATGTTCGCACGTTAACTTTCTACTTGTTTGTGCTTTTATGCACGTCGACTACTTTTGTTGTAGCATAACTCTCTCTGGGGACTATGATCCATCACTCTTTGGATTGCGATGCTAGTGACTATGATCCATAACTTTTTATTGCTGTGTGCCAACACTCTTTGACTTGTCCTTGCTTTGCTCACACGTTAACTTTCTACTTGTCTGTGCTTTGTATGCGCTTCCACTATTTCTGTTGTAACTCAACACTCATTGGGGACCGTGATCCAACACTCTCTAGATTGTGACGCTAGTGGCTGTGATCATAGTCACAAATTCGGTATTCGGGATACGTACGGCGGAGTTGAAAAATTCGGAATTCGGGAATTATGCGGGAAATTTGGATAAAAAAGGGTAAAAGTACGGTCAAATTCGGTCAAAGTACGGTCAACTATTCGGGAAAAAGTCGGCAAAAATTCGGAAAAAATAGATATATACCGATCTATATATATTCTTACATTTCAATGCATAAATGTGTATATACAAGTAATTTTGGCAGCACACAATATAAAGCCACAATCACACAAATAAAAGTGGAAGATGCAACCAATGTTCTACAAGATAAAGTCAAAGTTTGCCATAGGTCTTACAAAAGAAGCATCTCAGATGTTAGAAGTCTAGCCCAATACATGTATATGACCACTAGTCTAATATAAGGCTATACGTGCTTAATATCAAAATCAAGAGTGAATGGCTCAGAATCAAGAAGTAACAGGAAGAAGAGAATGCAGGGAAGAAGAAATGGGAAGAACCCCTTAGTGGTCAGATGATTTTGCCCCTAGCAGGGATTTTTGCTGTTGGAGCTGCTATGCTCCTATGCAGCAGCTATCCTTTGGGGCTGGAGCTGCTAGCTGATGATGGAAGAAGGTTAGAGGAAGGGGAGGAAGGGAGAAGCCCAATACAAAGAGCGGGAGATACATGGGGAGGGGAAGCAGTCGTGGGAGATACAGGGAGAGAGGAAACAGCCAATACATCAACGAGAAAGAAGAAAATCCGGGAAGAAGAAGAAGGTTAGAGGAAGGGGAGAAGCCCAAAGCGGGAGATACATGGAGAGGGGAAGCAACTGTGGGAGATACAGGGAGAGGGGAAGCAACCAATATGGCAAGGAGAAAGAAGAAAATATTGGAAGAAAGAGAGGAGGAAAGAGTTTAAGAAAAGAAAATGGAAGACGATGTGTATCTGAATCGCGGCTGCTTGTTGGAGAACCTCCTCCGCCCAGTGCTAGTGCTGGAACTTCTTCTCTGACTGTCGGCTACTGTCGTCGGAGCTGGAGCTGCTTCACACCTCCAGTAATGAACGTTCTTATGGCCGGAGCTTCTGTGCTAGGCGGCTGGAGCTTCTGTGCGAGGAGCAGCTTTGGTAGCTCCTCTTTGGCTAGGGTTCTTCTGAGCCGAGACGTAAGGGGATGACAGGTGCGGGAGTGTTGCGTATTGGGGGAGAAACTAACAAGGTTTTGACTAAAACCCATCCCAGCCTCACAACACCGATTAAAACGGAAATAAAACGTTCTAAACGCGTTAAAAACGGAAGTCGCGTTTAAAACGCGAATAAAACACGAATAGCGCGTATTAAACGTCAGTCGAGTTTTATATGGCCGTTACACACGACAGCTGTATTATACACGTTTTATACGTGATTTTTGAAAAAATCGGCATTTTTTGTGACTATGTTGATTAGCACCCAAACAAGGTCCTAGGTGTTAAAACTTATAACGTCCTGAATACAGGTGCTAAGTAGTCATGAATCATTAGAATATAGTACCATGGTGAGTAGTAGAGTGAGATCCTATAAGAAGACGTGATTGAATGGTTAAGATGGTGAGAGATTGAAATCTGAAGGTGTGTGTGTCTCTGTGTTGAGGTGTGTGGGAGTGTGAGTGGGAACATACACCGACTTTCTGTTCCTGCCCAGGAGACAAACTAATTTCTTCTTCAAAATCCTAATCTATTCAAATTTATTTATACAATACAATACAACATCTGTAATCCTTTGTTTTCTTATCACCCAAACACATTTCTAGGTGTTATAACATCTCAAATACAGGTGTGACCGTGTGTGTCTGTGGGGTGTGTGAAAATATACAAGTGTGGGTGGAAACATACTCCAAATAAAAATGCAGAATACAAATTTAGTATTCTATGTATTTGTGTTTGTGTATACCTATGTGAGTTGAATGTCTAGCAATTATTTTATCAGGTGGCCAATGCTAACTTCTTAACATTCATTTGTGGTAGGATGTGGAAGCAGTTTTAGATGCCAACAATCACAACATTGATAAAGCTATAGAGAGTCTGCATGCACTCTGTCTTCGTGATGGTTCTATGCAAAATACCTCTGTTGGCATTGATTCATCAAACGAGGCTGCTGGCTGTGCTGAAGGTAAAGATATAAGGAGCCATTTTCAAGCTCATTGCTTCACTAATATTATGGAAGTGGGCATTCTGCATTTTTATTATTGCAAAAATATTGCAGGCGAAGCAAGTATACGACCACCTGAATTATCTGAGCAGAGTGAAAATGGAGTCAATTCTACCTCTCAAACTGTACCAGGTTTTCCGCAAGATGGATCAGCGTGGGTTGACATATTTATCCAAGAGATGTCTAAGGTGTCTGATTTGGAAGGTGCTCGGATCCGTGTTGCTAGCTTACTGGAAGCTTTTGAGAAGAATGTCATTGCAAATAATCGTGCTTCCCTAGAGGTGATTAACTTTTCCTTTTGGCATAGAGGGCTCTTTAAAGTTATTGAAACACTGGCATGATTGTACTGCCATATTGTTAGTCAATCCTTTTCTGAAAATACAAAAAAAACATTGCAGCGGGAGTTTATGTCCCTGAAGGAGCAACTGGAGTGCTTGTTGAAGGAGAACCACATTTTGAAAAGGGCGGTTGCTATCCAGCATGAGCGCAACTTGGAGCATGAGGAGAAGTTGAAGGAAGTAGAGCAACTAAAACAAATGATTAATCAATATCAAGAACAAGTGCGAACTCTTGAAGTAAGTCAATATCAGTTAATATTGATAGTAAAAATGTTTACCCTTCCATCTTTCAAACGTTCCATAAGTTTTATGGGGGTTCAGCTTGTCCGATATTGAAGGTCTGTGTGTATTGTCAAATATTAAAGGAACTACCCCATGAATTTAGCCTTAAAAGTTACTTTGCTGCTTCGGTCGTCTGTCAGTATTTCCACTGCTTACCAATGCAATTTTCCATGCAGATGAACAATTACGCATTGAAGGTTCATCTGCAGAGAGCACAAGAAGCCAACACAATGCCAAACCGCTTTCATCCGGATATATTCTGATTTCGAGGGATCACATGTTTTCCCTACTCGCATCACGAGGGGAATCAGGCTGGCGTCTTTAGGCTTGTGTATAGATGCCACTGTATTGAGCAGGCTTTCAATCAACAAGCATGTGCACTTGTAGAAAGGAAGTTGCAGACACGTGATCGTTGATGAACTTGCTGAGAAATCTGTCTGGTACATTGACCAGAGCTTACGGCAAGCTGTGTGGGTTTCGTGTTATCTGGCTATATACAAGTCTCTTCTCAAAAAAATCTCAAATGTCTGTTATAATAGTCCCATGGTACGATAGTACATTTAGTCTGTTATCTCTTTCCGCCGTATTACTGTAGCGTCATCGATGGTGTAAAGGATGTGCTATGTTCCATGTCTGGCGAATGAATGTCTGTATTTTATTGTAAGTGCCAAAGTAACGGGGCCTTTTTCCTGTAAATCATGTATGGCGGTGAAATCCTGCAAACTATAAATTTGAAGGAACTAAAGATGTTTGCTTGTTCAAAGCTTATGCGAGAGTTCTGAATCATACTGCAGTGAGATTGAATATGTGCGCTTGGTGTATCTAACACCGGTTGTTTGTTTTGCAGCAGAACCTGAATTCTGATAGCGAACTTGGTTTGTTGAAGTGTCTGCCGTTAAAAGAGAGAGATGGAAGTATCCACAAAATGAAGTTATACTGTTTTGCTGCCTGGTCCTTGTATAACGAAACGTAGAATCATAAAGTTCCCCAGCCCCTGTTGGCCAATTATCTTCCCTATTTCCATACAAGTACTGATTTAGAGAACAACATTCCACTCATATTGATATCCCAACCTCAGGACCTGCAAATTCTATTAAACTCATGTCTCCATTAGATTTGTGCGTGGTGCTTAGGAGATATCCGCACAGTGGTAGAAGAAAATAAGTGTAACCCGAGAAGACTTCATTTGGAAGTAGTGGGAGCGGATGCACAGTCGAAGCCACGATCACGTTTCAACAAACAGTGCCGCTACGCTCAGGCTGCCTCTTGTTCTTCGTTGTCAGCAGCCGTCCACTGAAATATTGCTGTCACTCGGGACTCTTGTTCTCCGTTGTCAACTGTCTGCTGAAACGCCGTTGTTTGTGCTTACGTCGCTGTCACACCTTTGCTACTGGAACGTCTACGGTTACCCGCCACCGCACTCACACCTTGGCGTCCATGCCGTCGTCATTGCACCCAGCGGAAGTATAAGCACGTGGGATTATGTATAATGAATTCTAAAAATTATAAAAAAATAATGAATTAGTATTGTGGCAATTTATATTCAGAAAGCACAATTTGTTGTCCACCGGCCTTCTATCTCGATGTAATTCTTTCAGTTTAAATCATATTGAAATTTGATAATGTTCTTGATAGTGTTTAGTACAATAATGAACATTAATTAGTACTATTCTTACGTGAATAATAAAATTTAAAATAATGTTGTACATATGGTGAATAATCAACATTTTGTTGGATCTAAGAGCTCTAGGGGGTGAATAGAGCTACACAAATTCTCACAAAATAGATTAGACTTTCAAATTATATCAAGTTTGAGCAATAGCTTAAAGACAATTTGAAGTCCTATCTAAACAAGCATAACAAGGATGAGAGAGATTGTTAGCAAACAAAGGGGTGTAGAGTGGTTCCACACTTCAAACTAAAAGTGAGTCAGTCCACTACCTAAAGAGGTCAGCCTCTAGGACTTTGCAAGTGCTTTTCTCTATTATATCACCACATAGATTTACAACAAAAGACCACCAAAAGACTTATTCATCCAACCACAAGGGGACCTCCACCTTAACAAGGAACTTACCCACACTTAGCTTGAGTCTTCAACCTTCACCTAGGTCTTACCCACTCAAGCTCAAGTCTTCCGCCATGAAGGACTTTGCTTCTCCTCTTGGATCTTTAACTTTTGCCTTCTCCTTCACTTGGAAAAGATCACCACCTCTTCAACATCCTTGAAGAGGACAAGCTACAACCCGTTCTTCACTCGATGGAGCTTGCTTCAGCTTTTCTTCATGAGAGAAGGGATATGGAAGTAGTGGAAGATTGAGAGCTTTACATGCACAAAGGTGGAGCTCTCTTACAATAATCCTAACTCACTCACAAATCACGAAATGAAGTGTAAACTAGAGAGAGAAAGGGGTTCAAGGAGTAGGAGCACACTCAACTATAACAATGACCTTGAATGTAGTGAATAGGCAAACTTGGAATGAACTCCAGGGGGTCCTATTTATAGCTGGGGGTGCTCCCTTGAGTTGGGGAACACTTGGGGCCGAAATATAACTACTTTTGAATAAGGCAACATATCTATTTTCATCCAAATAAGTCACCAACAGTTAGAATCACTTTTTCTAGTTTTTCATACAGTACATTCGGTCGAGTTTCAATAAAGATAACTCGACCGATCGATTAAAGCACAAACCCAATTTTCAAACTATCGGTCAAGTTTGTCCTGGGAAACTCGACCGATTAGCCAAAATTGTATTTGGTCAGTAAATCGTTCGGCCGAGTTCTGTCAATGCACAACTCGACCGATGCATATCATCAGAAAATCAATCCATGGGATCGGTCGTGATTGAAACTTGACCGATCAACAGTCTGTTATCAATTTTCTAATTTGATTAAAAAGTGATTAAAACTTAGTACTAAGTGTCCCACATATTGTTCTCATCTTAGTTACAAGTCATATCATCAACACAAGTAATTACAAAATTCTTCTAAGGTCGTTTAGAGTGATTTCCTTATTAGCACACTTACATTGCTTTTGACTTGAACTTTGACAAGCTAGGGCTTGTGTAAATTGATCCTTTTCATGTACCTAAAACCTGATATCAATCTTGAATACACATATTAGATACATATGAATGAAATGGTTGAGTCATTATCAAAATATGGACAATGTATAACCTCTAGGTCAACACATTTGAATGTATTCTATACAGATGATAAAGGCGGTCTGGGTCTTCATTCTATACAGATGATAAATGAAGCTCTCATTGCCAAGGCTTGCTGGGAGGTTCTTACAGGGGAAACGATGTGGGCTTCCTTCTGCAGAGCAAAGTATTCTAACCCTCAGACAGGAAGATCGGGTTCATAACCTAGCCATTTGAAGATCAGCAGTACTCCCTCGCCCTACTGGAAGAAGGTTTGGGACATGTTCCCCAAGATCTACCCCCTTTGCAGATGGCAAGTCGGTAGAGGCAACATTCCGTTCTGGGATTCATGGTGGTGTGAAGAGAGGCTCACCAACTACGCTATATATGCCAGTGACAGAAGACAACCCTTTATGGTGAAAGATTTCTGGATTGAGGACCATGGATGGGATTGGCCGGCTCTTAGAATGGTCATCAATGAGCAGGGAATTGAACTGATACAGAAAGCGGATATTTGGATTGCTGATGAAAATGATAGGCTTATATGGGGTCCAGATTCGAAAGGACACTTCTCGCTGAAATCAGTTAAGAAGATCATCTTTGAAGATCGGCAGGAAGGTCCATCAGGCATTGGGAAGATATGGGGCCTCGACAGCCCCAGGGCGAGTGCTACTTTATGGAAGTTTCTTCGGAAAGCTGCCCCAACTGACGATAACATCCGAGAAAAATGTTGCATTCCTATAACATCCAGATGTAATTGCTGTGATGATCTAAAGGAGGAGGACACAGACCACCTGCTCTTTCAGGGACAACTTGCCACCTTCTTCTGGTCTAAGTTTGCTGCGGTTACGGGAGCTGATGCTCCCTATGATTTTAGATCCCTGATAGAGGGCTGCACACGAGGTCATTCGAAGAAAATAGATGAATGGATGGTTGGGAGACTCACAACCATTATCCCGCTTAGTATATGGAGGATGCGATGTGCAGCTAGGTTTGAGGACTCTAAAAGGTCCGTTGACCGTGAATGGGTGCATATCGTTGTCACCCTCAACAATCTCATGAAGAAGAGATCCTTCCTCATCTCACCAAACACAGACATCTACACTTCTTTGAGGGAAGCCAATTTTGATGAACCCAGGACTAGGATGCGTGAGATCAGATTGATTAGGTGGACAACACCGGATGTTCATAATCTCAAGTGTAACATCATGATTGGAAGAGGCAAGGATATTAAAGGTGATAAGCGAAGATGGGCGGCGGGAATTGTTCACAACCACAATGCGCAGATCTGTATGGTGTTTTGAGCTTGGCTCAAAGCCACTGATTATACCACGGCGTACTTCCAGGCGTGCACCATTTGTTTGAAGTTGACAGAGGACTGCAATTTACACCTCTCTAGCATGGAGATAGATGATGAGAAAGTATACAACATTTTATGGAAGAAAGGGGCTGAACCATGGCGATCGTCTTCTTTTGTCCGAGACCTCAGAAGCGAGCTGCATAAATGCTGCATTAGTGGATCGTTAGTGCATAAGATCGCTAACTCGATACCCAGGGAGCTTGGAATTTGGGGAAGTGGTTCGAATGACCTGTTCATTGCCACTGACATGAGTAGGATACCTAGTAAGATAAGAGGCATGGCGATTCTGGAGAAGAGGGGCACCCCATACGTAGTTCTGCAGAAGGTGGACACGTAGTGCTCGGTGCACGACAATGTTTTTCCGTTTGCTTTTGCTGGTGTGGTAGTATGTTTTAACGATATGGTTTTTGGTTTTTATGGGAAAGATACCTACGTTGTATATAAGCAGGAGATGTATTTTTGGATGATGATTAGCCCATACGAGGGGGATGGGATGAATAAGATGCCCCCTGACTTATATTAAAAAAAATATTTGAATGTATTCACGAAAAGCAAAGTTTTGTGCAATGTGAAAAAGTATCATGATTTACATGTAATTTTTTTTAGTATGTAGTAGTTGTGTAATTACTACTATCTTGAAAGTATACTATAAGGTGGTACTATATTATATAATGAATTCAACAACTTATTATACAAACTTATTACCAACTTGTGTGACTTTACACACTGTTTTAGTTTATTTTGGATTGAGTTAAATTTTTTTGGTATCACCTTGAATAATATTAAATACCTCTTTTAGACTTAATGTATAGATATATGACTATGGACAGGAGGAAAAACTTAGAAAAAAATTGAATTTGAAATATTTTTTTTTGGTGCTTGTGAGAGGGAGAATAAATGAAGTTCACTCGTTATGGGGTAGGTGATAGGCATCAACATTTCATTTGTTACAACTACAACTGCATGCATGTAGTCACACTAGCAAACTTCTCACATAAATGGCTATGTGAAACACTCAAATTTTCATATCACATCAGTGAAAGTTGATTTTACTTTATACAAATCTCATCTCCAATGCGAAACGATGTAGATATCATCCCACCAAGCAAAACCTCTTAAAATTGTAACCGTGTCCTCTATCTAGTTTGATCTTTATGATGATTAGTACCTACATGTATCTCGTCCCCAGCCCTACACAAATAAGAAAACTACTACTAGAGTAAGTGACATTAAATTTCTAATCAGATAAACATGAATATACTAAAATTGAAAGCTGAACAAAGATCTAAAAGCTACAAACTTGTACTAAATCATTGTTGATTTATATCTTTTATCTGATTTGTAGCCACCATTATACGATAAGTTCTCCTGAATTGGCGTGACTACACCTCTAAGTTGTACTAAAGGACCTCTGAGTTGATGACACCAAAGTATCTCTGAGTTGGGACAGAAGTTCGTCTGAATTGGAGTGAAATGTAACGCCCTCCCTAAGCACATACATGCACATAGCGGAAGAAACACTGAGTTATCCATAATGCGTGCACTTAAGGGGGCATTGTATAAAATTAGCATCCATAACGACAATATAATCAATCATACAATATGATGTATTAAAACATTCTCATGATTGTTCTTACAAAAAGAATCATAATGGCTATCCCATGGAAAACTAATTTAACATCTTGAGACATAGTCTCTAGTCTATAACTCTAAATATGGAAACATAAAGATGAATATAAAGTTGAGGATCATCTCATAAGTGGCACCCCACTAGATATTATCCTGCTCCATCTTTGTGCTCCAAGTCTCTAGGTGCTACTTCTACTCCTGCTCCTCACCTACAGACATCTCGTCCCCAACATGCATTGAAAAAATGATTGTTAGCATAAGTGGCATGAGTATTCTAACATTACAATACTGAAATAAGAGATACTACAAAATATTCTTGAACATTATAAGAATGAGATGAACACTAAACTCTGATTAAAATGTGAACATAAATATACTTTTCTTTCTCTAACTTAGTTTTTATCTCTTTACTTTGTCTTGCTTTAGAGACCTATACTCTAGTACCTGGGTCTCATGACCTGCACTATGGTGCCTGGGTCACATAACCTGCAGATAGGGCCTCAGTTATGTATCTGAATAAGCCTGCACTAAGGGCATGGGCCTCATGACTTACACAAAGGGCCTGGGTCATGTCTCTCTTACATTGGCTTGCACTAGGGTGCCTGGGCCACATGACTTGCATAAAGGGTCCATGTCATGACCTTCTTAAGATTACCTGCACTAGGTCGTGGGTTTTACTCCATAATCTTATGTCATCTTATTAAATCTGAATTTAATAGGAATCTTAATGCATTATGAACTTATAGTCTTATATTAACTAATCTCATGTTGGAACTTAATCATGACTTTAATCTATCTTATAAACTTATATGGTGCTTGATTCTTAGATCTTAATCATATAAGAGATAACATATCTCTAGTTGATATATCGATCATACAAAAGCACATAACTATGAATGTATGAAAATATTACTTGGATATCTTAACTTTAAAATCTCAGAGCATTGGATCATGAACGTCTTATTTAAGAAATATGTAAATGTACCGAGCTTTGAATATAAATACTCATGGTCATGAACCAATTACCTCTCTTGGAGAAAATCCTAGTTACTTTCCTTAGGTTGAAAAACCCTAATCATCTCCTTAGGTGATAGAAATCCTAAATATCATGTTCGTTCAACAATCATTCATTAATAATTACATTCACTTCATTTTCTAGTATTTCATGGTTGGATGAGTTGAGGTAGCACAAAGCTTCCAGGGGGCTAGTCGGATGGTTTGAAATCCTCTTTGTGGCCTGTAGACCACCAGGGCCGGTTCTCTGACTTTTCACTCTACAAATTGACGATGGCCTTGTCGATCCGAAGGGGCTTTGCTCGCGGCTGCCTTCTGGGCTTGTGGGGAGGTCTTTAGATGCCCAAGGAAGATTTCTAAGAAGTTAATTTCTTGGAGGTTGTGAGGACAAGGAGGATAGTTACAGGGAATTGGAGTTTAAAAATGAAGTAGGTGGAGGAGAATCAGAGGTGGAAGTCTGCAATCGAGGTGAGAGGAGGATTGAAGGAGATCCCTTCAAGCTTTCTAAATGATCACAAAGTGATTGGGAAGGCTCTTGGCCTCTTTGTAACTCACACGTAGGAGAGGACCAGTGGTGCATTGTGTGTGTAGGCTACACCACGGTCATGCTACCTAGCACGGTCATGCTACAGACAAATTACCACGACTGTGTCACATCACCACGACTGGTTTCTAGGGTTAGGGTTTCTTATTCAATTCAATTAGGGTTATTAAATACCTTAGCTTAATTAGGAATAGTGATTCCTCATTTCATGATTCAATCATAGAGTTTCATGCTTTAAAGCATAACCCAAAATTAGGGCTTACAATTCAAATTACATCACATTACCCTAGATTAGGGTTTACTATTCATATTACAATGAATTAAGATCATACTATCACCATGTATGATGATTACTTCCATTAATGCCCTCAAATTAGGTTAAGATTCATTAACCATCATGATTAGGGTTTCCATGATCTCACTATGAAGGATCATACCCTAATTAGATACTTACATACATATTGGAAGTCTATTACTTGATTCTCATTCATATAAGGAGTCTTCTCTCTCTCTCTCCTTTCTATCAGATGATGGTTACATTATCCTAGATTAGACTAAGTCAAATCAACCTCGACATCATGGATTATGTCATTACTATTGTGGTCATTAATGCTTACTTGATCAAAGGGTATTGGTCACTCTATCCCATCAAGGGTACCTTTGTAATGATCACCACTAATTATAACATGCATTGATCCACTAATTACTTGGTCCCTTAATCACTTTAGGTATCTATGAGGTTTAGGTTAATCAACTACTAAACCATCATGACCACTAAGGCATCAAACGTTCTTGACCTTTTTAGACCTCAAATGGTCTTGCACACAAACTCCCCAAACGGTCTTGGATGGACCTTGAAACCATTTGGTGTTGTTGACCGTTTGGTCTAGTTTGACTTTTGAAACCGTTCAGTAAAGTGCACACTCAAGACCGTTTGCCCAAGATGAGGTGAAGACCATTTGGTCAAGTTTGACTTTGAAACCGCATGGGCATAAACGATCTTGAAACCTCATGAGATCAAATGGTTTGGGATCGTTTGGTCCCAAATGGTCTTGAGACCATTTGGTCCAAACCACCTCAAAACCGCATGGACCAAAAAGTGACTCAACCACTTCAATTGAGTTAGGGTTTCCAATGTTGAATCCCTCAATCGATCATGTACTGGTTATCCATTCATCAATTGAGTCAATTAGGTCAACCCTTAACTGATTTGACACTCAATTGACCCTCAATTGATAATCAATTAGGGCTTGGATCAATTGAATTAGGGATTGGAATCGATTACCCTTCAACATATATCAACATGGGTCTAATTGATTTGAAACCATTGAACCATCTTTCAATTTGGTCGTGTCCTGGCCCCAAACGGTCTTGGGATCATTTGGATGACCTCCAAATGGTCTTGAGACCGTTTTCTCATTTCAATCATCAAAAACTAACTCAACCAATTAGGGTTTGGCTCATTGGATTGATCATTAGGTCATTAATCAATTACACTTCAACTTGTTATCTTTAGACTTCCAACCACTTGACCATAGTCAACCCTAGACCTCCAAATGGTCTTGGGTGACCCCCAAACGGTCTTGGGATCATTTGGATATCCTACAAATGGTATTAAGACCGTTTTCCCATTATTTCATCAAAAACCAAGTCATTCACTTAAGGTTTGAACCTTAGGTTTGGTCACCAAATCAACACTCAATTATTCATCAACTTGATATCATTGGACCCTAAATTGGTCAAACCTACTTAACCCTAGACCTCCAAACGGTCTTGGGTGATCACCAAACGGTCGTGAGACCGTTTGGGTGATCCCCAAATGGTTTTGAAACCGTTTGGGCCACTCAACCCAAACTTCAACTTAATGCAAATATTGAAATCAGCAATAAACCCGATTAGGGTTTAGGTGATTGTTGGGCCTTCAATTGGTGATTTGCTTGGAATTAGTTAATGATTTTTGGTAGGTGATTAGTACACAATATTTACAACATACCTCCAAATGGTCAATGCCTGGTCAACGAATCCAAACAGTCTTAGACCATTTGCTTCTATGCGGTCTTGTGAAACCGTTAGTACTCAAACGGTTTGAAACCGTTTGCAAAAGTTGGGAGACCGTTTGCTAAAGCAATATTTTGGATAAACATAAGAATTAATGCCATAATCTTCTACCTCAAGAACAGGGGCGGTTCTTCATGGAAATAAAAGCAAGAACACATAAAGGTGTCTAAAGAAGAAGAATAAGCAACGATTCTAAGGAAAGGAGATGCAAAAGCAAAGCTTAAGGATTAGAGTTATAAAACCCACCTTTAGATCTGATCTAGAGCTTCAAGCTTCGTAGCTTTAATGGTGGATGAAGCTCCAATGGTTGTACAAGGTCCATTCTTCAAGTTTTGGATGGAGAAGATGGCTAGAAAGAAGAATTGTGTGAAGAAAATTAAGAAACCAACCTTGTTTTAGGGTTCCCACCATGAATTCGAGGTAGATGGTGATCCATACTTACCAAACCAGCTTGGTCGTCCTCCTCCTGCTCTAGAGCTATCCTTTAGTTAGACAAGGCAAGAAGATGATAAAAAGACTAAGGGAAACGATCCCTTGCTTTGTTGATAAGGATCCTTATATATTTTTGGATATTTTCAAAGCAAAGAAAAAGATTGTTATTTCTTTTAATTCTTAAACATATCCACCAAGGCTTGCATCATTCTTGGCCACGTCTCTTCCTCCTAATCACATGCAAAAATCCTCCCTTATCCAAGGTTAAAAGGAAAAGAAACCAATTACCTTACTAAGATATATATATATATATATATATATATATATATATATATATATATATATATATATATTAAAGGGCCATTTGCTTAAGTCTTGATTATTTTAATATCAAGATTATCTTTCTTACTTGATCATTCAAATGAGGCGCCCCTCTCATTTTATTTACTCTAATTGATTCCAAGAAACATGAGAGATACTCTAGAGGGTATATTTTACATGTTGGACCCTAAGTTTTGGGTAAATTGCACTTTACACCAAAACTAGGTTTTAAAGCACAAGGATTACTCTACAAGCCATATCTTGGTGCTCAAGCTTGTGGAATCCTTATCACAACATCATACTAATTATTATGATGTATCATCATCATAGGAACATTTTAACATGGGCAATTTGCAAGTTAACCCCTCTAATTGGGTAATTTGCACTTTAGTCTAAAACTACATGTCGCAACATTATTCAAAAAGGACTGAAATAGAAATATAAGTTCCTCAAAAGCTTTAATTACATTTCAAAGGATAAACACAAGCATCTAATCACATATTTAAGCAAAACACCTAGGGTTAGTTCATAACCCAGGTCAGGGATGTTACAAATTATCCACCCCTTACAAGGATTTCGTCCCCAAAATCAACAAAACATATTAAGAGAAAAGAGCAGGGTATTTCCTTCTCATATCTTCCTCTAGTTCGCATGTGGCTTCTTTAATACCATGATGATTGCAGAGGACTTTCACAAGACTTATATCTTTCTTTTTCATCTTTTTAATTCTCTTGTCAAGGATTGACATAGGTCCTTCCTCATAAGATACATCATCATTCAATTCTAATTCCATAGGTTGTAGAACTGATTCTGTATCAGGGTGACATTTCCTAAGCATGGAAATGTGGAACACAGGGTGTAATCTTTGTAACTCTGGTGGTAACTCTAGTTTATAAGCTACCTTCCCAATCCGTTCAATGATTGGATAAGGCCCCATAAACCTAGGAGCTAATTTTTCTTTCCTTCCAAATCTAAGAGCTCCCTTCCAAGGCGAGACCTTGAGGTACACTCTGTCTCCAACCAGGAATTCTAAAGGTCTAAGAAATTTATCAGCGTAAGATTTCTGCCTATCCTGTGCATTCTTTATCTTTTGTTGTATTACTTTAATCTTCTCGGTTGTCTGCTGCACAAGATCAGGACCTAAAAGTTGATATTCACCAGCTTCATACCAACATAGGGGTGATCTACAACGTCTACCATACAAAGCTTCATAAGGTGCCATGTCAATGCTATGTTGATAGCTGTTATTGTAGGCAATCTCTATCAAGCTTAGGTGCAGATCCCAACTCCCTGTAAACTGAAGAACACATGCTCTAAGCAAGTCTTCTAAAGTCTGTATAGTCCTTTCTGAATGTCCATCTGTTTGAGGATGAAAGGTTGTACTAAATCTTAACTGTGTGCCTAAGGCTTTATGAAGTCGCTCCCAAAAACGACTCATAAAATGGGGACCTCTGTCAGAAACAATAGTAACTGGAACCCCATGCAGCCGAACTATCTCATCGACATATAACTGTGCCAGCCTCTCAGCAGAATATGTTGTTTTAACAGGTAAGAAATGTGCTATTTTTGTCAACCTATCAACTATTACCCAAATGGAATCATGTCCTTTGGCTGTCCTGGGTAGACCAACCACAAAGTACATGGTTACATGGTCCCACTTCCACTGTGGTATGGGCAAAGGTTGCATTGTTCCTACAAGTTTCTAGTGTTCAGCTTTAACTCGCTGACACACAGGACACCGCATAACGAACTCATCAACATCTATCTTCAAACCAGGCCACCAATACATATCTTTCAGGTTTCGATACATCTTGGTGCTTCCTGAATGCATAGCATACATTGAAGAATGAGTTTCTTCCAGGACTAACTTTCTCAAGTTATCCACATCAGGCACTATCATCCTACCATGATAATAGGCTACTTGGTCATCTGAGTCATGGAAACCATCTCGTTTCTCACTATCATACTTTGATCTAATCAATTGAACTGCAGCATCAACTTGCTGTGCCTCCTTGATCTGCTGTCTCAGAGTAGGTTTTATGTGCATCTCAGCTAACAACCCATCTAACCATGATGCTTTCAACTGTACGTTTTTTTGCTTTAAGGAGATAAGCATATATCTCCTTGAACACACTAAGGAATTCAGCTGTGCTTTATCTAGGGTTGGTGTTGCTGATTTCCTACTCAAAGCATCCGCAACGACATTGGCCTTCCCTAGATGATAATCAATTATGAAATCGTAGTCCTTGATTAACCCCATCCAGCAGTGTTGCCTCATGTTAAGCTCATGCTGAGAAAAGATATACTTAAGGTTCTTATGGTCTGTGAAAATCTAGAATGTCTCTCCATAAAGATAATGTCTCCATACCTTCAAGGCATGAACTACAGTAGCTAGCTCTAGATCGTGTGTCGGATAATTCTCCTCGTGTTTCTTAAGCTGTCGGGAAGCAAAAGAAATCACTTGTTTATCCTGCATCAACACACATACAAGTCCATTCTTAGAAGCATCACAGAAAACTATATATCCTTTCCCTTGCTCAGGTAACACAAGCACAGGTGCACTTGTCAACCTTTCCTTCAACAACTAAAATGATTGTTGACACTTATCACTCCAGGTAAAAGGAACATCCTTCCTGGTCAACTTAGTCAAGGGTAAAGCTATAGAACTGAAGTTCTTAATGAACCTCCGGTAATAGCCTGCCAACCCTAAGAAACTACGGATCTCCATCGGTGTCTTTAGATGATCCCATAGCAGAATGGATTCTACCTTTTTAGGGTCAACACGTATACCTAAAGCAGATATTACATGTCCAAGGAAAGATACTTCTGGTAACCAGAACTCACACTTGCTAAACTTAACATATAACTTATGTTCTCTTAGCAAAATTAGAGTCTGACGAAGATGCTGCTCATGCTGCTGAGCATCTCTACTGTAGATCAGAATGTCATCTATGAAGACAACAACACACTGATCAAGAAAAGGTCGGAAGATTCTATTCATGAGTTCCATAAATACACCTGGTGAATTAGTTAGTCCAAACGACATAACTGTGAACTCATAGTGACCATACCTTATCCTGAAGGCAGACTTTGGTATGTCACCATCCTTAATACGCAGCTGGTGATATCCTGAACTCAAATCTATCTTTGAGAAGATGGTTGCACCACACAACTAGTCAAAGAGATCATCAATCCTCGACAGAGGATACTTATTCTATATTGTTACTTTATTTAATTATCTGTAATCAATGCACAACCGCATTGACCCATCTTTCTTTTTAACAAAGAGGACCGGAGCACCCCAGGGTGAAGTGCTCGGTCGGATGAAATCCTTCTCAAGAAACTCTTGCAGTTGTTTCTTGAGTTCTGCCATCTCAACAGGCGCCATCCTATACAGTGTTTGTGCTATAGGTTGCGTATCTGGGATTAGATTAATCTCAAAATCAATCTCCCGTGGCGGTGGTACACCTGGAAGTTCTTCAAGAAATACATCTTCAAATTCCCTGACTATCGAAACTTCCGCAGGATTAGGACTCTCCATGGTAGTATCTACCACATGGGCCAAGAATGCATAACATCCTTGCCTCATCATCTTCTCAGCAACCATAGCTGACACAAGACAGGTGGGTAGAATCTTTCTTTCTCCTTGAAAGATCCATGTGTCACTATCATCAACGAACACAACTTGCTTGGACTCACAATCCAAGACAACCTTATACCTTTCTAAGGTATCCATCCCAAGGATTACATCAAATCCATGCATCTCAAGTGGTATAAGAATCACTTGAATGCGATGTTCAGAAAAGAAGAGAATGCAGGGAGAACATACCTCCTGCAACACAGCAGATCCCATCAACGTAGTTTCTAGCAACAAACTATCTGTTCTATGACTTATAGTCAGATTGCAGTCAAGAATCACTCTTCGAGTGATAAAGGAGTGCGTAGCACCCGGATCAATTAAAACGGATACAACGCAAGATGTAGACATATCAGAATATAACAATTCCATCTGACCTGCCACAAATCGAGGTTTGATTACTGCATCAGGTGGATTCATCGCGTAAAACCTTACCGTCGCCTGTGGTTGATTCGGTGCTCGATGACTAGGTGCCGATGATCCAGCTTGGGACACTTGTCCACATCCTCTAGCATTACCTGGAAACTGTCGCCTTTGAGATCCTTGCTGACTCTGCCTTTGAGGTTGAGTTACACTCACTTCTCTAGCCCTACAATCTTTCATTAGATGTCCCATCTTTCCACATATGTAACAGTTTCTGTTCAGTTGTTGTGGTCTGGGTAGTCCTGTTACTGACATAGATGCTGAGCTACGAGCTCCTTCTAAAGGTAAGCTTCGTCCTCTACCCCTATTTGACGTCCACTGCATCTGGGTACTGAATCTAGGTGGTGGTGTAGGTACAGAAAACCTAGGTTTCTTGAAACCTTTAGATGAAGATCCTTGGAACTGGGGATACATATTCTTGCTCTTGGTCTGTCTCTTTTCTGCCATAGACCTCTCTACCCTTCTGACAGATTCCACAAAGGTAGCAAACCTTTCCCTATTCTCCAGAGTAGACACAGGAGTAGTCAACTCAGTGGTTAATCCTTTCTCAAAACGTCTAATCCTTTCTTCATCGGTGGTGGCCATGTATGGACAGAACCACAACAGTTCCATGAACTTAGCCTCGTACTCGCTAATGTTCATTAGACCTTGTCTTAACCTCTCAAACTGAGAGATTTTCTCATCCAGAAATGTCTTAGGGAAATATCTGTTGATAAATTCCCGTCGAAAAACTTCCCATGCAATCTCCACACCTGGCCTCTTTTGTTCTTCCATGGTCCACCAATGACCAGCACTCCTCTTGAGAAGATACACAACATGTCTAACCTTCTCAGCTTCTGGGATGTTCAGGATTCTAAAGGCCTTCTCTAGTTCAGTTAACCACAAGTCAACATCTATTGGGTCAGCTGTTCCAACATACTCTATGGCTCCAACTCAGCGAAGTGGTTCAAACGTCTTGCTGGCTCCTTGTCCTTCAGGATGGGTAGGTGCCCTAGGTGCAGGTATAGGCATCCTATCAGTCATATGTGTCATGGAAGTCATAAACTGCCCAAACATGGCTTGGATGGTTGGGTTCCCCATGTCAGTTGGATTGAACTGGGGTGGTTTAGGCACATGTTCTTCTCTTTCTGGGTTTCCTACACCTATTCTGGGTGCAACGACACTACTTTCTGCAACATGTTCCTTGTGTGGCCCAGACATCTTTAGTTTTATCTTCTCCTCCTGATGAGCAGAAGACACTATCAGATATACTGGAAGACACTAGAACAGACTCAACATCCTAAGTCCTATGTCTCTGTAGACTCAGCGAACCTAGAGCTCTGATACCACTAAATTGTGACGTCTATCTCAGAAAATGAGATTAACGAATGCATAAGTAATTAATTAGCAGCGGAATTATTGAAAATCACTAAAAATTAAAACTTTTTGTAAAGAGATCTACAAACGGTAAAACTCTTTCATAAGGAAACATGATAAGTTATTTACAAATTGATCCATCATTACATCTCTGTAAAAAAACCACATCTCAAGGATTACAAACATCAACTGCCCTGTTAACTATACAAGGCTGGATACAAAATCTCGAGGCATTATGCCAAAATCTCAGGTTTATATTAAATATCTACTAACTCCTAGGACCTGAGAGTACAGAGACGACACATAGGACATTCTATCTATAAGACTTGACAGACAGTGTCTCCACCTGAGGATCACTGCTGTCCCGGATGTTGCTGCTGCTGATGTTGCTGCTCAGCCACTGAGGGGTTCCTTCGTCCTCGACGTATGCCTAAAAAGTTGAATCCCACGGGGGTGAGACAATTGAATAATTGTCCCAACGAGAGTTATAACTCTCCACCAGAAGCATTGTTATTGTAATAATGGAATAACATTGAGCAGTAGAACTATAATCATTTAATAGCAGGTAAAACATTGTATAAGTTAAGTAGAACAATATTTCATAAGCAATCATTTTAATTATAACTTGATTGAATGACAAGACATATATCAATAAGGAATATTAAGAACATGTATACTAGTTATTCAACTAAAGCACTATAAACAATGTATCATCAATCATTGTTTCTCGTAGTTCAACCTAAGCAATTATGCTACACGGCTGATTACATTTTACAAACATATTTATGCCCTGAGGAGATGAGTTACACCTCTCATACTCCAACCGACCATTACGAAATCGCAATAGGTACCATACATTGGTCATCAGAAGAGCCAGATTCCTATGACCTCATCTTCCTCAGTCAGTGTGAGGAACAACATGCATGACATCTTGTGTCTCTGCCATAATAGCTTTCCAGGGTATTCTGGAAACTTCGCTATTAGAGTTACAGTGGCATGTTGTACTCTCTTCGCCATCGAGGGATTTCTTGTTTATCACTCTTTGATGCGACATTAACAACATCATCGAGAGATTAGTGATACATCATCCCGACATAAACATATAATGAAGGATTGAGAGATTAAATGTACATCTCACATCAATTCCCACATTAGGATGTAAGGATATTCGTGTCCATAACCCCCACATACTCAAAAGTATGCTCTCCAGGAGTTCCCTTAGGAAAACATATTTCACCATCATTTTTAACTTCTGACAATGATGGATCTATGGTCAGGGCTCTACATGATATCATTAAACTTGGTTATTTAAATACATTATAGCATTCTTTTAGTCATCGGGCATGTTTTCAAACATAAACCATTAAAACAATTACTATAAAGAAAGAGTACTAATTGTATCAAGTTCATATCACATATTGTTAACATTGGGATATCAATCCCTAACCATCTCATTATTGTGATTCAATGATATGGGTGTTCAAACCCTTAGATCATCATAACACTTGTTACCAAGTAACATATTGATGACTTGATGGCAATGCAGATATTTCTCATGGCTCATACAGCCTATCAATCTCATATGTTACCTCTTACTAGGCAACATAGCATATCATTACTTTCAAAACTTATAAAGTGCTTTCAATGAATATGACATCATAACCCTTACCTGGCTATGATCACTTCTTGATAAAGACCTGCATGACTAACACAATTGATAACATGCACATTATATCTATATTAGCACAATACAAATTATTTCCAATTTAAGTATAGAACACCATGGCCGTTCTATCTTGCACGGTCGTGCAAGGGGAGGCCACCACAGTCGTGCTACCTAGCACGGTCATGCTACAGACAAATTACCACGATCGTGTCACATCACCACAGCTGGTTTCTAGGGTTAGGGTTTCTTATTCAATTCAATTAGGGTTATTAAATCCCTTAGCTTAATTAGGAATAGTGATTCCTCATTCATGATTCAATCATAGAGTTTCATTCTTAAAATCATAACCCAAAATTAGGGTTTACAATTCACATTACATCACATTACCCTAGATTAGGGTTTACTATTCATATTACAATAAATTAAGATCATACTATCACCATGTATGATGATTACTTCCATTAATGCCCTCAAATTAGGTTAAGATTCATTAACCATCATGATTAGGGTTTCCATGATCTCACTATGAAGGATCATAACCTAATTAGATACTTACATACATATTGGAAGTCTATTACTTGATTCTCATTCATATAAGGAGTCTTCTCTCTCTCCTTTCTATTAGATGATGGTTACATTATCCTAGATTAGACTAAGTCAAATCAACCTCGACATCATGGATTATGTCATTACTATTGTGGTCATTAATGCTTACTTGATCAAAGGGTATTGGTCACTCTATCCCATCAAGGGTACCTTTGTAATGATCACCACTGATTATAACATGCATTGATCCACTAATTACTTGGTCCCTTAATCACTTTAGGTATCTATGAGGTTTAGTTTAATCAACTACTAAACCATCACGACCGCTAAGGCATCAAACGTTCTTGACCTTTTTAGACCTCAAATGGTCTTGCACACAAACTCCCCAAACGGTCTTGGATGGACCTTGAAACTGTTTGGTGATGTTAACCATTTGGTCTAGTTTGACTTTTGAAACCGTTCGGTATAGTGCACACTCAAGACCGTTTGCCCAAGATGAGGTGAAGACCGTTTGGTCATGAAGACCGTTTGGTCAAGTTTGACTTTGAAACCGCATGGGCATAAACGATCTTGAAACCTCATGAGATCAAACGGTTTGGGATCATTTGGTCCCAAACGGTCTTGAGACCGTTTGGTCCAAACCACCTCAAAACCGCATGGACCAAAAAGTGACTCAACCACTTCAATTGAGTTAGGGTTTCCAATGTTGAATCCCTCAATCGATCATGTACTGGTTAGCCATTCATCAATTGAGTCAATTAGGTCAACCCTTAACTGATTTTACACTCAATTGACCCTCAATTGATCATCAATTAGGGCTTGGATCAATTGAATTAGGGATTGGAATCGATTACCCTTCAACATATATCAACATGGGTCTAATTGATTTGAAACCATTGAACCATCTTTCAATTTAGTCGTCGTGTCCTGACCCCAAACGGTCTTGGGATCATTTAGATGACCTCCAAACGGTCTTGAGACCGTTTTCTCAAGTCAATCATCAAAAACTAACTCAACCAATTAGGGTTTGGCTCATTGGATTGATCATTAGGTCATTAATCAATTACACTTCAACTTGTTATCTTTAGACTTCCAACCACTTGACCATAGTCAACCCTAGACCTCCAAACGGTCTTGGGTGACCCCCAAACGGTCTTGGGATCGTTTGGATATCCTCCAAATGGTCTTAAGACCGTTTTCCCATTATTTCATAAAAAACCAAGTCATTCACTTAAGGTTTGAACCTTAGGTTTGGTCACCAAATCAGCACTCAATTATTCATCAACTTGATATCATTGGACCCTCAATTGGTCAACCATACTTAACCCTAGACCTCCTAACAGTCTTGGGTGATCACCAAACGGTCTTGAGACCGTTTGGGTGATCCCCAAATGGTTTGAAACCGTTTGGGCCACTCAACCCAAACTTCAACTTAATTCAAATATTGAAATCAACAATAAACCCGATTAGGGTTTATGTGATTGTTGGGCCTTCAATTGGTGATTTTCTTGGAATTAGTTAATGATTTTTGGTAGGTGATTAGTACACATTATTTACAACAGACCTCCAAATGGTCAACGCCTGGTCAACGCATCCAAATGGTCTTAGACCGTTTGCTTCTATGCGGTCTTGTGAAACCGTTAGCACTCAAACGGTTTGAAACCGTTTGCTCCCAAACGGTTTGGGAAACCGTTTGCAAAAGTTGGGAGACTGTTTGCTAAAGCAAGATTTTGGATAAACATAGGAATTAATGCCATAATCTTCTACCTCAAGAATAGGGATGGTTCTTCATGGAAATAAAAGCAAGAACACACAAAGGTGTCTAAAGAAGAAGAATAAGCAACGATTCTAAGGAAAGGAGATGCAAAAGCAAAGCTTAAGGATTAGAGTTATAAAACCCACCTTTAGATCTGATGTAGAGCTTCAAGATTCGTATCTTTAATGGTGGATGAAGCTCCAATGGTTGTCCAAGGTCCGTTCTTCAAGTTTTGGATGGAGAAGATGGCTAGAAAGAAGAATTGTGTGAAGAAAACTAAGAAACCAACCTTGTTTTAGGGTTCCCACCATGAATTCGATGTAGATGGTGATCCATACTTACCAAACCAACTTGGTCATCCTCCTCCTGCTCCAGAGCTATCCTTTGGTTGGCCAAGGCAAGAAGATGAGAAAAAGACTAAGGGAAACGATCCCTTTCTTTGTTGATAAGGATCCTTATATATTTTTGGATATTTTCAAAGCAAAGAAAAAGATTGTTATTTCTTTTATTTCTTAAACATATCCACCAAGGCTTGCATCATTTTTGGCCAAGTCTCTTCCTCCTAATCACATGCAAAACTCCTCCCTTATCCAAGGTTAAAAGGAAAAGAAACCAATTACCTTACTAAGTTATTTATATATTAAAGGGCCATTTGCTTAAGTCTTGATTATTTTAATATCAAGATTATCTTTCTTACTTGATCATTCAAATGAGGCACCCCTCTCATTTTATTTACTCTACTTGATGCCAAGAAACATGAGAGATACTCTAGAGGGTATATTTTACATGTTGGACCCTAAGTTTTGGGTAAATTGCACTTTACACCAAAACTAGGTTTTAAAGCACAAGGATTACTCTACAAGCCATATCTTGGTGCTCAAGCTTGTGGAATCCATATCACCACATCATACTCATTCTTATGATGTCTCATCATCAGAGGAACATTTTAACATGTGCAATTTGCAAGTTAACCCCTCTAATTGGTTAATTTGCACTTTAGTCTAAAACTACATGTTGCAACATTATTCAAAAAGGACTGAAATAGAAATATAAGTTCCTCAAAAGCTTTAATTAAATCTCAAAGGATAAACACAAGCATCTAATCACATATTTAAGCAAAACACCTAGGGTTAGTTCATAACCTAGGTCAGGGATGTTACACTTGGTTTCTTGCATGCAAGGGAATCTCTATCCCCACCGAGTTCCCTTCCATTATCCATGAACTAAGGGAAAAGAAATTAAGCACCTTAACCCTTATAATAAGAATATCCATATTTGAGTGGAAATTCTTTTTCTTATAATAATGGTGAGTGGAATTTCACCTCCTTAGGATATGCTCGTGCCTTTTCAAGGCTTTAAACTCATCCACACACATCTGAATCCAACCATTTTAATTTTGGTTGAAAGCCCTTTAATTAATACATTCATTTTTGCCCTAAATTGAATTAGGGTTTCACTTAGGATTAAATCTTGATTATTTTAATATCAAGATTCTCTCTCCTCCAACTTAATTCAAATGAGGCGCCCCTCTCATTTTATTTTCTCTACATGATGCCAAGAAACATTAGGGACCTTGTTGAAGTGGTAATTTGCATATTGAATACTAGGTTTTGGGTAAATTGCACATTACACCAAAACTAGGTTTTAATGCACAAAGATTGCTTTACAAGCTTAATCTTGGTGCCCAAGCTTGTGAAAACCATACCACTACATCATATTCATTCTTATGATGTCTCAAAATCAAACGAACATCTTATCATGCAACATTTTTAATTTAACCCCTCAACTAGGATAATTTGCACTTTAGTCCAAAATAGGCAAACATTGCTTCAACATTGTTCAAATAGGATCACAATTGAAACATAAGTTTCTCATGAGCCCTAATTAATTTTCCCAAGATAAGATTAAGCATCTACTCAACCTTATTAGGCAAAAAATCTAGGGTTAACACATAACCCACGTCAGGGATGTTACAAACTATCCACCCCTTACAAGGATTTCATCCCCGAAATCCCAGGAAAAAGGAGGAACGAATTTATTCATTTGTCATACTCTCAAGTATCCACATAATATCTTAATATCATGGAGGTATCATGGATCTGTAATCCACACAAGGTTCCTTTCATTAGTTCAACCTTACCAATGTTTATGTTTATGCAAGGCATAAACCCCTAACATATGATGTCCATATTGTTGAAAGGAAAAAGCATAAAAGAGCATACTTCTATCATCACCCAAGAATATTTATCAAAAGGAAAAACATATATATCTAACAGAGATAATTCACTCAGTAATCCTTTATTCATAAAGTTCACTTAGCAAACTCTATGTAATTGGGAATGTTCACTTAGCTTTTCCTTTTTGTTGGGAATGTTCACATAGCTTTTCCTTTTTAGTTGAGAATATTCACATAGCTCTTCTTTTTAGTTGGGAATGTTCACATAGCTCTTCCTTTTTAGTTGGGAATGTTCACATAGATTTTCCTTTTAGTTGAGAATGTTCACATAGCTCTTCTTTTTAGTTGGGAATGTTCACATAGCTTTTCCTTTTTGTTGAGAATGTTCACATAGCTCTTATTTTTAGTTGGGAATGTTCACATAGCTCTTCCTTTTAGTTGAGAATGTTCACATAGCTCTTATTTTTAGTTGGGAATGTTCACATAGCTTTTCCTTTTTGTTGAAAATGTTCACATAGCTCTTCTTTTTAGTTGGGAATGTTCACATAGCTCTTCCTTTTAGTTGGGAATGTTCACATAGCTTTTCCTTTTTGTTGAGAATGTTCACATAGCTCTTATTTTTAGTTGGGAATGTTCACATAGCACTTCATTTTAGTTTAGAATGTTCACATAGATCTTCTTTTTAGTTGGGAATGTTCACATGGCTTTTCCTTTTTGTTGAGAATGTTCACATAGCTCTTCTTTTTAGTTGGGAATGTTCACATAGCTCTTCCTTTTTGATTACATTATACTCTCTAGATTGTTTCAGAATGACTACTTGATCAGAGTAATAAAAAAGATAACAATCTAAGAGTTTCATACTTGCCTTATCTTCAATAATCATATACCTGGCCAGGGTATATAAGTATTGAGATTAGGTAGTATGCACCTTATTTGCTATCATATTCCTCACTTTTCATATCATTATACACACAAGATTTTTTCCATTTCCTAGATTTTCTCCAGGCATCACTTCTATATCTCATCTTGTATCACAAAGATAAGAGAGACTATAAAGCATTTTAAGAAATACTGAATAAGATGTAGATTTTCATCTTCCTTGTGTCCTTATAGGACTAGTCAAAGGAAGTTAAAAAATAACTACTTTTATATCTTTAACACATAGAATTAGGAAATAAAATATCAGAATGAATTTATTTCATCTGACCTGTCTGGGACGTCTGTCCACGTCCTCTGTGGTTACTAGAAAACTGCCTCCTTTATGGCCCTTACTGACTCTGCCCCTGAGGTTGAGTCATCATTGAATTCCCGCCTGGACAATCCTTTACTAGATGTCCCGGTTGTCCACATTGATAATAGATCCTAGGTGCAAAATAGGGTCTGTGAGGTCCAGTTACCGATGTTGATGCTATGTTGGAGGCTCTATTTGGAACATTACTACGATCCCTATCCCTACTTGACATCCATTGTGTCTGGGTATGGAATCTTGATGATGCTGCCGATGCAGAAAATCTTAGATTTTTAAAACTTTCGGACCTTTGTTTTTTAGTCTAGGTGTACAGCTTCTTGCCACTAGTCTATCATTTCTCGATTTCAGACCTCTCTATCCTCCTTACTGACTCCACACAGGTAGCAAACCTCTCCCTATTCTCTAAAGCAGACACAAGAGTGGTTATTTCAGCGTTCAACCCCTTCTCAAAACGCCGAATTCTTTCCTCATCACTAACTGCCATTTGCGGACAAAACCGCAACAACTCCATGAACTTAGCTTCATATTCGCTAACGTTCATCTGTCCTTGTTTGATCCTCTCAATTTGAGAGATCTTCTCATCTAGATACGTCTTAGGGAAGTATCTATTGACGAATTCTCGTCTAAAAACCTCCCATCCAATTTCTTCACCTGGTCTCTTATCTTCTTCTATCATCCACCAATGACCAACACTCCCTTTTAGGAGGTACACAACATGTCTTACCTTTTCAGCTTCAGGGATATCAAGGATCCTTAAAGCCTTTTCCAGTTCTGTCAGCCACAAATCAGCATCTGCTGGATCAGATGTACCAGCATAATCTATGGCTCCAACCCGGCGAAGTCTCTCAAAAGTCTTGCCGGCTCCATATCCCTCATGGTGAGCTGATGCCCTAGGTGCAGGTATTTGCATCCTATCTGTCATGTGAGTCATGGCAGCCATAAACTGCCCAAACATGGCTTGGAGGGATGGGTTCCCCATGTCAGCTTGATTGAACTGGGGCTGTTTAGGTACGGGCTCCTCTCTATCATGGTCCCCTGCACCTCCTCCTGGTGCAGTAGTGCTGTCCTCAACAGCATGTTCTTCATGTGGTCCAAACATCTTCAAGTTCTTCTTCTCCTATGTGAGCAGAAGATGCTATTAGATAAGCTAGAAGACACTTAGAATAGACTCTACAACCTTAATCCTATGTCTCTGTAGACTCAGCGAACCTAGAGCTCTGATACCACTTAATTGTGGCATCCAACTCTCAAAAACATAATTAACTAATGCAGAAGCGTTCACTAAGCAGCGAATTACCAAAAATCACTAAAAATTAAAACCTTTTTATCAAGAGATCCATCAAAGGAAAACTTTCTCACATAGAACCAAAGTAACATATTTACATTCTTGTTCAAAGGTACATATTCTGTATCATCTCTTTTCTGTGAATTACAAGCATCAATTTCTCTGTTAAACTAAGTACAGGAAATATGAAAATCTTGAGGCACTGAGCCAAAATCTCGAAAGCACTAACTACTACTCCGAGGACCTGAGAGTACAGAGACGACACATATGACTCTATCTACATCTATACAAGGCATAACAACCAATGTCTCCACCTGATACTTCACTACTGCCCCTACTGCTGCTGTTGCTACTCTTCACCTACTAAAGGATTTTTGCCTCCTCGTCTGCGTCCACCTAAAAATGTGATTCCCACGGGGGTGAGACAATTGTAAATTGCCCCAACGAGAGATATAACTCTCCGCCAGAAACATTATTATTGCATCTTAAGAAGATAAATATACACAAAGGAATTATATTTGTTTGGTAGTAGTTAATTCAATGTCTAACAGATTAGAACATCATTCTTATCAAAAGCAATACAACTATAATTTGATAGAACAACATGTCACTTATCCTTTAAGGAATATGAAGAACATGTATAACATTTATTCACTATAGAATCATTACCACAACATTAACTCTCTTCAGGCTTAGATCATATATTTAATGCCTGGCATTGTCATTGGGGAGTCATGGCCTGTAGCCATACTCTTTTCACAAAGTGTTGGGATCTTAGTCCCTCAACTCATCAAGTACATTTCCACTTTTTAATAAGTTTATCATCATGATTATAGAATCTGGGTATTTAAACCCATAACTGACCATAGAACACTTATTTCCACTTATTAGGTAACTTCATACCTTCATATCATCTGACCCAGGGACATTATAATTCTTGCTACACAAAGCATTGCACATAGTTCACAAGCTCATAAACAATCTAAGATAATTAGCACATCATGTGACACATAGGACTTATTAATTGTAGGTTACCTCTCACTAAGAAACAAAGCATATGAAGGCTAATAAGGCCTATAGAACATTTTCAGTATATAGAACATCATAGCTCATACCTGGCTATGCTCATCATCTCAACATATCTGCATGATTAGTAATCATGATACCATGACTTATCAGTACTATGCAATACAAGAGTTATCTTATTACATTCATAACCCATTAGTCTGTATTTGAGCTTCACATAGGATTACTCTATGTTTGAACTTCACATAGCCTCACTTTGTATTAGGGTTTCACATAGCAGTACCCTGTATTAGGTTTTCACATAGCATTACCCTGTATTAGGGTTTCACATAGCATTACCCTATATTAGGGTTCACATAGCAAGGAATCAATATGGATAACATAAGTATTCAATCATACTTATTTATTCTCATCATTCATCATTGAATGTATTATCAATACAAAGTATGAGCTTCTCTCTCATCTTTTCCAGAATATGATTACATCATAGTTTATAGGTTTGGATTAACCTTTTTGTAAGGCATGTTAGCCTACATTCAACAGAGTACATTACATCTCAATGTAACCATTGACATGACACATCTCATGTGTCATTCATCCAATTATCCTAGACTTATAACACATCAAGGTATACCAGTATTGGGGTGTTGGATGTGATATATATCATATCTTGATGTATCACTTCCCTCAACACCTTTATCTTACTTGAGTTCATACACTTAGCTTGTATTAGGGTATTCCCCATCCTAATACTTTATGCACCAGCTCATCACATTTATCATGTAAAGTATTGGTCATTAGTCACTCACTTAGAATATACAACCACTTTCAATACTATGGACTCATCCTTGAGTTAGGAACTATTAATATAAGGATATTCATTATCAACCTCTCTAGGTGTTACATTTGTCATAACATTAATCACTGTTCCATTATTAGGAATAGTCTTCTCCATATTTATAATTTGAGGATTCACATAGAATATTCCATACATTTATGGATTTCACATAGTAATACTCTTCGATAGAGTTTCACATATTCATCCTTCTATATCAAGGATTCACCTAGTATTATGTGAAATTAAGATTTCACAACACATCACCCAGTGCTAGGTCTTCACATAGGATTAGTGACACTACCCTATATTAGGGTTTCATGCAGCTAACCCCATTTTAGGGATTAAGGTTTTCAATTCACATCCAAGTAAGGTTTCTCTTACCTCATACCCAAATTAGGGTTAGTATATACAATTCCCATTAAATTAGGGTTTCCTTCATTGTTACACTAAGTTAGGGTTACATCATCACCCTGAATTTATGATAACACTCAGCTTTGCCCTAGATTAGGGTTTCACACATAGAATTGCTCTAATTAGGGTTTCACACATAGCATTTCTCTAATTAGGGTTTCACACATAGCATTGCTCTAATTAGGGTTTCACACATGGCATTGCTCTAATTAGGGTTTCACACATAGCATTGCTCTAATTAGGGTTAAGGCTCATTGATTAGGGTTTCATGATCTCATTATTATGGATCAAACCTTATCACATAGTTTTCTCATAATGAGATAATTAGGGCTTAATTATATAAGCATTCATCTCTCTCATTTTCTCTCTCATCCTCTTTCGGATGTTAACTACTCCAAGATTAATCTAGGTCAACTCTTCACTTGAGTACACATAGCTAGGGTTAACCTTCACAATCATCATGGGTCTACATCTTTAATAATCACACAGCTGATTGACCTTTGATCATATTAGATGTACAAATGGTCTAATCAATTAAACCATCAATTATATAAAGAATTCAAAAGGATTGACCAATTAAACTTTCAATTCCAAAAAGTGATCAATTGGGTTAACCATTGAAATCTTCAATTGCATTAAGTATCTAAATAGGTTCACCATATTGGACCTTTAATTACATGAGATATTCAAATGGATTAACCATGTTGATCTTCACAAAGTTAATTACTGAGACCCTCAATGATCTTGGTTCTCATAAACCAATTGGTTGAAAACCATTTGAACAAGTTGTACTTGAAACCAATTGAACAAAATAGATGTTGTAACAGTTTGCATTTTGGGTCACCAAACGGTTTGAGATTGTTTGGTCCCAAATGGTCTTGAGACCATTTGGTGCAAACTTTCTCAAAACCACATGGACCAAAAAGGCACTTCAACACTCAATCGACTCAATGTTTCAATCCATGGACCAATTATAAATTGAACCACTAAAGCATTCATCAATTGGACCACTGAATCACCATTCAATTATACTTTCAATTTAGGGGTTTGAACCCAATTGAACTAGGTTTGATAATCAAGAAACCATCACTTAGGGTTTGAAATCGAGGATCCATCAATGGTTGACATTGTGGAATCAAATCAATTGAAATCAATGAACTATCATCATTACATGATATGACCTGACCCCAAACGGTCTTGGATGACCACCAAACGGTCTTGAGACTGTTTGGTTGATCTACAAACGGTCTTGAGACCATTTTCCCATTCCATCATCAAAATCCATGACATCCAATTTGGGTTTTGGACCATTGGATTGATTATCAAACCAACACTTAGTTGCAATTCAATTTGGTACATTTGGACTTTCAAACACTTAGACATACTTAACCCTAGGCATCCAAACGGTCTTGGGTGACCCCCAAATGGTCTTGAGACCGTTTGGGTGATTCCCAAACGGTTTGGAAACCGTTTGGATCAATCAACCCAAATTATCATCTCAAACAATTGGAAATTCAGCACTTAGTCGATTAGGGTTTGCAATTAAGTAATCATTCACAATTGAGACCTTCAAGATCAAACCAATTGGAACCATTGGATCAAAATCCAAGCACCATAGCATATATCTTCAAACGGTCAACCATCTCAAACGGTCAACCATTCCAAATGGTTTGGAACCCAAACCACCAAATGATTTGCAAACCATTTGGTCACCAAACGGTTTGGTGAAACCGTTTGGACTCAACATTGAAACCGTTTGCCCTAATATTTGGGGAGGTGTGTGCTTATGATGATGTCATCATCATCAAGCTCCAAAATCACGAAATCTACTGTGAATTCCATGGAGATTGCATCAATCAACCAAACTTAATTTCGGATATGTAAAAATGATCACCAATTGATAAGGAATTGATTGCAATAATAAAATTAAGGGTTCAAGTTATAAAACCCGCCTCCAATTGAGCTCCAAAGCTCCAAGATCACGGAAACAATGGTGGATGCAACTCCTTTCACTATTCGAAAGGTCGTCCTCAAGCTTTGAGTGAAAAGAATTGGTTAGAATTGAAGAGGGGATCGAGATATGAAGAATTCATGCATTGATTTTCGATTTTCACCATGGATTCAAGGTGAAAGGAGGTCAAGAACCTTACCAACAGGTTGGGGGTCGTCCTCCTGATCCTCCACAGCTCCTTGGTCGTTTTCCAAGCAAGGGGAAATAAAGGGATCCGAAAAAGCCTTTGTTTTGGCTTGGAAAAGGTACTTTTATAAGAAAAGTGATGAGAGAGAAAATTCTTTATAAAAGTCTTTTAATTACAAAATTATTGCCATATCTTCCTCCTTGGTTTCTTGCATGCAAGGGAATATCTATCCCCACCGAGTTCCCTTCCATTATCCATGAATTAAGGGAAAAGAAATTAAGCACCTTAACCCTTATAATAAGAATATCCATATTTGAGTGGAAATTTTTTTTCTTATAATAATGGTGAGTGGAATTTCACCTCCTTAGGATATGCTCGTGCCTTTGCAAGGCTTTAAACTCATCCACACACATCTTAATCCAACCATTTTAATTTTTGTTGAAAGCTCTTTAATTAGTACACTCATTTTTGCCCTAAATTGAATTAGGGTTTCACTTAGGATTAAATCTTGATTATTTTAATATCAAGATTCTCTCTCCTCCAACTTAATTCAAATGAGGCACCCCTATCATTTTATTTGCTCTACATGATGCCAAGAAACATTAGGGACCTTGTTGAAGTGGTAATTTTCATATGGAACCCTAGGTTTTGGGTAAATTGCACATTACACCAAAATAGGTTTTAATGCACAAAGATTGCTTTACAAACTTAATCTTGGTGCCCAAGCTTGTGAAAACCATACCACTACATCATATTCATTCTTATGATGTCTCAACATCAAAGGAACATCTTATCATGCAACATTTTTAATTTAACCCCTCAACTAGGGTAACTTGCACTTTAGTCCAAAATAGGCAAACATTGCTTCAACATTGTTCAAACAAGACCAAAATTGAAACATAAGTTTCTCAAGAGACCTAATTACTTTTCCCAATATAAGATTAAGCATCTACTCAACCTTATTAGGCAAAACATCTAGGGTTAACACATAACCCAGGTCAGGGATGTTGCACTTGACGTCCTTGTCAAGGCTTAACTATATGACCTCATAATATTTCCCCATTTCAGTGCAAACCCAACATGGCCCATGGACACCCAGCTCCTGATCACGGAATACCAGCGCAAGGGTGGCTACATCACCATGGATAGCCCTTTCCTACATGCCTGGACCGTACGGCTCAAGACTGGCATGCCATGCCCATGTGGGCCCCACCTACTAGAGGGGAATTGGCTCTGATACCATTTGTAATGCCCAGGCCCACTGCCCAAGGCTCTAGTAGAGTTTCAAGAATGACGACTGTCCCCACAGACCACCACTAGCCTTAACTACTCACTTTGTCCACACTGACGCGCAAGCCAGGATCAACTTCCCGATTGGTCACCCATCCTAGTACTACTCCAAGCCAAGCACGCTTAACTATGGAGTTCATTAGTGACGGGCTCCCGAAAAAGGAGGTGCACATTGGTGATATGGGTAGTCCAATCATTCCTTTTAAGATCATGTTATCCGAGGCCTGAAATCCTAGGACGTTACAATCTCCCCCACTTAGACTCTTGACGTCCTCGTCAAGGCTTAACCTATGACCTCATAATATTTCCCCATTTCAGTGCAAACCCAACATGGCCCATGGACACCCAGCTCCCGATAACGGAATACCAGTGCAAGGGTGGCTACATCACCATGGATAGCCCTTTCCTACATGCCTGGACCGTACGACTCAAGACTGGCATGCCATGCCCATGTGGGCCCCACCTACTGGAGGAGAATTGGCTCTGATACCATTTGTAATGCCCGGGCCCACTGCCCAAGGCTCTAGTTGAGTTTCAAGAATGACGACTGTCCCCAGAGATCACCACTAGCATTAACTGCGCACTTTGTCCATACTGACGCGCAAGCCATGATCAACTTCCCGACTGGTCACCCATCCTAATACTACTCCAAGCCAAGCACGCTTAACTATGTAGTTCTTTAGTGAAGGGCTCCCAGAAAAGTAGGTGCACCTTGGTGATATGGGTAGTCCAATCAATCATTTTAAGATCATGTTATCTGAGGCCTGAAATCCTGGGATGTTACAATCTCCCCCACTTAGACTCTTGACGTCCTCATCAAGGCTTAACTATATGACCTCATAATATTTCCCCATTTCAGTGCAAACCCAACATGGCCCATGGGCACCCAACTCCCGATCATGGAATACTAGCGCAAGGGTGGCTACATCACCATGGATAGCCCTTTCCTACATGCTTGGTCCGTACGACTCAAGAATGGCATGCCATGCCCATGTGGGCCCCACCTACTGGAGGGGAATTGGCTCTGATACCATTTGTAATGCCCGAGCCCACTGCCCAAGGCTCTAGTAGAGTTTTAGGAATGACGACTATCCCCACAAACCACCACTAGCCTTAACTGCGCATTTTGTCCACACTAACGCGCAAGCCAGGGTCAACTTCCCGACTGGTCACCCATCCTAGTACTACTCCAAGCCAAGCACGCTTAACTATGGAGTTCTTTAGTGATGGGCTCCCGGAAAAGGAGGTGCACTTTGGTGATATGGGTAGTCCAATCATTCCTTTTAAGATCATGTTATCCGAGGCCTGAAATCCTGGGACGTTACACCCACACTAAGGTGCCTAGGTCACATAACCTACACATAGGTCCTAAGTTATGTATCTGAATTGACATGCATTGAGGACCTGGGCCTCACGACCTGCACTAAGGGCCTGGATTATGTTTCTTGAGATGACTTGCACTACGACCCATGTCTAACTCCATAATCTCATGTCATCTTATTAAATTAGATCTTATATGAATCTTAATGCATTTATACCTCATGATCTTACCATGATCTTAAATCTTAATACATGAATCTTTTCTTGGAAACATAATCATGACTTAATGCATTCAAATCTTATTATCTTATCTTGCATTTAATTCTTAGATTGTAATTGTTCTAAGAGTCCTTTTTAACATGTCTCTACATGAGGTCTTAGGAACAATAAATATATAGCCATGAAATTACTAAATGTTACTTGCATGTCTTATCGTAATATCCTAGAATATTGGATCACATAAATCATGAAAGTCTTCTTTAAGGAACATGTAGATATACTGAGTTAATAAGTGAATACTCATGGACATAGACCACTTACTCTGGTTTGTGAAATACCACACTAAAGTCATTTAGACTCCCTTCTCCTCTAACCATATACTACATTGTTAGGTCAAAATAACCTTTCCAAGGGGTAAGCTCTCCGAGTCCTTAATATCTTATTGGACGATAAGATCCATTAACCATCTTGATATGGGTTACCAACCCTCAAACTTTTTGAGTCAACTTTTTTTCCACATCCCTGTGCATGCCGGCCGATCATATATATTAAAGGACATGTCTTATCGTATTGATCTCACATGAAAGTACACATTTCCCATACCATACACACTAGAAAAATGAGACAAGAATAATAAGTATATAATTATACATATAACATCCCCTCTACAATACCCCATCAACTTGTCTCCCATACCAAAAAAATGTGGTAAAAATAGAGGGTATGATATACACAAATCTAAAGTTCACCTAAAAAGTCCAAAGCAGGTAGACACTAATCCTAACACATATCTAACCTTCTATTTCCTGACTAAATATCTAACCCAAATTCTGCCACATTTCACTCACTCCTTTTGTAACTGGTGGTTACTAACTATTGTTCTAAATCTAAACAGTCTCACTTAATTTCTAGTGGGCAATCTAAACTAAGAATATGAGAATCTACCTGATGGACATCTATGTTATTGCTCTGATACCATATTACGACACTCCCAAGTTGAAAAAAGATTTTATCTCCCACTCAAGTGATATGAAAATTGGGGTGTTATAATATATATGAATGGAGTTCTCATTACTCTCTTGGAAAAGAAATTTGATTACATCATCATATACAAAATAAACTTAATACCGTGTACTACTTTATACAAATCTCATCTCAAATACGAGATTGTGTAGATGATGCCCCACCTAGAAAAGCTCTTAAAACTATAATTGTGTCCTCTATCTTGACTGATCTTTTCAAAGATTAGTACCTACGTACATCTCATCCTCAACCATGAAAAAATAGGAAAAATACCGTTAGAGTAAGTGGAATTGAATTTCTAATAAGATAAACATGAATACACTATAACTAAAAGTTGAACTAAGATATGAAAACTATAAACTTGTATTGAATTGGTGGGTCTTTTATTTATGTCTTTTATCTGATTTGTGACAACCATTATACGATAAGTCCTCTTGAATTGGCATGGCTACACCTCTGAGTTGGTACTAAAGGCCTCTGAATTGGCACTATATGCCTCTAAATGACACCGAAGTGTCTCTGAGTTGGTACCACAGTACCTCTGAATTGGAGTAAACACTCCTATGAATTGGCACCACATGCCTATGAATCATCTCGGGAATAACATAATGAAGTCTTATCATATAAGGTCTTATGTGAAGGTTCTGACTTAATTATTCAAATTTGGACTTCCTAAATTCTAAATCTGAATTTATCTTATATTGAAACTGAATATTGATAATTGAACATGTACTAAATTCTAAATCTAAAATATAATATTCTTATAAATTGAATTGATCTTGATTAGAAGTTCTTAATACACATAATTCTTAATACATGACTTAGTATGATCCTTCATTCAAATGTAGGTTACTTCAAATCTGAGTCTAAAAGCTTGAGAAAATAATCTGAACTGAATGTACAACAACCTAAGTATATGAAAATAGCTTAAATATCAAAAATCACAAATATGATAACCTCACAACATAACTCAAAATGAACAATATTTGATTACTCAAGACATCATTGAACACAAATAGACACGAAATACTGAATGTCTGAAAGTAAATCTCTAAGTTACTTTGTAGGAATGTGTAGGCCGAATAATAATAATAATAAAATTCAATGGACATGGCCCACTTAACTTGTTTGAGAAGATCCTTAAAATAGTCTTGATTCCTTGGTTCATAATATATTTACTTAGACATCAACAAATTTCTATAAGTCCATATGTTCCTTTTTGCATTTCTAAATATCAAGAACCATCACCATAACCTCCTGAACTAAATTTGGGTTCTTATTTATACTACTATACACAACTTTGATCTAAAATCACCATAAAATCTTGGCATTGAAATTCTATCAAAACCCTTATTATATAATTACTATAATCTTTATATTCAATAAGCCAAAAATCGTCTTATGCACTGAAATGAGCATATGCATCATATAATGAGAACAAATATCAAACATAGTCATACTAATCTTACTGACTCAATTATGACATCAAAGGAAAATATAGACATAAACCATATTACAAACAAAATATGCATACATATCCCATATTTCCACCTAAATAATCATCAATTATCTTATCTAATGTCCACTTGGGCCCAAAAATAATTTAATGATATAAATATAATTGAAACTACATTAAAACTTTGGAAAAAGTAATAACATTATACACTAGTATTTAGGTAAATATTTCATATTGTTTTATAGCTAAATCATGGGTGAAATACCCAAAATATCGTAATTAGGATTTTCATCAAAACTCATGTAAAGCATCAAATTGGGATGATCAGACTTTATAGTAAAGTCAAAGATAGCAATAAATACATACTGTAGAAATTTTGTGGCTATTGAAACTTATTACTATTTATAAACCTCAAAGCAACTAACACACATAAACTTTAATACAAAAAATATATTAATTAGTAACTATCTAAAATGTTTATTGAAAGTATTTTCATATAATTGTACTTTCAATTAGCTTTCTAGTAATATCTTATTTGTCCTAGACGGACCCCTAGGATAAAAGATATGATTTATACAAAAATTACCTTTTTAGAATTAGTCTTGGCCATTCAAACTTGATCCAATGTGAGATGGATCGGCTAGCCTTGCACCGACCTAGGTGGATCTGGCGGCATCCGTTCTTCGTTTCCCATTAGCGTGGGAAAAAAGTTCCCCTATTTCTTATATATGTATGCCATTGCCACTTGGGAAGCAACCCGACGCCCTGGATCTTGGGACAACAATTATGAACTTGCCTAATCTTGGATCCTCAACCTCCTTGCCCACTTTTCCTACTACATACGAGGTAGCAGGTTGACCTTCTTGTAAGTTCGAGCCAAGCCCTAATTCTGGACTCACCTCGTCCGCCTTCTCAAATCTAAAGCTTTATATAGCTTCTCCTTTCTGGGATCTCAAGCGAGGTCCTATTTCAAAGGGACTCCATTCTTCTTGAGTCATGACTCTCTCAAGTCTATGGGACTGAGTGTCTCACCCCTTTTTTATTTTTTATTTTTTTACTTTTGATAAGAGTCCAAACTAAAAAATTAATTATTTAGACCACACACTAATTTTGTTAATTTCCAAATTTTAGAATTAGAGTTATCTTTCTATTATCTTTTCCTGAGCAAGAAATTGGGTCAAAACTAATCGGATAAACACTTCAATCCTACCTTTTAAGTAAAAACTGGATAATTACTAATTTAATCAGTTAGGCCACTAGATAAATCAAAATTATCCAAATTTATCCTATAATCTTATATTCCAATTATCCATCCACTAAAAATATTTTGAGTTTTTATATGAATAGGGACAATACTTAATTCCTAAATTTGTACTCTAAGGACCCATATGTGAATCCTAATTGGGCAAATTAGGCTTGAATTGGGTTCTAGGGGACATGGCCCTTTCCTTGGTCTTCTAAAGGGCCGATTAGTTTGATCATGTCCTCAATTATGAAATTAAACCTTGAACCAATATCGTTTTTCCATTGATGCTTCTGCATAATACATTTGATTAATACCACTTTACTTACATAATATGAATATATAAACTAGGTCTAGAGCTCAAACCATTAACTACGGTCATCATATTTCCTTCACTCTTCTACTATTATTATCATCTCACATCATTGAATTAGATAGAAATTCTAAAAATTTTGAGGATATTAAAAAAACTAACTAAATTGTATAAAACCCCTTTATACATGCTTTTTCCTTTGTATCCAAGTACCATAAAATTTGGATGAAACCTTATTGTAATCATAGATCAATCGTATATCCATTTGATCAATTACTTAATCATATACTTACTACATTCTTAAAATTAGGGCGTGCAATAACATTCTATTTTGTGGACATTTCGTGGCTTAGTTTACCCCTAATATTTCAATTGTTGAGCTTGGTCACCTTAACTTACTACCATTTTACACACGTATACCACTTAAGCCTTGGCCTATAGATAACTACTAGTTTCCGTGTAGGCAACTGAAGAAACATGTTCTTTACTATGGAGGCAGGGCACCCATCGGTTCCCTTAAACTGATAAAGGCCAAGTTACTTATGAAGCCACAAATTTTCCATCGATTTATTAATATTCGATGGCCAATCAAGAAAGCTGTTAAGCCATATGATGTCAAGAACTGATGAATCAAACCAAGCAAGCTCCCTAGGACAACCATCATGTTGTGAGCGCATGTAGGCCATTAGATCTTTCCCTGAATGGGTCACCAGCCATCGACTCTCAAAGATCCAATGGTCTACTAAAATCAAAGATCCAACGAATGAACGAGTCAAAGAACTGATGATCTACCAAAGGGATCATTGCACCAGGGCATCCACTAATTTGATGGCCTAACTGGATCTGAAACAAAGGCCAACCAGTATAGGAAACTGATGGATCATCTAAACAACAAAGATCTGATGGCCTGACTACCTAGGTCTCCATACTTGACCATAAAGAAACCAATGGGATGGCTGTGCACTCAAAGATCTGACAACCATATGGAACAATCTTTCGAGTTAGTCATGCACATGCCCCAAGACACGTCCCCAATAGCCAGACTTGCAGCGCAAGATATCAACACCCGATACGAGCTATAAATAGGATGCATGGGGGCACCGAGTAAAGGGTTTCCACCCTCACATGATGCGGAAGCTATGACACCTCACTCTCCTCCCACCAGCCCTCTAACGACCAAGCCCCCATTGGTTTGTGAAGTTTGAAGGATGAGAGTCTGAAGGCCTCACACACCACCCACCGTCAGTTTCTCTAGCCTCTTCGACAAAAAAGGAAAGTCAGGACTACACCCACTATACGACCACTCTGTCCCCAGATTAGGGAGCCAGTTCATTGAACTTGGCATCTTAGGCTGCTGTTAGTGTAACCCCTTCTCCCTGAATTTGTTCCTTTTTTCATCTTTTACATTCATCTCTTCTGCTGATTGCTTTCATGTCTCTCCCTGTTTGTAAATCTATAATGCCGCTCATCAATATGAGTGGATAAATATCTAACTTGGGTTGGGAGTAGCCACTAAGGATCTCCCAACATGTAAATACTTATGTCCATTGAATATATACTATTTATCAATGATTGTCTCCACACTCTTGGTTTTAGTGCTTCACTTGAATGATTAGCTACCATCTTGTGATGCTTAATTGTTCGTGCCTTGAAGAAGTAGTACTAAACTTATCTAAGTGTTATGAAGTTGCATGAATGCATGAAAATGTTGGAATGATTAAGATAATGATTATATGGTTATATTTTGATTGTTTGTTTGCCATCTAAAAAAAGAGACAACCTCATAATCTAGATCTATCCTAAGCTCGAGAGAGGAGGGAATAGACATATATCATGATTGCTTGTAATCTTGACAAGTGTGTATAATAGGTGTGAGTATTGCATGTCAGTGAGAGACCTTAGATGGTGAAACCCAATCCAAGTTTCCATCCATACTTGTTATATCACTCTTTATTTCTACTTGTTCTCTTGATTTACTTCTTGCTTTGTTTTACTTGTTTTACTTTATTTGATTGGTTGGAGTAACATCATTCCCTAAGGAACACTAAACGTAATCTTACTCTTTGATTGGTGTAACTGAGCCAAGATACTGCGTTCTTAGCACTTACCACTCCTTGTTCCTACAGATCGACCCCACTTTACTTTTGGTATGTATGCCCAAAGAGCCAATCATATGATGATTGGGATGAGGCACTAGATGCATGATTTGATAATTGATAATAATAAAGGCAAGCTTCCAATTCATCTTTTTCTCTCAGTTATAAGATAATGAGGATACATAATGAATGTCTAGAGAATTGTATTACTCAATGACTTATGTTGTCAAGTTACTATCCTTGTGGATGAGATCATACGAATGTTAAGAGTACATATAAATATTCTCATTATGTCCTTGATCGGCTGTCATTGTGGAATGTTGATAAACAACAATGACACATAAGATTAGAGTGTGAGTTGGTTGATGACTTAATATCATTAGACATGATATGGAAAATATCAAACCAAGCAAACATATACATGTTAGAGAATAATGTATCGGATAGACCCACCATGAGACTGATACATGGAAGCCATCATCATGGAAGTCATAGTCAGCTCTCATAGTGATGGTGGTGGTTCTGGTTCTTAGACCTAAAATCACTGCACTCATCACATGTTGTTGGGTACACTTTGACATCATCAAATGCAGTCCTGAAACATAGGTTGTTATAACGGTGATGATTGGGTGACTCTGATACATGGGGATTGACTGTGAGTGATAGATATGAGATTTTTCCCTTTGACAGAAGTATGATATCTAAGGCCTCTGGATTAGCGAGATTGAGAAAAGTATGGACATACACATGTGAGTTAATATGTTGAGATCACATATATCTCATACAATCTGCTCTAGTTCAAGAAACAAGATTGAATAATAATGAGGGTGATTGCTCCATGCCTCTAGTTCAATCTGGATATTAGTGATAAAGGAACCATACAAACATTGTAACACCATACATATATTGTAGGTTGAAGTTGCTCCCCAACTTTCCATTCACTTGGGTAGCAATGATGTGCGACTAGGCACCGCTCATTGCTTGTGATGTCATAAGCTATTTATGGACATTCACTACCAACGTGATATGGGACCTATAGGGTCACACACATAGGAACTCATCAACAAGAGGAGTTTGATCTTGAATGATAATTGAACTGATTACTAAAGTGTTTAGGTATTTCAATTCACGCAATGAATCAACTGGCTAGACTACTAAATGATCAGTTTAAGTATGGAGACTGCTGTTTGGAGTGTCAGGCTAATTGTATTGTACATTGGTAGGAATTCTGCCTGACCTGGGTTGTGAGACACCCGTCTCGCTTGTGCGAAATGGCCGTCTATCTTGGTGTGAGATGACCATCTCAGTTGCACCAAACGGTCATTTGGTTTGGTGTGAGACGCCTATCTCAGTTGCACCAAACACCTATTTCGGGGGTACGTCAAGTTGAGTACTAATTGGAATTGAATTGCCAACATATATGCATAACTGGAAGGTGTGAAATGGCCATTTCGCTTAGCGAATTGACCTTATCATACGCGAGACGATCATTTCATCACACACAGGTTGTGAAAGTTCCTGAAAAGTTGCAATAATTCATGATGTCCTTTCCACTCTCGCTTTAGTCCCACATTAGTCGGGGATTGGGATCCCTGACCATAACCCCTCCTATATATAGAGGGGTACTAGGGGCTTTCCAGAACACAACTACTACATAGACAATTGAGAATCAGTTGCTATAGAAAGTGTTGTCCTCTCTGGTTGTGGTAACCATGAGAGCCCAGGCAAGTCCTACCTGACTAGGGAGGGATAGCCTGGGAGAGCAACAATTGCAGATCATTATTGTGGGACAGTATGTTGGTGACTAGTAAACCAACGGGAGAGACAACTCCTTCCTGTCCATTCATGCAAGATGACATGATTTCTAGTTGGTCAGTGTGGACTACTCTAGAGGCAGGAGTCTATTGGCTACTGTTAGGAGGGCAATGTCAACTCATAGTCCATGGCGAGATCGGAGGAGCTAATGTAGTAGTTGTCTGAGTCTGATGTCTATGAAGGAGTAGTCAAACAAGTCTGAGTGTGACTAGGAGCTACACAACCACCGTCTGAGATAGAGTGCACATCTACATCAATGAGGATTGTCACTGAACTTACTCCAGGACCATATATATCTTCGTGAAACCATCCTTCCCATTGACACAATTCGAATCAAATAGTATGGACACAATATGCTGGTTAATGGAAAATATGTCTGTATTTTTTTTGTTTCCACTGCCTACCTGATGTTGTATTGTCCAATAGTGGTATAAAAGCCATGTCAATTAATTATAATTTGGGATAGTCCATATGATTGGATTTTTTTATTTTACCATATTTATTTATTGCATGCGATGTGAATATTTAAAATGGTTGATGTGCACGTCTGTCTAAGTCACCACATAAGAACTCAAACGAATATAGATATATATGATATATATGCAATTTACACGCGTCACCATAAAATTGGTTTTAATGGTGGATGTAAAGCATGGTTATGGCCAAAACCCCTGATCTGTGTGTGCATGGTTGTGGCTTTTATTCCTTATGTTAATCAGTCTGCGTATCTAGCCTCTCTCCTTTCCACATGTATATTAATGCTATTCTTCCTATTTCCCCTCGGATGTAACTCAAGGTTTTCCCATACACAATGTAATAAGAAATGTGATATTTTTAATTTGTGTTTCGACGTGAGATGATGATTTGCACAAAGGAAAAATGATCAGCTCATGAGACGATCTGATTGACTGGAGGATCGAGGAGGCCAGACGATAGGAGGACGAACCAAACAACTGGTGGCCCAATCGTCTGACTGGAGGTGTCCAGATGTTGCTTGGACCTGAGAACCAAGCGACTACTTTAGAAGAGCCCAACCAGGTGACCAGGAGGCGAGCCAACTAGTTCAAGAGTTGAACCGATCAACCCAGATTGGTTCGAGCACATACATTCACCAACAACAGGTTGCATATGATGTGGACCATAGGTGGTAGTAATTCCTTGTGGATCCAAGGAATCACATTAGTATGGTCATAACCATCGCTTGTGTGTTTTATTTATTGCATGTGCTCATTTGTGGTTATATCATATATATGATATTTACTATATATGTGGTTATACAAACAAACTCCCTCAACTTAAATATTACGTCTAAGACGCCTTCCATTAGCAATACACATGAAAACCTTGATTGACCAAGCATAGATTTGCACAAAGCATGGCACACCATGTATCTCAAGGAAGTGGGATGGTAGATATGTAGATTTGCACAAAGAATGGTGCGTATCTATCATGTTGGCTGTTGGGCCAAGCTTAACTGGTGACTTGGAGAGACCAAGACCAGAGGCATGCAGATGATCATGGCAAAGAGTTGCATATATCATATATCCAAGAGTTGCATGTGATATAATTGGTATGATGTCCTACCTAAATAGTCAGGTCGTAGGCGATCGATAAAAGCCAACTCATGACTTGATGAAATATGGATCTTGGCCCACTAGAATATTGTACATTACAATATTCTAAATTAATATTGAGGGATATCAATTCGAATCAAATAGTGGGAGTGATACTTAATTAAAGACCTAATTAATATCGTTAAATTATCAAATAAAACCAAATAAAAACTATTTTGAAAAGTTGTAATATTTCTTTGTAGAATCAAATGTCAAACATAAAACACGTTCAAAATGCGATCAATCCTCAAGAAGGACATAACGGGATAAAGTTCTACAATTAGTTAAGGACTTTGAGAAATGTTCTCATCAATAAGTGAAAATTCTATGTCCTTGATAGACCAATGCCAGAGGAATCCACTCCAAAAGTGCTGAATGCTAAATGGATGCTTATTGGAAGCATGCCAATGATGCCATATATATTTGAATACCTAATGCTTTGTTGTATGAACTATCAGTTGCATGAACAACATGAATACATGGACATTATTGAGATGGTAACACATCTTAAGAATCATGTAAAGCAAAGAAGGTATAATGTCTCCAAAGAGCTAATTGAGTGCAAATTGACAAAGGGAGGTCCAGTAGTACCCCATGTGCTCAATGTGATTGGACATGTGGAATGACTGGGATTTCTCTTAGGTCAAGAGTTGATCATGAATATGATTATGAAAGCATTGCATGAATCATATAGTAAGATTATCAAATGTTTGGCATGTTGGTGCCAAATCAAGGAAGAAGAAGGACAAATCCGTGATGGTGATCAACGAAAGTGAGTACTAGAATGAAAGCAAGGCCAGGAAGTGTTCTGAGGCTAAGTTGAAGCCCAAATCTACTACACCCAATATATGGATAAGGGCAAGTGTAAAAGGAATCTTTCCTTTTCACTTAAAGGATAAAGAAAACAAAGTTCCACCATTGTCACTTGTTTGGACATTGGAAAGGAATTGTCGTCTTCATAGAGGATCTCAGGAAGAAGATAGAGATTTAGATCTCTACTTTAGGATCTGAGAAGAAGTAAGCTAGAACTATATGGAGCAAGGGTTGCTGCCATATAGTTAAAGGTTTTCATTCATGGACACATAATATGGGATTAAGAGAGAAAGATTTCTCCCCCCCTCCCATGCCTGTGGTGGAGGCCGAATGCCCAGGAGGGTGGTAAATCAAGGCGACAACTGGACATGGGCTCATAATAGAATTAGTGAATTGCTATTGTGTACTTAGCAAACATCATATGTTTTGTATGACAAGAACATTATGATTTTTTATGGCGATGCCCTATGTCTCATAAACCATACTTGATAGTTGTAAAGACAAATGTGTATGTCACATATATTGAATGACTTGATAACTCAAACAATTAATACCTATAGCACTATCATCTAGAGTACATAAATGAGAAATGCATATCTAGAATCCATATGATGGTTATCTAGACTCTTTTGGTTATTGAACCAATAGAGACTTGCATGTCTTATTTGTTGTGCAATATGACAAAAGGATCTTCACTAGATGTAGTGGGAGATCGACTATTCCATTAGGAATAGTACATACTAATGTACGTAAACCTTTTAGAATGAATGTTAAAGGTAGTTACAAGTACCTCATTATATTTACTAATACGATTAGCATGACATTGAAATTTGTATTTAATGAAATACAAGTGTTCAAGGAGATCATAAATGAAATACATAACTAAATTGGTAAAAGTATTAAGATACCTCGATATGATCAATGTTGACATACATAAACCAAGAGTTTGAGGACCTTATTAGGAGATCATGATAGTGTATCATAATGAAACCCACCTGAAACATATTGATGGGTCAGAAAGAAGGTATCTCACCATGATAAGTCATGGTGAGATTATAAATAAAATCTAGATAATCTTACAATTTCTTTTAGGCAAATGATTTACACTAAAATAATGTACCATCTAAAATGGTTCAAAAGACACCATATGAGATATGGCATGGGAAGTTTCTCGATGAGTCTTTTTTAGTGATTGGGATTGAAAGATTGTATAAGAAAATAGTTTATTAAAAGTCTTTATCCACAAATCACATGAATGCTATGTTGTTGATTACTACTTATATTCCAACCTAACAACAAAGAGTTTGTTGCTAGGATGGGTGAATTCCTAAAGGGAACTTAGTTCCAAAGGAATCAGTGGGAGTAAAAGTAGAACTCTAAATGTTTGAGACAAATAAGAAAACATAGAACCTAAAGAAGTATGATAGGAACAAGGAGAATCACAAGTTATTGTGGAATATCCAGTTCCTCATGTAAACACATAACTCATAGTTCTAGTAGAATATGCCTTGAGTTTGAAAGATTATAATATCCTATTACTCAAGAAGGTAGTAAGTTGATAATAGAGATGAGTCAACATCCTATCTAGAAACTATTGAGGGATCATGATATGAGAAAAGGCTTGAGGCCATAAGATCAATGATGGACTCCAAGTAACCAACAAGGTATGACCTTGGTGGATCCACCTGAAAGGGTAAAACCCATAGGGTGCATTTGGGTCTTTGTACGAAGACCAACACGGAAGGATAGATTGGTTACAAAGAGTTTCAAACTAGTTCAAATTGTTGAACGTGATGAAGCCTTTCACCAATTACTATGGTTAAATACATATGGATCATGCTTGTTGTTGTAACTTATTAGGACTGTGAGATTTGGCATATAGATGTTAAAACTTCATTCCTTAATTGGAATAATTAAGAGGATGTGTACGTGACACAACCTAAAGGTTTTATAAATCCATTAATGCAAATAAAGTCTATAAGCTACAAAGATTGAAGCAAGCATCTTAGAGATGGAATCTTCTATTTGGCAAGATAATCAAAGGGTTCAAATTGAGTCAAAATGAAGATGGAATCTGTGATTACAAAAGATTTAGTGGGAGCATATTTATATTCCACATAATGATGGGGGATAATGCCTTTATCCTGCAAATGATAAAACCTGGCAAGGAAAGTACCTTATATATGAAGGGTTTAGGAAAAACATCCTATGTGATAGGGATCGAGGTCTATAGAGATAGATCTACAAAGCTTCTTGATCGAAGTAAAAGCACATACATTGATAAGATGCTAAAGGGTTCATCATGTAAGACTCAATGAGAGAAAACTTGTCCATGTTCCATGGAGTTAGTATTTTAAGAGCCTAGTGTTCTAGTTCTTATGAAGAACATGGACAAATGGATAGATGACATTAGATCTATCTTGAATGCAATGCTATGTAATTATCTCGTTATCTCGTATGTATTGGATATGACAAGAAGATATCTAGGAATATCATATGTATTGGACATGACGATAGGATATCCATACATCTCATGTGTTTTGACATGATGAAAAGGCACATATATACCTATCTAGCAATCTCATACGTATTGGACATGAAAAGAGGGTATATGTCAGATACCAATGAGAGTCACTAGAATACCATAATGAAAATCCTTATGTGCTTGTGAAGCACTTAAAGGATGGGTTACTTGGTTATGGTAATAAGGAAGAGTTGGATATAAAGGGTTACACCCATGCAAGCTTCCAAACTGATAAAATGATCATAATAGTGTTTGACATTAAATGAGAACTGTAATCTAGAAAGGGTTCTGAGCTAATTACAATTGTCCTAATCTATAAAAGAAGCCAAGTATCTATGTGTTATAAGAACAATAGAGGATACTGTACGGATCAAGAAGTTCATATGGGTGAACTCGTGTGAGGTTCTAAACCATTGATGACATAGTAGAAATACTGATGACAACAATGGAGCTACTAGTTAGGCTGGGAATCTCGGATAGCATACTATGACACTTCCATCTCATATGAGTAGTCGTACAGTGAAGAGATGTGAAAATTTCAAAATACCGACATAAGGCAAATGTTGTTGAACCCGATATAAAAGCACTTGCACAACAGAAGCATGATGATCATGTTAGGTCACTGGGGATGAGATCCATGGGTGATTGGATGTAAGTGCAAGTGGGAGTCTGTTGGTATGTATGCCCAAAGAGCGCCAATCATATGATGGTTGGGATAATGCACTACATTCATGATTTGATAATTGATAATAATAAAGGCAAGCTTCCAATTCATCTTTTTCACTAAGTTATAAGATAATGTGGATACATAGTGAATGTCTAGAGAATTGTATTACTCAATGACGTATGTTGTCAAGTTACTATCCTTGTAGATGAGATCATACAAATGTTAAGAGTACATATAAATATTCTCATTATGTCCCTGATCAGTTGTCATTATGGAAGGTTGATAGACAACAATGGCACATAAGATCGGAGTGTGAGTTGGTTGATGATTAAATCTCATGAGTCATGATATGGAAATATCAAACCAAGCACACATATACATGTTAGAGAACAATGTATCAGACAGACCCACTGTGAGATTGACACATGGAAGCCATCATCATGGAATTCATAGTCAGCTCTCATAGTGATGGTGGTGGTTGTGGTTCTTAGACCTAAAATCACTGCGCTCATCACACATCATTGGATACACTTTGACATCATCAAATGAAGTCCTGAAACATGGGTTGTTATAACAGTGATGATTGAGTGACTTTGACACATGGGGATTGACTGTGAGTGATAGATATGGGATTTATCCCTCGAACAGGAGTATGATATCCAAGGCCTCTTGATTAGAGAGACTGAGAAAAGTGTGGCCATACACATGTGAGTCAATATGTTGAGCTCACATATATATCATACAATCTTCTCTGGTTCAAGAAACAAGATTGAATAATAATCAGGATGACTGCACCATGCCTCTAGTTTAATCTGGATATCAATGACAAATGAACTATACAAACACGATAACACCATACACATATTGTAGGTTGAAGCTGCTCCCAAACTTTCCACTCACTTGGGTAGCAATGATGTGCGACTAGGCACCACTCATTACTTGTGATGTCATAAGCTAGTTATGGACATTCACTGCCAACGTGATATGGGACCTATAGGGTCACACACATAGGAACTCATCTAAAAGAGGAGTTTGATATTGAATGATAGTTGAATTGATTACTAAAGTATTTAGGTATTTCAATTCACACAATGGATCAGCTGAATAGACTGCCAAACGATCGGTTCAAGTGTTGAGATTGTTGTTTTGAGAGTCAGGCTGATTGTATTATACATTGGTTGGAATTCTGCCTGACCTGGGCTGTGAGACACCAATCTCACTTATGGGAAATGGCCATCTAGATTGGTGTGAAACACCCGTATCAGTTGCACCAAATGGCCATTTGGTTTGGTGTGAGATGCCTGTCTCAATTGCACCAAACACCCGTTTTGAGGGTACGTCAAGTTGAGTACTAATTGAAATTGAATTTCCAACATATGTGTAGAACTAGAAGGTGTGAAATGAAAGTCTCTTGCACGAGACGATCATCTCACTGAACAAGACGACCGTTTTGTCGCATGCAGGTTGTGAAACTTCCAGAAAAGTTGCGAAAATTCAAGATCTACTTGTCCTTTCCGCTCCCGCTTTAGTCCCGCATTGTCCAGGGACTGGGAACCCTGACCCTAACCCCTCCTATATATAGAGGGGTTATGGGGGCTTCCCAAAACACAACTACTACAAACAATTGATAATCAATTGATCTGACAAGTGTTGTCCTCTCTACTTGTGGTAACTACGATAGCCCATGCAAGTCCTACCTGACTAGGGAGGGATAGCCATGGGAGAGCAACAATTAAGGATCATTGTTGTGGGAGAGGATGTTGGTGACTAGTACACCAACGGGAGGGACAACTCCTTGTCCGTTCATGCAGGATGACAGGAGTTCTAGTTGATCCATGTGGACTAATCTAGAGGCAGGAGTCTGTTGGCTATTGCTAGGAGGGCAACATCAACTCACAGTCTGTGGAAAGATCTGAGGAGCCGATGCAACAATTGTCTGAGTTTGATGTCTATGGAGGAGCAGTCAGATGAGTTTGAGTGTGACTAGGAGTTGCAAAACCACCGTCCAAGATAGAGTGCACATCTACATCAATGAGGATTGTCGCTAAACTTACTACATGATCAAGTATATATTCGTGAAACCATCCTTCCCATTGCATAGTTATTGACGTGATCTACTGGTTAATGTAAAATATGTCGGTAAATGTTTTATTTTCACTGCCTACTTGATGCTATATTTCCCTACATTTACAACATTGGACCCTGTATAATATTTGTGGGGGCCTGAGTGCCGGGGTACAAATTTAAGAATTCGACTACTCTACATCAGCACCTTCTTAGACATGTGATTTAGGCCAATCAGTGTGACACAATGTCTCATTGTGCTAAAATATGGATAAGGAATTCTACAATTTTTAAAATGTAATAAATTAGTACTATGCCAAATTATATCAGCTACATGTCTTTTATATTTTAGTAAATAAATAAACATTAATTAGTACTATTTTTTAGTTGAGATAAAAATTTGAAAAGATGTAAAAGAATGTGTTTTGTGTTTTGTTATTATTATGCGTAGATAAAAGTAATAAGGTTTGTTGATGCGATAATGTCAACTTATGCATAAGGAAATATCAAAATTATAAAAAATGACAAAATCATATATCATTTTATAACAAGTCAAATTATTTATGATTTTTGGTACTATAATGAGCAACAATTAGTATTGTTTTTGAGTTGAGCTACAAAATGTAAAATACTAACATGTACATGATGAGAAACAACATTTGAATTTGTACTCGTGAAGAGCAAGTCTTTCCACTATAAAAGAATATATCATGATTGAACACGTGAGTTTTTAGTATGATGTCATTGTGTAATTAGTTTTTCCTATGAAGTATACCAGAGATGGAATAACATTATATAATAAAATTAATTTCTAATATAGAAATATCAAGAACTAGCAACTTGTCTTATTAAACACATTGTGCTAGTTTATTCTGAGTCTAGTTGTTGATAACTTTTAGTACAACCTCAGATAGAGTTCAGTTGGATTTTAAAGTTTGTAGTAAAATGAAAATTGTGAATGTGGGTCAGTAAGATATTAAGGCAGCTGAGCAGTTGAGAAAAACATATTTTGAATTTGAAACAAGTTATTTTTGTTGGGTAGGAGGGGTAATAAGTGTAAGTGGCTGGGTGGTTAGTGATTTGGAAATAGTGGCTACAGTGGCCATGAAATATAAATCCTACTATGACTGTATGGAGTATTAATATTTGATTGATTTATCAGATTTGGTTTGGTGCTACTATGACTAAAGTACAACGGTTGCATGCATACATGGGTAGATACATTAGAAAAATAGAACTTTAGAATGTCGTGTCACACAAATCTAAAAAAAGTAAAAGTTGACTACTACCCATCTTCCTGAAACAAGGATGTAGAAAGTTGATTGAGGATGTACTACATGAATAATTTTCTTTCTGTATTTAGTCAAGGTTGGTATAAGTAACTTTTTATGAGGGAAAATATTGTCTGCTCTCCTCCCCTTTACTCTCAATTGCAAAAATCATTAGAACATCTATGGCAAGCATAATCGTCCTCTATAATACTGTTTTGATTCTTTTTATCTTTAAATTGATTTGGTTGATATTATTCATCCTCCTGAGCGGACTATTGGAAGTTAAACCATGTGACAATAGATTTTCAATCCTCACACATCACATCCCCCTAATACACGCTTGGTATGAAGTATTAAGTGTAGGATTAGACTAAATTCTATGTTTGTATACAAACCCACATTTGGTTGCATTTTATAGGCATGTGATTTTTAAACAAGTGACAAAACTTCCCCGTTCGATTGGGAGTATTTCTAAACAAGTGGCAAAACTTTCTTGTTCGACTGGGAGTACTATATATTGCACCCCTAAGGTATTAGGTAGGATAAGTAAATTGGACTCCCTGATAACCCTAATCCCCTTAGGCCCCACTCACCCCAACACCTTAAATTAGTCTGCTATCACCAAACATTCAGGCAAGCTCCAACTTCTGTCTACAAGGACATGCCAGTTTTGCATCCATGATTTCCTGCCACCTATAATCCCTCATATAGGAGTGTGTGCTCCCTCCCTTTCATGATGACATCCACCTTTTTCCTCACTCCCTCCACCAGGATTCTGCCTCCTCCTTTCCCAATCAAATATCTTCTTCTTACACATTATACATACGTTGAAGTACTAATTAAGGATTATCCATGATTTAAATGTGTGTAATACACAAGTGTTTGTGTCAAAGTAGAGACTCAAAGAGGCTCGAGTTATCGATCTCAGAGAGTGAAGACAATTAGAGACTACTAATAACTAAAATAGATCAAATATACCAAAATAAAGAGTTGTTTGGTTAATTAAACTAAGAACTGAAAGCAACATATAATTAAATTAGTTTTCATATTAGATTCATGGGATCTATAGGATACCAGTTTCACCACAACATGATTCATGCATGTGATCTCTTCAATAAACATAAATTATCACTACTTCTTGGGATTAGCCATCCATATCTTGTACTAACCACTCTCACAATGTCATACACTATTTAATCTAATTACTAACCCACTCTCACAATATATATTACTTCCACTTACATTAAACATCCATTTATTGTTACATTATATCTACTAGTCACATTATTGTCCACATGAACCATTCACTTAACCAAACAATGATTGCTATCTTAATTTTCTTCGGGAATATAATTCCTATATTTATATATAATTTCAACGTTTCAGACTTTATTTTGATCATTAATTTATTGGCTTTTCTGATGTTTGCTTGATGGCACATGATATAAGTTGGGATCTATCGGAGCCCTGGGATCCACATAGAATGATTGCTGACTTTTCTTCTTCATCAAGCCTGTAAATGCCTGAGACCTACAATAAACTATTCTTTGTGTCTTACTTTCCCCTCTCTCTCTTATATCTAGATCATCCTCAAATCTTCTCCTCATCATCTTCCTTGCAAACTTCCATCACCCCAAGAGCCCAGTCAGTAGTGCAATTCTCTTACCCCATGTTCCCCATTAGTGTTCAGATTCCTGACCGCATGAAGGATGCAGAATAATATAATATCATACCTAAACCATCTTTAAACCCCCAAAAACCAACTCTAAGACTTTATTGGGACCCAATAGTTCCACACCTACTCTCCTCAACTCCCATCATCTCCGGTGACTTCCTCAACTCCAGTGACGAGTGTGACTCCATTTGAGTTTCCTTCAACAATCCACATTTCCTTAGTGAGTTCCCTTAAAGTAGCTATGAATCATCAATTTAACCTACTGAGGTATATAACCCATTTCCCCTTTTTTGTTGCTAGTTTATTACTCTGTAGATTTCTTCTATGATTCACCTATTCAGTTGATCGTTTTGCTCACTTTCTCCTTTTCTGTCTTTGTATGAATGTGTCGAATTGTGCTTGTTAGTTTTTTTCTTCCTTTCGATATGCTTCTTTGAGGGCTCTGACATGATTTTACCATGAGTATAACACAAGTGCATGCATCAATGTAATATAGGCCTTGTGAGGCCCGAGTCGAACTCAGGGAAATAGAATTCTCAGTAGACTACTACTAACTACTCACGATCAACTAAACTGGTTTTAAAATTTTGAGAACTATTTTGAAAAAAAGAAAAATAAAACAAAAGAAAATAGAATGATCAATTAAATGGTTGGTTTAATCAATTTCAATGGAATCTTCAGGATTGCGGTTTCACTGCGGGTTCTCATTGCACTAAGTTTTACACAATTACCATGAAATGTCTCCTAATTCGGGTAGTGGCATGGAATTAGAATTGCTCGCTTCCGCGATACGATTTACTACCTTAACCTAAGTTGGTTCCACGTCAGTAGAAACCTATGCCTTAGATAAGGTGCATGAAATTTAGGTCTAAAGGTTCCCACCATTAATCATACATCACATTTTTCCAAGGAATTTATTGATTAATGTGATTATCGTTTCATTTCAACCATTAATTCTTCATCAAAAGCAATTAAAGGTATTGGATTATCACTATGGTGATCAAGCACAATGATATAATAGAGAAAATGATAGCATACCACGAATTTTAGAGACAAATTATGATAAACTATGTTGAAATTGTCATACAACGATCACCCAGGCTACTCCCGGTCCTAAAGACAAAGGGGATTAGCCCCGCATGTTCATCTCAGTAGAAAACATGGTGAAGAAAAGAGGAAACATGAAAAAAAAACATGGATAGATGTGAAGTAACCCCTGAACGAAGAAGATCTGGGCATTCCTCGACATGGTTTGATCGTTCTACAACCTTCTGGTGGTAGAAAACTCCTTCTACAACCTATGAAACAATCGGTGCGTAGCTCTGGCTCCGTTCTTCCTCCTCCCTTCTCCTCGAGACTCGTGCATCATCTAATGACATCATAGATGGCCTCGAGCCGCCATTTTCAGGTATAAGCACCACTTTAGGCTGCCAAAACATCACCACCGTATGATTAGACTCGAGCTACAGATTAGCTTGATCTGATGGCGTCGATACCACCCTGGAACCAGCAGTCCTTTCCTTTTCTGGGGGTTTGCTCTGACATGATCTCGATACCTTCGACTTCTGGGTCGATGGTATTGACACCTTAGGCGTCACTTTTCTGTAGAATCTGACGCTTAAGCTGATTCTGCTAAGACAGAGTCGATAGTATCGACTTATCGAAATCTGACTCGCCGAAGCTATCTCGCTGCCATCGACTTCTGGGTCAATGGTATCGACTCATGCTGCTCTTTTGTGGCCACCTCTCTGTGGCCCTATTGATACTATCGATAGCGTGTTGATGGTATCGACAACTGTATATATCCATTTTGCCTGAAAATCAAAGATAAACTTGAATCAACTTTGATAACTTTGATAAATATGCTCATTCATACCAAATGAGATAAAACAAAGTAAATTTGATGCATAATGAGATTATAGACTGAAGGAACTAAATCATACAATATTAACCATGAAAATGACCAATAATCGCATAAAACACATATGAAACTAGCCTATAAAAGCTACTCAAAATCCTCATATCAAACTCCCCTAAGCTAGATCTTTGCTCATCCTCGAGCACAAAATTGTAGAATAGAATTGTGAGGGTCAACTAAAGAACATACTAGCATAAATGACATCACTGTATGATTCCCACTTGACATGCACATGCCGGCCCTCACTAACCACGGAACGATAACTACCCTAGAGGTGACAATAATCGTTCATGAGAGATACCCATCCTGAGACCAACGAACACTATCAAATAAGGCAGTTGATATAATAAATTCATCCGGTTCAGGCTTGGTGCAACTTGTGATCTCCTATCTACGTTGCTCATCTCCTAACTACCATCTACATGGAAGCAGATCTCCTGATATACAAGGATGAGGAGATAATCATGGGTGGCCTACCGTTTTGAGCAATAGGAGGATGGAATGGGCGACTATGGAAGAACAGAAAGCACAAAACAATCAATCATGCAAACACAATAAAAATGACCTAAATGATGCATATGCGTATAGAAATGACCTAATGCCTACATTTTAGGTGGAATGATGCATGCTCTACTATTCCATCTCAATGTAAGATGGAATGTCTAAGAAAACTACACCATGTGCTTATTCTTCTTAATTTTCAGGTGAGAACATGTTCCTTTCTCCCTCTTCTTCTTTATTATTTCTCAAATCTTTTTTTTAAGCCCTCATTTCATAAATGACAATGAGTTATTTGTTGAGTATTCTTCCGTTTACATAAATTGTACATTTGATGCGTTGTTTTTGGAGGGTATGGAACAAGTTCAACACCTTTAATATTTTTAGAAAAACATAAGACACATGATGTACTGTATGCTCAAAAGATACAAATGCAACTACATAATGTCAATTATGCAACTACTATGACATACACATAAAGATAATGTGTATGTAAAACTATTATCTACTTTTCATTTTTTTTTCATTTTTCATGCAAAACATGCAAGAATAACTGTAATGCAAGACCTATGTACATGGAATGCAGTCAATGAGTGAAAGATAGTAATGTGCTCCCAGTTCTTATGGTGGAGTGTGAATGACATTGCGGTGGGTAGATCACAAGACTAATTGACAGAACCATCAAAAGATATTATATGTCCCTCCTTACTGACTTGTGTACCACTAAATCAAGGGGTTTCTCTCTCTCACTTATGATTAAGGTCTCGTTACCATTTGGTCAGTTTAGGGTCAATATCCAAAACCGTCCACATTTCTTGAATCATCCGTATGTACAATTATGATCATATGTTTTAAAGTTTACCCACCCAAAATTTTTCATAAGTTAAGTGTTCAATTTCAAACAAAGCAAGCTTACAATAAAAAAATTCAATTTAATGCTCAAATTTCAACTTTCCCCATATGAAAACAAGAGATGATACACAATTAAAATTAGACATCCACAGACTACACTAGATAGATGTGGATCCTAGAAAGCTGTAAATAATAAAAACTAGAAAATACTAAAACAACAGAAGATAAAAATAAAGAATAAGATAGAAATTGTTCCATCTCCCTGCCTAAGATTGAATTCAACTATGGCCTCATAATAAAAAACAACCTTAGAAGGTGGAACAGTGATACCCTCTATTGTGGTGGCGGCAGAAATGGCGGGTACTACTGGGTATGGGGGTTCCAATCTGGATACTGCCTTTGAAAGCTCAGATCGTAAGGTGGCATGGGCGGTGGCTGTGGATACCCTCCTTTTATAGCTGAAATTAGTGCCTCTGTTGACCCATCGATACCATCGACGGGGTGTCGATGGTATCGACACATGTAGCACGATCCGTCTTCCGCTGGTATCGACGGTCATCAATTGATGGACGTGGGGCCCTAGATCGACGACATGTCGATACCATCGACAGATGTTGATAGTATTGACTCATCCCACAGATCGCCCTCCATATTTGGCACGCTCTGTTGATGGCGTCTCATGGATCGCTGATGTGTCCCGTCAATACCATCGACGGGGTGTCGATGGCATCGACTTATATATGCATCCGTTATCCTCGCGAGGCCTTGGATGTGGTTTTTCCTGAAGTAAAGTCGATACCATCGACTATGGTGTCGATGGCATCGACATGAATGAGAAGATTTCATCTAAAAATCTCCAGATATCTTGCGAGCATCGACCATGGAGTCGATGCTATCAACTTGCTCCAAAAAAATTTGTCGACCAGCCTGATGTGTGGTCGATACTATCGACGAGGCCGTCGATAGTATCGACAGAGCAAATTTTCTACAGCTTCCGCTGTGCACCCTGGTCTCTACCATCGACACAAGGGTCGATGATATCGACACCCAAACAGTCCTGCACACTTAGCACACATATCAGGGCATCATTTTTATACTAAAAATGAAATTAATCAAAATTACTGAAGTAAATGGAAATGAAATCTACCAATGGTTGGGTTGCCTCCCAACAAGTGCCCTACTTTAACGTCTTAGGCTAGAAGAAATAATGCTCATCAAATTGGGGTATCGGGGAGTGTCCCTAGGGAACCACTCGACAATATGAACTCAACTATTTCTTTGCCGATCCCTAATGTCAAGGTACCTCTCCCGATAGCAGTGATAACATCAGTCGTAGCTTGAAACGACCTCCCTAGTAGCATCTCACAACCATTAAGCTGTGGCATGTCCATGACTATGAAATCTATGGGGAAGATAAATCTGTCAACTTTGACAAGTACATCCTCACACACTCCGTGTGGCTTCACTATAGATCCATCCGCTAACTCAATAGACATTGCAGATTTCTTCGGTGACTTCAATCCCAACTTTTGAAATGTGGTTAACGACATAAGGTTTATGCTAGCGCCTGAATCGAACTGTGCGTGCGGGAATATTTAAAAGCTCCCAGGATCTTTCTTCTTCTTTGGTAGACTCTCGCAGATTATTGAGCTCACCTTCTCATTCATAAAACAAATGTTAGTGTCTTTTATCTACCTTTTCTTGGTGATGATATCCTTGATAAATCGTCCGTATGTAGGAATCTGTTCTATCACCTCCACTAGCAGAATGTTAATGTGAAGCTTCCTAAACATCTCCAAGAACTTCTTGTAGTGCCTATGCTCTTTTTTCATCCTCAGACTATCCGGAAAAAGCACATTTGGATCCTTTACTCGCTTGAATGGTGGCACATATAGGCTATTTGGGGTCCCCTCGCCTAAGTTCGCTTCAATGTCACCCTTTTGCGTAGGATTTGACACATCATTCTCAGTTTGTGAGGCTCGTGGATTCCCATCCTTCTCGGTGGTAGTGGCTCCACTGTGCAATATGGCTTTCACCTGCTCCTCTTACCTAGATGTGGGCACGGCTGTGATGGTGGCTTGATAGGTTTTCTTGATGAACAACATTTTCCTGGTAGTCCATATAAGCTGTGGGGGTATGGCACACTGGGTCTAGCCTCCGTGTCAAAATGCATTTTTCCTTTTCATGGACCTCCACCACCGGGGGCTCTGTCTCCTTAATCACAGATATATATTTAACTTGATGATGTGATTGAGTAGTCTCTGCATTACCAGCCAGTCCTTGTTGATTTTGATGCTTCATGGTCACCACTTCATTGGTAATTTGGGCCATAGTCGTCTCTAGTGCCCTCATCTGCGCTCCATGACTTTGCAACGTCTACCCAAATTTATTCAAAATCTCACCCTGTGACTGTAATTACTTGCCGAACATATTCATCAACTCTTGATTTTGTTTCACCAATTTCTGAGCAATTCGATGCTTTTGTCCTCCGCAGTGGGCTATGGATTTACATCTGGGTATTGTAGGAAGTTGTTTGGATCCTTCCATGAGAATTTTCTATCCTTTATCCAAGAGTAATCATTGCTCCTGTAGCCTTGTTGTTGAATGAATTTAACTTGGGCCTCCTCATCAGACTCTTCCTCTTTCTCTACAAGCTTCTTGTCTATGAGATCCATTTTATCTTTCAATTCTTTAATTGCCTTTGATTCCCCTGTAGCTCTGGCTTGTTCCAGTGCATATCTATCACCCCATGACTATTTCTTGGCCATGTTCTTCAAAATCTCCCAACACCTTGTGTCTGTGTTGTTCAAGAAGAAACCCGAGCCTACTGAATCGAGGTTGCTTCTGTCATGCTCATTGAGAGCAAAGTAGAAATTTTTTTACTTGTTTTTCCTTGTCTTGCCCATGATGTGGGCACCTTCGTAGCATGATCTGAAAGCACTCCCATGTCTCAGAATAGGTTTCTCCCGCCTTTTGGCTGAAATTGTGAATTTTCCTCACTAGATTATTGGTCTTCTCAGGTGGGAAAAATCGCTCGAAAAAGACCTCTATCATTTGATCCCAAGTCTCCACGATTTCATCATCAAGGTTGTGCAACCATTCTCGTGCATTTCCTATAAGAGAGTTGGGAAATAACTTCAGATAAAGTGCCTCCTGTGGAAACCTATCAATCTTTATCATGTCATAGTTCTCCACAAAGGTGCTTATGTGGGCCACTGGATCTTCATTCTTTAGCCCATGAAACGCTTGAGATTTGACCAAATTAATCAGTGTCGGATCAATTTTATATGTAGGAATGTTTATTGCCTGCCTTTTAATAGACCCCTTTGACGCAGAAGAGGAAGAAGCCTTGATCTTCTCCCATATTGTTTTTTTCTTCAGCCATTGCTTCTAGTTTAGAATCTGAATCCACGTCCTTCAGATGATTTTGGATGTTGTTTTCCTCATTGTCTGATCCCGAAGACGGGACCTGCGATGATGGCTGTGCGTAGTCTGTGCTACGCATGCTCACCATGCACTAGTACCTATAAAAAGATTGATTTAATTAAGCACAGTGCTAGACGAAAGCATAATGTGAAAGGTAGACGATTAATTTCAAAAATTAAAATTAAAAATGAAAAGAAAAAGTAGCCTAGAGTGGTCGCTTATAGCACTCGTAGTGCTGACAATTGACATTTTCCCCGGCAACGACGCCAAAAACTTGACACGATTTTACCATGCGTATAACGAAAGTGCACACGTCAATGTAATATAGGCCTTGTGAGGCCCGAGTCGAACTCAGGGAAATGGAATTCTCGGTAGCCTACTACTAACTACTCACGATCAGCTAAATTAGTTTTAAAATTTTGAGAATTGTTTTGAAAAAAAGAAAAATAAAACAAAAGAAAATAGAATGATCAATTAAATGGTTGGTTTAATCAATTTCAATGGAATCTTCAGGATTATAGTTTCACCGCGGGTTCTCATTGCACTAAGTTTTACACAATTACCATGAAATGCCTCCTAATTCGAGTAGTGGCCTGGAATAAGAATTGCTCGCTTCCACGATACAATTCACTACCTTAACCTAAGTTGGTTCCACATCAGTAGTAACCTATGCCTTAGATAAGATTCATGCAATTTAGGTCTAAAGGTTCCCACCATTAATCGTACATCACCTTTTCCAAGGAATTTATTGATTAATGTGAGTATAATTTCATTTCAACCGTTAATTCTTCGTCAAAAGCAATTAAAGGTATTGGATTATCACTATGGTGATCAAGCACAATGATATAATATAGAAAATGATAGCATACCACAAATTTTAGAGACAAATTATGATAAACTATGTTGAAATTGTCATACACTGATCACCCGGGATACTCCCGGTCCTAAAGACAAAGGGGATTATCCCCGCATGTTCATCTCAGTAGAAAACATGGTGAAGAAAAGAGGAAACATGGATAAAACGTGGATAGATGTGAAGTAACCCCTGAACGGAGAAGATCCAGGCGTTCCTCAGCGTGGGCTGAGCATTCTACAACCTTTTGGTGGTAGAAAACTCCTTCTACGGCTTCCAGAATAATTAGTGCGTAGCTCTGGCTCCGTTCTTCCTCCTCCCTTCTCCTCGAGACTCGTGCAGTGGCTAATGACGTCATAGATGGCTTTGAGCCGCCATTTTCATGTATAAGCACCACTTTAGGACGCCAAAACATCACCACTATACGATTAGACTCAACCTGTAGATTAGCCTGATCTGACAGCATCGATGGTATCGACCCACCCTGGAACCGGCGATCCTTTCCTTTTCTGGGGGTTTGCTCTGACATGATCTCGATACCATCGACTTCTGGGTCGATGGTATCGACACCTTAGGCCTCACTTTTCTGTGGAATCTGACACTTAAGTTGATTCTGCTGAGACAGAGTCGATAGTATTGACCATTTGGTCGATTGTATCGACTTGTCGAAATCTGACTCACTGAAGCTATCTCGCTACCATCGACTTCTAGGTCGATGGTATCAACTCATGCTGATCTTTTTTTGCCACCTCTCTGTGGCCCTTTTGATACTATTAACAGTGCATCGATGGTATCGACAACTGTATTTATCCGTTTTGCCTAAAAATCAAAGATAAACTCGAATCAACTTTGATAACTTTGATAAATATGATCATTCATACCAAATGAGATAAAACAAAGTAAATTTGACGCATAATGAGATTATAGGATGAAGGAACTGAATCATGCAATATTAACCATGAAAATGACCAATAATCACATAAAACACATATGAAACTAGCCTATAAAAGTGACTCAAAATCCTCACATCAGGATCTGATCTCGTACACCTATGCTACCATGGTAGTGGCTGTAGGGTGAGGTCTAGTTCTCCTTGCGGCCAACCCCTGGGCTTGTTGAGGCTGGAAGGACACAACAAAGCTGATACTAGCCTCTGGTGGTCCTTCTTCATGGTGAAACTTGGATTTGGATTCCCATCTTCAAGCTTTGTCTAAGGTCCAATGTTTATAGGTGTATTCGTGAGGTGAAGAAGACGAACACCACATGATTTACTCGGTTGCCCCTGCTTTGATTTTTGAGTTCATCACACTTTTAAGGGGCAATATTGTCTTTTCACCCTTGATTTCATTATCATCACATGCTGTTTTAATTTTGGGTAAAGGATGTTCAGTGCCCTGTCACACATTTATCTTCTGATGCATGATGCAATGATACTATTGTTTTTTCTTTTATTTATTTTTCAAGAATTTCACCAAATAGTGTAATCTTATATAGTTCACAACTAATTTTTTATTCTTAAAAAAATATGTACTTGTAGGAATCCTAAAAATAAACCCTATCTATTGGTATAATTTTAATAACCTACTTTCACTAAAAATAAGAAGTCAATATTTCTAGGGTTTATAATATACATCTAAATATAGATTTACATATAATGTACTATTAGGTGAAGAAATACCCTGATTGGATCTAGGTTTGGACCTTTGACATGCTGAGATACCATTTGAGGTATGTCGCTTATCCTATGTGTCATATTGGAAAATGATTTATATTTGCTCTCTCTTTGAATTGATTTTGGCATATTTCTTTATATGTCATTGGTTATGCATATTGGACAATGTTTGACATGAGCATATCCTATTCACTAAATTTGATCTTATGAATTGTTTAATTTGGAAAATGAATCAATTTTCTTCTATATTATTCATACTTATTCAATTTACAACCCTTATTGCATTTTTGCATCATATTATTCTATTTAAAAATGGAAACCATAAATGGATATTTTACTTAGACTAAACTTGTATTGCTTCCCTATTAATGCAAATTTGATTTATTATACTATACTTATCTATATGTAGTAATACATTATGAGACTGGATCCTATTATTCAACTCTTCTCCTATATAGTCTTTTGGTGCTCTTACCTAGCTCCTGGTGCTCTCACCTAATATGTAAATACCATTATATAGAGGATTGTAAGTGCACTCACATCCTTCCAGGCACGGGGTGTGGAAGTATTATGGCCCTACTTTTAGATGATTGTAGTATATAAGATAATTTGCATGCAACTAATTTGTTTTTTGGATTGATTTTCATGATTGTTCTTTATAATTTTGAAGGCAATATTTTTACTATTGTATTGATTTTTCTTCATTAATCTTTGTTTTACCACATGAACATTTCTTTTGATATTCATTTGGATGTTCTACCTCCCTCTTCATTGGGAACCATTTTACTTTACTTATGATGCACCTTATTTTGAAATATTTTCCAATCCCTATTATAAAACGTATACCAACTTTTTTTGTTAAATATCCACCTTGTATTCTCCTATGGGGTGGTTCCCAACCTGTTAGGTGAAAAATATCTTGCCATAAGTGATCTCAAATTGCAGCATGCACACAAGTACTCTTTTCTTAGAGATAGATCAGAGTAACCAAGTTGCATTTGCAACCACTTAGTTATAGTTTAGTTTCCTTTAGATTTGTATTCACCCTACATTGTGATGAAACTAATATAAATGAGAACTATAATAGTTAGACTTTTATCTTCCGCTACTACAATTTTGGTATTTGATACTACACATACTTGGATTTTTGTTCATCATCCTTGCGAAATTTTTTATCACTTTTAGAACTGGATGGTTTAATATTATTCCATCGAGTAAGTGGCATGATCCCCTATCAAGTCTCACTCCTTAAAAGTATGGTATTAGAGCCAAGGTAGTCAGTCAATCTGACTATTTTAATCTTTATCTCCCTAGGGTTTTACCTCTCTTATAGGTTTCTTACACCATGTTGATTACAACCATCTTTCTATCTCCAAAAAAAGTACAACCCTATCCTATAAATAGGAGGGGAAATGACAAGGAAGCACACAACTAACCCTAATGGGCATATTATTCTTAGGCACACATTACATAAGATTTAAGTAAAAAGAGTTAAAAGGGAATAAACCAATTACAAATAAATATATATTTCAATACTCCCCCTCAAGCTAGAGCATAGATACCAATCATGCCCAGCTTGCAACATAGCTCTATAACTCTTTTTCCAAAGAGAGGATTTGTAAAAATATTAGCAGTTTACTCATTTGTAGCTAGGAAGGGGGTAATGATCTACTCAGTTAGCACAACATCATGGAGAAAATGGCAGTCTACCTCAATATGCTTGGTCCTTTCATGAAACACATGATTACTAACAATTAACGTGGCAACATGATTATCACAGTACATTGGAATAGCATGAGTGATGGGAAAATCCAAAATTAGGCACAATAGATTTGATCCATAATAGCTCACAAGTAGTATGTGCCATAGCACGATGCCCAACTTCTACACTGGATTGGGCAACGACATTTTGTTTCTTACTTCTCCAAGTAACCAAGTTACCCCCTACAAAGGCACCATAGCCAGAGGTGGATCTCCGGTCAAATTTGCATCCAGCATAATCAACATCGTAATATCCACTCACATCTAGATGCCCATTTCTTTTATAAAACAGTCCCTATCCAGGTGCATTCTTCAAATATCTCAAGACTCTGCATGCAATGTCCCAGTGATGCTGCCTAGGACAATCCATGAATTAGCTAAGAACACCAAAAACAAAGCATACATCTGGCCTTGTAATAGTAAGGTATAGAAGTTTGCCAACCAAGCGTTTATAACTCAATTTGTCTTCTAAGGGATGAGTAAATTTTGCCCATAGATCATGAGCTTGATCCATAGGAGAGACTGTAGGCCTACAATCAAGCATTCTAGTTTCACTAAGTAAGTCTAGAGTATACTTCCTATGTGATAAAGATACTCCATCCTTGTTTTGTGCTACTTCAATGCCAAGAAAATACCGTAGATGCCCAAGGTATTTGGTAACAAAATGCTTCATAAGATATTGCTTTGTAGCAGCAATTCTAGCAACATCACTGCCAGATAGGATGATATCATTCACATAAACAATAAGAATAATAATGCCAGAAGTAGTGGTTTTGATAAACACAGAGTGGCCATATTGAGACCGTATGAAGTCATATTTGTGAAACACAAGGGATAACTTATCAAACCAAGATCAGAGACTTTGTTTGAGGCTATAAATGGCTTTCTTTTGAAGACATACTTCCCAATGTTCTTCCCCTTAGCAACATTACCTAGAGTCTATGACATATAGATAGTCTCCTGCAACTCACCATATCAAAAGGCATTCTTAACATCTAGTTGATGTAAGGTCTAGCTTTTATTAACAACAACAGAAATCAAAATACAAACAGAATCAAGACAAGCAACTAGGGTAAAGGTTTCAAAGTAATCAATCTCAGCTTCTTGGGTGTATCTATTAGCAACAAGTTTGGCTTTTAGACGTTCCACCGTCCCATCAGGAAAATATTTCACAGTAAAAACCCATATGCAGCCAATGAGTTTACTACCTACAGGGATATCAACAAGGTCCCATGTCCCACGAGAGTGAAGTGCATTCATCTCCTCATCCATGGATTGTTTCCATCCAGAGTGTAGTAGTAGTGCCTCTCAAACATTCTTCGGAATAGAAATTGTACATAAAGCAGTAGTAAATTAATCCATGGAAACATTTAATTGATTTGTCAATATATGTTGAGAAATACAATATCTAGCACCAGATCGTCTCCCTTTCCATAATGCAATGGGCATGTCTGAATCAAAAGATGTAAAAGAGTTAGTAACATTTCCATTGTCTTGAGGTGGATCGTCAGTCTCAGAAGATGTCAAAGTAGGTGACACTTCAGGTGAATAGTCAGACACATTAGTTTCAAGAATGGACATCGTTGGAAGTGGCACCTGGTTACTTGGTTCAGTAAAGAAAGACATATCTTTAAAAAAGGTGACATCTGCACTGATGTACAAGCGATGTGCAATAGGTGAAAACATTTATACCTTTTTTTGTGTGTACGAGAGTAACTAAGAAGACAACAACAGAAAGTACGAGATGATAGCTTATCATTCCTAGGTTGGTGATTGTGAACAAAACATAGGTAACTGAAAACTTTGATGGTAAAGAAAAGATAGTTTTGTGGGGATAATTAAGTTTATAAAAAATCTTATTTTGAATCACAAAAGTAGGAATCTAATTGTTGAGATAATTTACTAAAAGAATTGTATCAACCCAATAAAATTTAGGTACTTTCATTTCAATTAGGAGAGTGCGGGCTACATAAAAAAGACGCTTATTCTTCCTTTCGGCAGCTCCATTTTGCTGTGAGTGTAGGGACATGAAGTTTGGTGAATGATTCCTTTGGAAATATAAATATTTTGAAAACCATGTTTCACATATTCAGAAGCATTATTAGTGTGGACAAATTTGGGAGTAGTAGAAAATTGAGTTTTCATCTCATTAAGAAATTTTGAGAAAACATCGAAAACTTCATAGCGATCTTTTAACAAGTAGTTCCAAGTGGCACAAGACATGTCATCAATAAAAGTAACAAAATACCATACACCAGTACGGTTAGCAATATGACATGGTCCTCAAACATTAGAATGAACTAGGTAAAACAAACTTGGACTTCTATTTTTATGACGATGAGGAAACACTATTCGATAATGTTTTCCAAGTTGACAAGATTGACATGAAAAATTCTTAGTAGACAAAGTTGGAAATAAAGACTTCAATTTGAAAATAGAAGGGTGATTGAGTCGTAGGTGACACCGATGAAGAGAGCTAAACTGGGCCTGTAAGAGCAATAGTAGCCGGGTTTGATGAGGTCTGCAAGTAATACATACCATCTCCACCTTCATAACACCCACCAATTGTCTTCTTTGTCCTGAGATCCTACATAGAGACAATGTAAGGAAAGAAGGTTACACTCTAGTTTAACATTTTGGTAATTTTACTGATAGAAATCAAGTTTAATGGGAATTTAGGCACAAAAAGACAGATTTAAGAAGGTGGCTCTTCACATCTCCTCTCCCATTAACTGGAGAGGTGGTCCAATCTTCTAGATGCACAAGAGGATGGCAAGTAAATTTTTCTAGATAAGTAAACAATTTCTTATTACCAGTTATATGAGCTGTAGATCCCGAATCAATAACCTAATCATCTTTTGATGAAGGGGAATATGCTTGAAGACAAAAAGGGTCACTTGAGTGTTGGGAAATGTTTGATTGAGGAGTAAAAGTACCACCAGAAGCAGCCTTGATTAAGTTATCAAGCTTAGAAGAACTCAATATCACCTTCTGAGGAGTAGTGACATGAGGAACAAAGGTAGAATCTCCATCAACATTAGGAGTTGACACTTTATTTTCCCATTCGGGTTTCCCATGCTTTTTCTGGCATTTATCCTCATTGTGATTGGTGTGTTTGCAAAAATTACAGAATTTGGGTTGGGATGAGGTAGAAGAGGATCCTCTCCAACTATTGTTTAGACTTTTTCCTTGACCACGACCAAGATTGCCTCATCTGGAAACAACCAGGACAACATGCTCTTCAGAAGTAGGAGCATAAGACATAGAGTGAGATAGACATCATCTAATGTCAGAGAGGGTTCAAAGGCAAGAATTTGTTGATGAACAAATTCATAACTAGGAGGTAGAGATGCCAAGAATTAATAAAGTTGTATTTCCTCTTGCTACTTTTGCATCTTGAAAAGATCAGATGATAAGGGGTGATGAAGCTTGAGTTCACCCTGAACCCCTTTAAAGGTGTTGAAGTTTGAAGCAAAGGCCGAGTTATATTTAAGTTTAAGAGAATGCATGCATTTTTATAGATCAAAAACTCTTTATGCATTTCCTTTGCTAGAATAAACTTGGGCAAGGTGATCCCATGCATCCTCGGCGGTATTGGTGAAGAGAAGATTAGCAGAAATATGTGATTCACAACTATTTAGGATCCAAGAGAGAACAAGAGAGTCATGTTCAACCCACTTTTTGAAATCCACCTTTAATTTCTCAAAAGCTTCTTAAGTAGCTTTCTTCTTTTCAGATGTGTCTTCCTTTCATGGGGGAAAATCTGTTAGATGTTCTAGTTTCCCTAAGGAGCGACATAGATATGAAATGAGTGTGCCCATAGGACATAGTTCAAGCCATTAAATTTGACATAAGTTATATACTTGGGGTGTGTTTCAGACATCCCAATAGCCGAAGAAGACGACCCCATAATATACTAATATAAGGTATAATGGAGCAGCAAAATAAGAATAGAAATAGAGGCAAACAGTCGCTGACAAACCGTGTTAGGAAGTAGACACACCGTGCCACTTGTAGGAGAATAGAATATGAAGTATGAGCACACCATGTCAAAATTCGACACGTTGTGTCACTTTTGGCAGATGTCAACATCGATCAATATGTCATAGCAGCTTGTGACAACACGTCGTGTAGGCAAGGCACATGACGATACAGTAGATTTTGCCCAGAACAAGATCTAGAAAAGATAGTGAATCCTATGGGTCACCAAGGAAAATAGAGATATGTTGGAGAGATCCAATTATATCCTATAATATATGAATAGAGCCCTATAAGAAATGATCATAGATGACCACAAAAGGATGCCATCAAACTTCCCGAACGATCAGTCTTTAGGGCATAAGAATGACAGAAGATCGTAGGAAATCTTCTTAGATCCTCTTATAGGAAAGAGGATAGGGCTAGAGAAGAGACTTGATCTCCCATTGTGTGATCACAAGTGGTGGAGAAGGAATAAGATGATGAGAAGGAATGGGGGAAGAGATGACGGAGGCATTGACTTGGAAAGGAGAAGGCTTGAGGCGGTTATCTATCCCGATTTGATACCATGTTGATTACAACCGTGTTTCTGTCTCCAAGAAGAGTACAACCATATCCTATAAATATGAGGGGAAACAAAAAGAAATCACATAGATAACCCTAATGGGTTTATTATACTTAGGCCCATATTACATAAGACTTAAGTAAAAAGAGTTAAAAGGGAATAATACAATTACAGATTAATGTATATCTCAATACACCCTATATCATTACCTTATGCATGCACATCAATATTGTTGGATCTAGAGATCTAGAGGGGCGGGGTGAATAGAGCTTCAAAACTTACACAAGAATAGTTAGACCTTCAAATTATATCAATTTAAAGACAATTGCTAAAGGTGAATTTAAAGCCTATCTAAACAAGCATAGAAAGGATGAGAGAGATTGAAACATACACTTGGACAAGTGATGTCAAGTGCTTCCAATCTCCAAACTAGGAGTTTGTCAGTCCACTACCTAGAGAGGTCAACCTATATGACTTTGCAACCCATGTATACTTATATTCCATAATAAGACATACAAGATGACCTTCTTACAACCAAGGGCTTACCTATCCAAGTGCTAGTCTTATACCTCACCTACAGGTCTTACCCACTCTTGCAAGTAGCTTGATTCCTTCTCCTAGGATATCTCCTCCTTGAAATGAGTCTTCATCCTTGAAGATTTACCCACTCAACACCTTGGATCTTCTGCCTTATCTTTCTCCTTCCCTTGGAGAATATCTGCACACCTTCTTCAGCCTTGAAGAAGAACAAAAACTCCTCCTTCACTCGGAGAAGATCACTTCAACCTTTGCTCTTTGAGAAAGGGGATTAAGAAGATGAAAGGATAGAGAGCTTTACAAAGTAACAATGAGGTAGCTCTCTTACAATATATCTAACTCACTCATAATCACAAAATGCTTTGTAAATGAGAGAGAGAATAGGACTCAAAGGGGTTTAGCACACTCAACTATAGAAAGGACCAAGGATAGCATAATTGAGCAACCTTGGAATGAACTCCAAGAGGTCCTATTTATAGATGGAGGTGTTCCTTTAAGTGTGAGATCACTTACGAATGAAAACTAGCCAATTTATAAATTGCAACAGACATATTTTCAATTCTAACAACCCTCCAATGGTTGGAATAACTTTTTTTATATTTTCTATACAGTGCATTCGACTGAGTTTCAATAAAGGTAACTCGACCGATTCACTATCCGAAAAAGTAAAATTTTGAATGGTCGATCCAGTTTTGCCTGGGGTAACTCAAATGATTCACACAAATAAACTTTGGGTAGAAAGTTATTTGGTCGAGTTCTGTGAGTGTATAACTCGACCAATCCAAACCATTTTCAAAATCCATCAAGGATCAGTCGAGTTTCAAACTCGATTGATTAAGTTGTTGTGACGAATTTTCCAACATGATTTTAAAGTGATCAAACAATGGAATTGAGTGTCCCTAATCTTTTCTCATCTTAATTACAAGTCATATCATCAGTACAAATGATTACAAAAATGTTCTAAGGTGATTTGGAGTGTTTTCCACAAAAGTGCATTTGCATTGCTTTTGACTTGAACCAAGGCAAGCTAGGGATTGATAAATTTGGTCCTTTTCATGTACCTAATACCTGAAATGTATCTCAAACAAACATATTATATACATATGAATGGAATTGTTAAAGTCATTATCAAAATATGGACAATGTATAACTCTCAACTCAACATTCTCCTTTTTGACAATGACAAAACATTCCTCGACATATTAAAAAGTGTATGTAAAGTTATACCTTATCCTCGTGAATTGCAAGGGAATTCATAATTTTTAACAATATGAATTGCTCCTCCTCAATCTATGCTCACTCTTACCTGCATAGTTAGTCTTTCTACACAAAACTATATAACATGTATACTACATGGTCCCTTACAGATCACATGATAAAACATATACTTAGACAAGAAAATGATCATATAGGTAGTGAAATAACAATATGGTTGAGCTTCAAAACATCTCAAACTTCTCTCCCCCTTTTGGCATTATCAAAAAGTAAGGGGGGTTGAAACAACAAAAAAATAGGTCTTCTCCAAGAACAACCAAAAATAGATAACCACAAGCAGCTCATACCAAAATAGAGACAAGAACAGAGAAAAAATAGACAACCAATGTCATAATCAAAATATGAAAAAGCATACCAAGATCTCATAGGATAAAGTCAATCATAGAGTCATGCTACAAAGGATTAAGATTACAACATAGAAAGTATGTTCTCAAACAAATACAAACCAACGATGAAAGTAACATGATGATAAAAAATAGTACATCTCCGATAATGTGCCTAGATGTCTTTAGTACAAAATAGTCTAGAAATATATATACGATCAACATCTAAATACTAAAATATAGAAAATCTAAACATCTAGGCCATCTACGTCCCAAGGGTCATCATCAACAACAACATCCTCGGGCTCATAGTTCCTATCACTGTCTGAAGGTGCAGTAGTGACAACAACATCACCATCATCTCCAGAGGCACCAACAAAGCCATAATCATCAAAACCATCTGTTGTCCCATCATCCTCAGTTACCTAATCATCGTCATCTTCATCCTCATCAGTAGCCTCATCCTCATCAGCAGCCTGGTCAGGCATCTCCTCATTGACAGGAGGACCGAAACCATGATCTGGACATAAGGCATTCTGCTCATCCCAACTCATGCTAAGAGTGTGTAACTCTTGTGCCTAAGGGAAAGAGGGAGTTGAAGTGACAATGCAAGAAAATAGGGTATCAAGAGGGCCAACAATTAGAGGAAGCACTCCAAGGGTAGGGGCAGGGGTAGGTCCACCATGAGAAGCATGTGTCACAGTGGAAGCAACAGGTGCAGGGTCCGGGTAAAAGTGACTATATGCATTGGAAGCATAGTCACCACCTGGGTAGGGATGGTAGGATGGGTAAGGATGGGCACAAGACAAGTTCTTTTAGACATGATCTGACATAAGTCTCAGTGAAGGTGCTTCTGGACCTGAAGGTTGTATGCCTTCTGGTGTACCATGTAACCCATGAGGGTTTCATTAGACATAGAAAAAGAGGCATGGGTAGGACAAGAGGTCTGAGGAGGTGGTGGACGTGCATGTGTAGAGGTAGAGGTGAAAGTTCCAAGTGTGGTAGAGGATGAGGGCAGGAAGGTCTTCTTGATTGTGGTTTCACTAATGCAAACTCCTTTCTGACTGGGTTTGTAGTGAAGGTCATAGAAAAGAGATTTCTTTATAGTAAAAGTGAAAAAATCACAAATCAATGCTGGGTAAGGAGGATGGGTTTCACGAGTATTCTTCATAGTCAAATCATATAATATGGTGGAGAATGTATTTGGCCCACTTGAATCCTATGTTCTTCAAAAAATAATACATAATCACTACAATATTCTCTACAATTTTAGTTTGATTCTTCTTGGGATGAATATTGTAGTTGACTACCAGAGTGAGTATACAGTTTTCATAATCCAAGGAAGAGGCTGGTATGGTGGATTTCTTCCTATAGGGTGTCTAAGGCTTCTTCAAGAACTTATGAATGTCAAAGAGAGTAATATCATAGTGCTTGTAGAGAGACTCAAGGTCAAGCAAGTCAGAATACTCAAGATAGTCCTTCCTCCATGTGTCGGTAACTTCAGTTCCATTGAGAAAAAATTCAATGAATCTTCATATGGAAAACTTAATGTTGAAAATCATATAAGAGAGGACAAATTGAATATTTTGAGGGGTACTAAAGAGTCGTAGTTCCATGAAAGGTTGGCATAAGATTCATGGACTGCTTTGGTGCTTATGATAGAATTATGAAAGCACTTGCGCTCTACGCTCATGGCACCTAGGTGATGGTTGTAGAACAACTCAGCTACCTCATCTATTACCTCTTGCTTACACAGACGAGGCTCAAACAAAGCTCAAAAAGGAAAGTGGTTCCTCAGGAGGAGTTCTTGGTAGTTATTGAGAGCCTCGGTTGATAGAAAAAAGGTGTCATCATAAGGAATGAGGCGAGATGATGAGGAAGATGAGGGTTTTCCAGTAGGAACAACCTTCTTTCTTCGGTTAGAAGACATGGTTGCGATTTGGAGAAGAGAGGAAGCCAGAAATGGAGGAAAACACCACCAATGGTCGTCAAACTACCTAAGGTAGATAGGAAAAGGTGTTAGGTAGGTCAAACAGAGGTTGGCTAGGGCTAGGAGAGGGAAGGTTGAGGCTAGGGTTGAGGGTTTATGGGAGATGGAGTAAGAATCGGTTGACTTTTCTCTAGTTGAGAGGGAGAATAGTCGGATGAAACCTATTTAAGATTTGTTCCAGCCTGGCCATTGGTCAAGTTCTGAGAGAAACAAACTAGATTGAATGACTTTCTGCATAAACCCTCGGCCACCGATCGGCCGGGTTGGCAACCCGACCGAATGTCAGTCTGACCTAACATCAAAAAATCTAAATTCTAGCTATTTGAGTGCTAATTAAATTTATTTTTCTGGTCCATTTTGTATTTTAGACATACTTAGGCACATTCCACTCATCATAGGGTACTATTTTGTAATAAAAAAGTTGTTTGTGAAAAATACCCAAAACAATGCATGAAGGAATTTTTTTAGCACTTTTAGCAAGAAAAGGTGATTAAGACATGAGAAAAGCATATAAGATGGAAAACAACTAACTAGAAAGTATATCAGATTCATCCAAAGAAGTTATGAGTAGTTTAGATCTAATAAAATAAAATTGCTCTCTAGCTAGAGGTTTAGTAAAAATGCATGCCAATTTATTTTTTCGTGTCCACATGCGTGATATAAATGTCCTTTTTGGCAATGTGATCATGAAGAAAATGATGACAAACATCTACATGCTTGGATCTACAATGAAATATAGGATTGTAAGATAAATTGATTGCACTAGTATTGTCACAATAGATATGAGAAACATCAAAATAGATGTTAAAGTCTTGGAGCATTTGCTTCATCCGTAAGACCTTGGCACAACAACTCCCAACTGCAATGTATTCAGCCCCACTAGTTGATAGAGCCACTATTCTCTATTTCTTGGAGAACCAATACACCAAACATGGTCCTAGGAGGAAGCAAGTGCCACTTGTGTATTTTCTATCCATCAAACATCCTACGTAATCAACATCACTATAAGCAGTAAGAGTAAAGTCCCTTGACTTTGGATACCATAGTCCAAAATTTTGGGTTTTGGATAAGTACCTCAAAATTCTCTTAACATCTATAAGATGTGATTTCCTAGGACTTAATTGAAAGCGAGCACACAAGACAACACTAAACATTATGTCAGGTCTAGAGGTAGTTAAATAAAGTAAACTTCCAATCATACCTCTATAGAGCTTCTCATATACCTTTTTACCTTCTTCATCTCTATCAAGTTTTGTGGTGTTTGACATGGGGGTGTCCATCAGCTTGGTGTTCTCCATCCCAAAGCACTTAAGTATCTCACTTGTGTACTTGCCTTGGTTAATGAAGTTCCCATCTTTAGTTTGCTTGATTTGAAAACTGAATGTAACTCACCCATCATGCTCATCTCGAACTCACTATGCATAAGATCACTAAACTCCTTGCAAATATCAAGATTAGTTTCGCCAAAAATGATATCATCAACAAAAATTTGAATGATAAGAAAATGGTTAAAAGTGTGCTTTAGAAATAAGGTAGAATCTACTTTGCCCATGATATAGCCATTGTATAACAAAAGTTCTTTAGTTTCTCATACCAAGCTTGAAGTGCTTGTTTGAGACCATAGAGAGCCTTTTGCAACAAATAAACATGATTACGCAAGTTATCATGTTCAAAGCCAGGGGGTTGTGCAACATACACTTCCTCTTCAATTATACCATTAATACACTTTTAACATCCATTTGATAAAGAAGACAATTATTGTAACAAGAAAAAGCAAGCAACATTCTAATTGAATCAAGTCTAGCTAAAAGTTCATATGTCTCATCAAAATTGATACCTTCTTGCTGATTATAGCCTTGAAAAACTAACCTTGCTTTATTTCTTACCACCTTGCCATTTTAATCCAACTTGTTTCTGTAGACCCACTTGTTGCCAAAAATGATTATTTTGTCGCATGGTCTTGTCACAAGAGTCCACACCCTATTCTTTTCAAATTGCTCCAGCTCTTCTTGCATATCTAGGATCCACTCATCATCCCCAAAATATTCTTTGACATTCTTTGGCTTGAGTTGTGAGTTGAAGGCGTTGTTGGTTTGTTCTTTGGGGAAAGCAGCCCGCGCCTTCACTCTTTCAAAGGGGTCACCTATAATGAGATCTTTATGATGATTCTTTGCAAACGTGGTTGTATCCTTCTTTTCTTCACCAAATTCTTCTTCTTAAGTAGCCACCTCTTTTCCCTTTTGGGTGATGTTGAGTTCCTTCAAGATGGGAATTACTTCCTCTGCAACATCATCATCAACAATATCCTTAGAAACAAAGGGGTTAGTATCAATAAATTTGACATTAATAGATTCTTATACTTTATATAGATCAACATTATACACTCTATAAGCCTCACTAGTAGTGATATAGCCAAGAAAGAAAGCCTTGTACGCTTTTGGGTCAAGCTTGTCAAGAGAATATTTCATGTTCAAGACAAATCAAGGACACCCAAAAATGTAAAAATACTCGATGGAAGACTTCCTACCATGCCATAGCTCATAGGGGGTTTTATTCAAAGAGGGATGTGTGAAACCCCAGTTTTGCATAAAATATGAAGTACTAACGCTTCAGCCTAAAACCTTTTTGGAGAGTTATACTCTAGAAGCATAGTCCTAGACATTTCCAGTAGTGACATGTTCTTCATCTCTATAACCCCATTTTGTTGAGGTGTTCGAGGTGAAGAGAATTTATGTGCATATCCAGACTCTTCACAAAACCATTCAAAAATATCATATCTTCAAATTCTCCCCCATGATCACTACAGATAGAAATAATGAGGCAAGAAGCTTCATTTTCAACTCATTTGCAAAAGCTAGAGAAAACATCAAGAGTATCGCTCTTAGAAATGAGAAAGAAGGTCCAAGTATATCGAGAAAAATCATCGACAATAACAATACAATACTTGGAACCATGAAGCGACTGAGTTCTCATAGGTCCAAATATATCAATATGGAGAAGTCCAAGAGCTCTCTTGGTACTAAGTGATCCTTTGAATTTGAATGAGTACTTGGTTTGCTTTCCATGTGTATAAGGTTGACATTCCTCATCTTTTTCAAAATCCAATTTTGGAAGTCCCTTGACCAAGTCCTTTTTGCTCAACTTCTTTAATTGATGCATATTTACATGACCCATTCGACGATGCCAAAGAGAAATATCATTTGAATTGACTACAAGGCATCTACCAACAACATGCATAATAGAGTCAAGCACAATTACATAAAGATTACCATTCCTATTTCCCTTATATATGACATTGTAAGTGAGGGAATCTAGGAGCAAGCTTTCAAAAGAAGTAAATAGCACAAGGTAACCATTATCACATAGTTGACTAACACTTAATTAATTGTGATGTAGGCCATCCACAAAGAGAACATTCTTGATGCACAAGGATTCACCTACATCATCCTCACCTTTTACTTTACCTTTCTTGTTGTCCCCAAAAGTAATTGATCCTCCTTTCTTTCTTGTGAAGGTGTTGAAATGGCATATATCACATGTCATGTGCTTTGAACAACCACTATCAACAATCCATCTTCCTTTTTCTTGCAAGAAAGGAGAATGACGGTTCCCAACTCAGACTTTGGGATCCAGTGTTTTCTTGGGGACCCATTTCATCTTTGGGTTGGTCCCCTTAGGCTTGTAAATACAATAAGAAGAATAGTGATCATCACTCTTACAATGCGAACAAATCTTAGGGTTCTTTGTGACAGAAGAATCTCCAAGGAAGAAATAGGGTTCCTTACTCTTTTCCTTACCTTTGGCCTTACTCTTTCGTTTAAGATCTCCCCCTACAAATCCCAAACCACTAGTATCACTTTGTTTGGTAGAGTGATCAATGATTTCATTTAGGGATCTCTTCACTTTGAGGAATTTCTATATAGAGGCCTAAGTCTATGATTAGCATTCGTAAGAGAGATAACAGTAGTAGATAAACTAGCAAGATCATCTCTAACATGTAAAAGGTTGGCCTCTAGATAGAGGGCTTTAGTCAAATAAGAATCCTTTTCAAGAGTAATAGAAGCAAAATCATTACTAGGCAACATAGGTTTAGAAGATAAATCATTTACAACTAGCATTTTTAGATTTAAGTAATTGAATTTCTTTGAGATAAACATCTCTCTCATCCCTACGAGCATCACCCATAAGCTTAAGTTCAACATTTTCAATTTTAAGTAACTTTATATCATTAAGGAATTTTTGGTTATCTATCTTAAGAGGAGCAATGTTCTTATGATAGACACCATTCTCTACTTCAACTCCATTGTATTAGAGTTCAAGATCAAGAAATTTTTGTCGGATGGAATCAACAATTTCATTATGTTTCTTTTCATTTTTCTCAAGAGTTTCAAGTTTAGCAGACAAGCCATCAATAATTTTTTCCAATCTCTTCTTATTAGATTTACATCCAGAATAAGAAGAATGAGTAGCATTAAGCATATCAGTAGGAGTTTCTTTAGCTAACTCATGCAAACTTACCTCACTTACCTCACCAATATCTTCACTTGTGGAGGCCATGAGTGTAAGGTGGCATTCTCCATATTCATAAGAGCTTGAGCCACTAGGGGATGATCCTTCCCATGTGGCATGAGCTGCACCTTTGTTCCTCCTCTTCTTCTTGTCCATCCTCTTATATTTGCTATCTTTCTTGTAGTCTTCCTCCTTCTTGGAGATGTTCTTGTGGTGTGACTTTCTAGCCTTAGGACATTCACTCTTGTAGTGTCCTTTAACCACACTTGTAGCACCTTAGAGTAGATGAGGAGGATGGCTTCCCTTTGAATTGTTTTCTCTTGGATAAGTTGGCTTCATGCTCACTAGGGCCGTCATCTTCACTAGAGGAGGAAGGAGTGGTCTGATTTTTGTTAAAGAATGAGAGCCTCCACTTGAGCTTTGAAGGCTCTATCTTTGATCTTCCCTAATTATTTTCTTCTTGCTTTGCCTCCTCTTCTTACTTGTCGAGTCTTGGCTCATGAGCTTGTAGATTGCCAATAAGATCCTCGATTGGATGATCATCAAGACTTCTTACTTCTTCTATGGAGATCACCTTGGACTTCCATCTCTTTGAAAGAGATTGTAGGTTCTTTGAGTTGATATCTCATCTATCCAAAGTGTGCCCCAAGGCTGCAAGGTCGTTGATGATGGTGTTGAGCCTTGAGTACATCTCAGCAAATCCTTCTTTCTTTCCCATCTTTAAGTTCTCTAGGAGGTTGTTCAACATGTACATCTTTGCCTCCTTCACTTTCTTTGTTCCCTCATCATTGATGCAAAACTTTTCCCATGTTTCATAGTATTTGTCCCATGAAGAGATGCAGTTGAACTCGGAAGGAGTGAGGGGGGTGTAGAGGATGCTAATTGCTTTGGCATTGAGTTGAGCCATCTTTTAGGCTGCTTCATCCCAAGTATCAACTAGTTTGATTGGCTCCTTGTATGGTGCAATCATCACCTTACACATGTTGTAATTCATTTATTGGATGTAAAATTGCATCTGCCACTTCCAATAGAGGAATTTTGTGTCATCAAAGACCGGGGGGTGCATGGATAATCCTCCCTCTAGGTTGAGGGAAGCAAGTAGGTTCTCACCCATCTTGTTGGATAAGATCCTTGCTATGATACCACTTGTTGGATCTAGGGATCTAGGGGGGTGGGGGTGAATAGAGCTTCAAAACTTGCACAAGAATAGTTAGACCTTCAAATTACATCAATTTAAAACCAATTTCTAAAGGTGAATTTGAAGCCTATCTAAACAAGCATAGAAAGGATAAGAGAGATTGAAACATACACTTGGACAAGTGATGTAGAGTGGTTCCAATCTCCAAATTAGGTTACCATCAGTCCACTACCTTGTGAGGTCAACCTCTAGGACTTTACAACCCATCTATACTTATATTCCCTTATAAGACATACAAGATGACCTTCTTACAGCCAAGGGCTTACCTATCCAAGTGTTAGTCTTCTACCTCACCTACAGGTCTTACCCACTCTTGCAAGTATCTCAATTCCTTCTCCTAGGACATTTCCTCCTTGTAACGAGTCTTCAACCTTGAGGATTTACCCACTCAACACCTTGGATCTTCCGCCTTGTCCTTCTCTTTCACTTGGTAAAGATCTTCACACCTTCTTTAGCCTTGAATAAGAACAACAAGTCCTCCTTCACTCGGAGAAGATCATTTCATCCGTTGCTCTTTGAGAAAGGGGATTGGGAAGATGGAAGGATGGAGATATTTTCAAAGTAACAGTGAGGTATCTCTCTTACAAAATTCCTAACTCACTCATAATCACAAACTATTTTGTAAATGAGAGAGAGAAAGGGGCTGGAAGGGGGTTAACACACTCAACTATAGAAAGGACCAAGGATAACATAAATGAGAAACCTTGGAATGAACTCCAAGAGGTCCTATTTATATCTGCGGGTGTTCCTTTAAGTGTGGGATCACTTAATAATGCAAACTAGCCATTTTACAACTTGCAACGAACATATTTTCGATTCTAACAACTCTCCAATGGTTGGAAACACTTTTTATGCATTTTCCGTACATTGTATTTGGCCGAGTTTCAATAAAGGTAACTCGACCAATCTACTATCTGACAAAGTTAATTTTTAAATGATCGGTCAAGTTTGTCCTAGAATTACTCGACTGATTCACCAAAATCAACTTTAGACAGAAAGTTGGTCAGTCGAGTTCTATGAGTGTACAACTTGACTGATCCAAACCATTTTCAAAATCCATCAAGGATCAGTCGAGTCTCAAACTTGACCGATTAAGTTGCTGTGATGAATTTTCCAAAATGATTTTAAAGTGATCAAACGATGGAATTAAGTGTCCCTGATTTTTTCTTATCTTAGTTACAAGTCATATCATCAATACAAATGATTACAAAAATGTTCTAAGGTGATTTGGAGTATTTTCCACAAAAGTGCATTTGCATTGTTTTTTACTTGAACTAAGGCAAGCTAGGGCATTGATGAATTTGGTCCTTTTCATGTACCTAATTCCTAAAATGTATCTCAAACAAACACATTTGATACATATTGATGGAATGGTTAAGTCATTATCAAAATATGGACAATGTATAGCTCTCAAGTCAACAAATATGAATGGAGACACCTCGATTGTCAATAAACTAGTTGGATTTGAGACACCTTGGACCTAAAATATGGAATGCCAAGGATAGATTCTCCTTTTATCCCTCCAATGTCTCAAGCTCCCCTAACAAATGAGAGTAAAGCCCATGTAGTGCCATATACCTCACCACCAACATCAACTCAAACGAGTTTGAGTTTTCCCCATAACTAGGAGCTAGCTTATCTCTAAGGACTTCTTTGTTAAGTCCGAATAAGGAATGAAACTACATATCCTATGATATTGAATGAGCTTTTGAAGGCATGGCTTTCACTGAGCATCAAAAATTTGTTTTTCTTCGCAAGCACTTAATTGGCATCCCGTCATTGGTGGAACAATATGACCAAGACTCGTGATGTTGCTTTCAAGATGTGGGATTGGTTCCTAACCATACTTTAAGAGAAGTACATATCATCTACAACACTAAGAAATAAGGAGTCTATGTTCTACAATCTACATCAGAATCCATGATTGTGATTGAGTATGTGCATAAGTTTCTTTTGCTAGAAAGTTATGCTAATGGTTTGATTTAAAAAAATAAGCTTGTATGTTTTCGAATGGTTTGTTCTATAGTGTTGGAAAAAGGGTGGTTCCTCAACTACCACTGACCTTGTCACACATGGTGGATATGGCTCTATCTATTGAAGCTTACTCATATTATCAAGACAAGAATAATAATAAGAGGAAGCTCTCTGGTGAAGACTTGAGGAGTGTTGTATTATCTAAGTTCCAGAAGAAGCACCCCTCTGGTACATGTCCCCCTAAACCTAATGGTGAAATAATATTCCACCATTGTGGAGAACATGGTCATATAAGGCCTCAATTCCCTTGACATCATGAAGAGATACCCAATGAGATCCATGTTGGACATCTCAGCGCCATTGGAGGCAAAGAAGTTGTTTCTAGTTTACCTAGCTTTATATCTATGTTTCTTTTGCTCCATGTTTCTTGAATTTTGATAGGGAGTGAATATTGCGGATGTTACATGAAGCTATATAGACTCTGATGCAGCCCTATTTTAGGGCTCCATCCTGTGCCATTTTGTATATAAGTTGCATCTAAACATGTTAGATTACAAGTATTTTCCCCCAATTTGATTATCATTGCAAATACGCTTATGGATGTTCTTTGCGCTGTTTTTCAGGTACTTGGACCACAATGGATGGACGAGTGTGATGGAGGGACCCAAAGGAGGCCCCAAAGCTCCCCCAACCTACCTTAGTGGCCAAGGATCGTCTCCAAGCAACAACATCCAAGAATTATGAAGTTTGAAGCCATGCTAGCACTAGAAGACCCCAGCACGGCCGTGGTGCCATGGAACGGCCGTGCTGGAAATTGAGCAGAATTACAGGTTGATCGACAAATTTTGGAAGTTCAAGCAAGTCCGTCACCACGGCTGTGTTGACAAGCACGGTCGTGCTACAAAGACCACACCACGGCCGTGCTGACCAAAATGGCTGTGCTGGATGAAGATGGAACGGGCGTGCTGCTCAGAACGACCTCCTCCCAACTCCGCCACCACGGCCGTGCTACCCAGCACGACCGTTCTACCTAGTACCCAACACGGTCGTGCTTCCCAGAACGGCCGTGCCACCAGCCTTCGTTTTCACCCACCAACCTGTTAAATTAACACTTAGCCAACAAGGCCGTTCCCCTCCACCACGACCGTGCTCACTCCTACCCAACACGGCCGTGCTGCCCAGCACGGCCGTGCCACCACCCCAAAACCTATACAACTTTCACTGATTTTCCTATTATACCCCCACTTAACCCTAGCTCCTATATAAGCACTAGTTTCTTCTAGGGCTCGAGGTTAAGCACCCCTAGCCGACCCTAGCTGCTTCCTTGCCTCCATTACTCCAATCCACCTACTCCCTTGCATCTAACCCCATTTCCACCCACTTTCCACTCATTTCCACCATAGAAACCTAGTTTCTCTAGGTTTCTATCCATCCAATCCACCATTTTCATGCACCCCTGCACCTTTGGAGGAGGGAGGTCATCTGCAGCTGCTTGGAGGTGAAGAAGGAGGCCACTACATTGAGCTTCATGGTGTTATCCCTTCTTCTATCCCCTTATTTTCCTAGTTTGATCATGTATAGCTAAGCCCCCTTGGGTGGGCTGTTTGGGGAAAAAATGTGACTTTGATACCATGTTGGGGGAATATAATTTGTAATGAACATATTTCATTTCTATGATGATTGCCTTTTCTTAGATCTCATTTCCCATTACTTGTGCATGTGGTTGTTGTTTAATTACATTAATTGCTTGCCTTGTGGTGTTTGAAGACATTTGTCTCTAGGATGTTTTGGTTTCTATGTAGCTATCATAGGATTGGCTCCTAGGTTCTTAATTCGGATCCCTAGCTACCCCCTATCTTCCTACATAATCACCTTCTTCCTACATGCAAATGTGAGTTCTAAGTGACTAGTATAAGTGTGATTAGTGCAATTGCCTAGGATTTCATAAAGGTTGAGGTGGCTAGTGGCATGAGGTCAAGTACCCTCATCTCTACTCCCATCCTTACCCTTGGTCCTCAATTGACTAGTACCACTTATCCTAGAGACCTAGACTTGGTACGTCTTATGAGAATTACACCTAGCCCTAGTTCTCCAATTAGTAGCTTAGGGTACATTCTCATAGTACCCACCTTGTTGTTTGGTTTGGTAATCTAGAATGAGATATGTTAATTGATTATTATGGTGACATCCCCCAACTAATGTCAAGGTCACATTCCCAAATGGCCCACCTCCTTCATCTAATTGCTTAAAACCCTAATTGCCTAGTTTGCTTGTTAATGCTAGCTTAGTTCAATTGCTTTAGTCTAACTTAGTCAATTGCCTCATTTTGTTAGCTAGTGTTAATTTAGATCTTTCATCTTGCTTAGTGGTTAACTTAGGCTCTAAATTGTTAGTTGCTTGCTTAGTTTGGTATAATTCGTTCTTGCTCTTGGTTAGATAGCTCGTTAACTTAGATTGCTCACTTAGCCTGTTGATAACTTAGTTTCATACTACATTTCCTACTTGCTTGTTTAGCCTAATCAATCAAACAACCTTCAAACCCTGAAAACCCTAAGCTCCGCATAAGGAACATAGCTCACACTTTCTAACTCTAGCGCCCCCTCTATCTCCGCGGTTCAACCCCGCATCTTGCCTTTGATCTATACTACAACAGTACCCCGTACGCTTGCGGGCGCATTGTTTTAGTTTTAGTGATAGACTTAATTTGGGACCATATAAATTTCGAAAGCAAGGATCCCATCCATCATCCCGTGCCTCCCGACCTCGTGGATTGCACTCGTCCACCCTAGTTGGCCGGTGTTGTAAGCCTCTAGCGGGAGCGCACCAAGCTTTCTGGCGTTGTTACCGGGGAATCGAGGCACTCGGTCTAGTTAGATAGTGTAGCTTAGCCTTTCCTTTTGCCCTCACCATTGCTATTCGTTATTCTTTGTGTTACTCTTACATATTGGTTCGCTAACTTGGCTCCTTGTTGTTTGTTTGTGATGTGCGCAGGTGACAGCTGCGCATGCGTAATACGCGTTCGACTTGCACCGACTTGGTGGTTTACGACCCCGAGATTGGGAGGAGAAGACGTCAAGCTCGCCGCAACCTACAACGAGAGGCCGAGATGGCCGAGAACAACCCACCACCGGATGTTCCACCTCCACCACCACACCGCCCGCTTCATGAGTATTTCACTCCGGGGAACTACAATTCCCCCATAGCCACACTGGTGGATCAGATGCCTGGTCAGCAGTTCTCCATTCCGACAGCACTCTTGGGACTTCTACCCACATACTACGGAATGGAGAATGAAAATCCTTATCACCATATAGATGCGTTCTTAGAAACGTGTTCGACCTTCCGCACGCCTGCTGCCACCGACGACTCGATCCGCAGAACACTCTTTCCTTTCTCCCTCAAGGAGAAAGCTAAGGAGTGGTACGTCTCGAGGCCAGAGCTCGTCACATGGAATGAAGTAAAGAATGAGTTTCTGAAGAAGTTCTTTCCGATAGCCAAGTTATCCTACATGAGAAGGTGCTTCACATCCTTCGCCCAAAAAGAGAACGAACCTTTCCATGAGGCATGTGAGAGGTTCCAGAAGTTGCTTCGTGACTGCCCTCACCATGAGGTCCCACTTTGGTAGCTGGTTCAAGCCTTCTACACCGGGCTTGAGGAGCAGATCCAAAACAATGTAGACTCTTCTTGTGGGGGCACGTTCATGGCCAAGCCGCCCGAGGACTCATGGCCACTGTTTGAACATCTCGCCGAGAATTCTCGCCACCGAGTTTCCACTAAAGGGGGCATTGCGGCCGGAACTACACTCCTCCACCTTCCTCTGTGGCTCCCGTACGCAATGCCACCGACCCCGACATGATGGCAATGATGACCGAGATGATGAAGTGGATGAAGAATCAAGCTGGTGGCCCTTCTAACCAGCCCACAAGGGCAGTTGATACCGTAGACGAGGAGGTCAATGCTCTATATTCCTTTGGTGGTCGCAACAACCAAGGCCCAATGTCCAACTCCTACACTCCCAAGTGGAGGAACCACCCGAACTTCTCTTGGAAACAACCGAACGAGGACGGGCAAGGACAGGGGCAGCAAAAGCCACGCTACAACTCAAAGTTCGAAGAGGAAGTACTCGGGAGACTGAGGAATCTAGATGAGGTAAAGAGAGAGGTGTCTTCTCAAGTACAGAACATCAGCCGTCTTGAGCAAAGGCTCGACCAAATTTCTATCTCACTTGCTCGCCGTGAAGAGGGGAGACTGCCATCTCAACCTATGACGAATCCTAACAGCAATGGAAGTTGTGTGACTGCCAACCAAGCCACATACATCCCACCACGTGGCCAAGCAACCTCACTTCCACAATATCAAGGGCCACCACACCCATATGCTCCGCCATCCCACCAACCCCCGCTAAACTACCAATACCCACCACCTCCACATACTTACCAACCTCCACCTCCACCACAACCAACTTGCATACTCCAAAATCCTAATCCTCCCCAACAAAGACCACCACCACCTCCGTCCTCACAAGCTCCTCCATCTGTACATGAGCAAGTGAGTATGATCACTATCATATGGGGTGAAGGAACTGCTCAAGGCTGTGGAAAAAGGGGAAAGAAAGTGACTGAGGTTGGAAGCAAAGTCCCGATACATGAGGGATCTAGCAAAGATAAAGAAGACTCCGAAGGAATTACCGCCCAAGCACCACCAGAGAATGATAGGTACACCCAGATTGCTACTACACCAGACGCGAATGTAGAGGCACTCTCATTGGCTCCACCCTCACTCGGGGATGCATAAATTATCATAGACATAACAACTTTTGAAGCCATGTCCTTACGGAAACCAAGATCTTTACATGATACTAGCATCGCCATCACCCCTCCGCAAGTTCCAGCCACTACAGTTGATGAAAACAGGAAGCAATCCCATGAAGGTTCGACTCTCCAAAAAGGGGGCAGGAATGTTATGAATCTCCTAGGAAACTTGAAGTGGGGAACAATAGGCGTTACATCACTCTTTTCATTGATGAAGGACATATGCATGGGAAAGAGAAAGTTAGTGCTATTGCCGACCGAAGAGATTGTTGCCTCAAAATCTGTGAACTTCATCTATGACAATGGCTTCCCAGAAAAGAGAGGTGATCCGGGAGTACCTCTGATTTCTTGCTTCATTGGCACACAACCCGTCCAACACGCTCTCATTGACTTAGGTGCAGGAACAAGTCTCATGCCATGGAGCATGTACCTACGACTTGGCCTAAATAAAATGAAACCAGTGGAGTGCGCCATTATCTTGGGTGATGGAACCAAAAGGAAGCCCTTGGGAATCATGCAGAACACAATAGTGTCGATGGATGAAAGAGTGAACATTGCCTATGTGACCGATTTCCTGATAGTGGACACCGCACCTATTGATGGAGAAGAGTATCTCATATTGGGTAGACCTTTCCTATCTACTGCGGGAGCTGAAATCAACATCCGCAAGGGCACGCTGACAGTTACTTACAAGAGGAAAAAGTTCGACTTCTTCATGTTCACCAAAGAAGAGAGAGATGAGCTGGCCAATGAAGACTTTGGCGAGAGTTTGTGATATCGTGACCCTCTGTAGCTGTGGAGATCGATCCCATACTTCTATTCCATGTACACTCCTTGGGACGAAGCACATGTCGTAAGAGCGCTCGACAGGATCACCGTAGAAGAGAAGGAGGGCACCGTGGGTATCAATACATGATGAAAAAGAGCAACAAGCCCGGCTGAAGGCTATAAATTTAGCGCTTGTGGGAGGCAACCCACGTGGTTTGAGATTCTCGAACCTTGTTTTTACCATACTTTCTTTTGGTTTCCAAGAAACACACACACACACTATACTTGATAGTTTTTCTGTTTGTGAATCATTTTAGCACAGGCACAAGAAAGAAAAGATGAAGCTGAAGAGTTTATCCGAGACAAAGGTCAAAGTGGAAGAAACGATTGCAACTCAATGGAGGAGCTACAGGAAGAAAGCCAGAACGGTCGTGCTGCCCAGCACGGCCGTGGTGGCCCTGTCCTGCTCACCTAAGAGTCACTTTGACCACTCCAGCTCTCGTCGGTTGCCTTTCGCAACCCCACGCATTTCTACCCTACTAGTCTAAACTTCTATTTCATGATGAGGACATCATGAGTTAAAAGTTTGGGGTGGTAGGGCGGTAAGCCTTCTTTCGCCGCATTTTTCTCTGTGTACCTTGTGCTGAATTTTTGCAAGATGATCAAACAGTTTGACTGACTTACCATACTCGATTACCTTGACCTTGTGTGCCTGCTTGCATTCACGCATTCATGTAGTTAACTTCTGCATTTTTGAGTAATTTTTCAAAGTTTTTGCTTCTTCATACCATGCATTGCATTCTCATGTAGTTTTTGATAATTTCTTTTGCTTGTTAAGTAGGATTTTCTGCTTTATGTCTTTAAATTCCCTAAAGTAGGTTTAGATGCGATTTAGTGCAAATTGGCACCATTTTGGCCAATTTTGCCCAGATTTGAATATTCTTGCTCTGATAGGATGTTTTGACTTAATCTCCAATGTTTGAAATGAAAAGGTTTACTCTTATGACAAATGCATGCTACATTCTTAGATCTTATTGATATATGGTCTTGTTTGTGACTTTTTACATGTGAACCACATCTCTTAAGTTTGTGAATGTGTTGGTTGAATCATGAATTGAGCAAGCGACAAACGCTTAAAGCTAATGGAATCACTTGGTAGAAATATGAATATTGTGTTAATTCTATCATGTGATGTGATATTACTTGGTGAAGTGTTGAATTAACTTTCATGCAGGGAATCGTATGTTGAAAACTACATTGATGACCCCTCTTTGATCCGACTTTTCTTCCACCATCTTCATACCCCTCCGCCTCATAAAAAGATGCCAAAGTGCACATATTAGCTGTAGCCACCTCCAAAAGTTTGGGGTGGCCACATCTTTACCTCCCCGCTTCACTCCATCCACCATATGCCCTATCTATACCAAGGGCAAAGAAAAAGAAAAAGAAAAGTAAAAATAAAATAAAAGGATGCTCCTGTTTAAGAGCATTCAAATAAAGAAAAGAAGAGTGTGTAAAAGCACTCCAAATCTTACCGCAACCCTTTCTTCTTCTTTTATACCCATTGAGCTAGAAAACATCAAATCTAGCTCACTTTACCCTTTCTACATCCAAGTGGATCATCTAGTGTGGTTTGAAGCATAAGACCGAATGCATGAAAGCGAAACAACACTCCTAGTCACCTGTGATTAACATCAACATGAAACGGTTTACCTGAAATGACATAAAGGACATATGGACAACTTGTGTTTCTATGCTTTATATTTGAAGATTGTATGCTCAGTGCTCAGTTCATGATTGGGTTGTGAAAGGAGAGGAGAGATGTGAGACACATGCACTTTCATTTCCAAGACCATATATATTCAATAATCTTCTGTTGCTTTGCATTTGTCATTTGTTTTTGTTGAAAAGAACGGAAAAGAGAGATTAAGTTGGAGCATACTTGAGGACAAGTATGTTTTAAGTTCTCCACTATGTTCCATTGGTTTTTTTGGTTGATTAGGTTAAACCTTTTTAAGGGGTAGCGTGTAGTAACTTCGTTGTATGTGGATATCCAGATTCTAGGGACGAAATCTTATTTAAGGGGTGGAGTCTTGTAACTTTTCAAGATTTGTCTATTCTAAAATCTAGAAACCTTAATTCTATAATTAGGAGTTTAGTGTTCTTATATCTTTAAAATTGACCAAATAAGATATAACCTAATAGGCATCTTTGCATCCTAACACATAGATAATGTCTAACCCAAGTATAAACCCTAATCCTTGTGCATTAGTAACATTAGGTGCTTCTAACCACATAAAATGTCTTAATATAATGCGTACATGATGAGTTGAATATACTTAACTAGAAAACTGAGCCCAGTACATGCAAAACATCTCACATGGTTCACTACTAAGACACACATAATGACTAAATCTACATAATTGGTAATCTAATGTGAATAAGTATAAGCGAATTATTCATGTGGACAGTAATCTGACTAAGAGATATAATGTAACAATAAATGGATGTTTAATGTAAGTGGAAGTAATTAATGGTTCATAATGGAGTTAATAAGTAAAATGTCATAATTCTTATAATATAATGGTAGTAAGTATGATGATAATTGGACTCTAAATTCTAATAATGAGGAAAATGTTAATGTATAACTATAAATAATGAGAAAATAGTGTTAAACCCTAATTGTACTAAAACTCGTACAAGATAATCTTAAAATTTAGATCTAAGTTTATAATTGAATTCTTTGGTCCTATTTGGTCTGGGTGCAAAGTTTCAACTTAATCAAATAATGTTTGCTATCCTAAGATGCTCGGGGAAGATAGTTACTTACACAATTACAGTGTTAATTAGACTTAATTTTGATGACATATTTATCATCTTTTCCTAAGTTTGCTTGTTACCCAGGGCATATAAGTCAGGCTCTATCGGAGCTGTGGGATCTACATCATATGAGTGTTGTATTTTCTTCTTCTTCAAGCCTAAAAATTGTTGGACTCTATAGTCCACATGTTCTTCAAGTCTTCCTTTCACTCGTCTCTCTCTCTTATATCCACCTCATTCTTGACTCTTCTTCTCATCACCTTCCATGAAATATTCCAATCTTCGCAATCACAATTTCGATGGGATTGCGTTGCTTTAAGAGCCCAATCAACAGTGGGGTTCTCTAGGACCCTATTTCCTATCATTTTTCAAAATCTCATATGCCTAATGGATGAACAACTATATAAGATTTTACACTAGACATCTTCAAATCCCCAAAAACTAACTCCAAGCCTTTATTGGGCTCTCATAGCCCTACACCTGCTCTCCCCAACTCTGATAATCTTTGATGACTTCATCAACTTTGAAGATGAGTGTGAGACCATTTGAGTTGTCACTAACCACCTGCCTTGCCTCAGTGAGTTCCCTCAAATCACCTCACACCATCAACTTAGCCTACTAAGGAATATGACCCATTCCCCCCTTTATGTTTTGTTGTTGGTTTATGGCTTTGTCAACTTATTCTATGATTTACTTATTCAGCTGATTATTTCACCCAGTTTCTCTTTGTCTGTCTTTGTATGGACGTGTCGAATTGTGCTTATTGGTTGTTTTTCTCCCGATCACCTTATGTGAGGGATTTGAGTTTGTCCACCTATCCTACCATGGCGGTGGTTGTGGGGTGAGGTCGGGTTCACCTTGCGACCAACCCCTAGGCTTGTCGAGATTCGAAGAACTCAATGAAGCATGTGGTGTCTTTATGTGGTTCAGCTTGTTGGTGAAACTCAATTTTCGATTCATGTCTTCAAGTTTCATTCAAGGTCTAGTGTTCACGGGTGTATTCCTAAGGTGAAGAAGACAAACAACACATGTGTTACTTGTTTTTCCTTGCTTTGGTCTTGGATTCATAATGCTTCTAAGGGGTAATATCATGTTTTCACCCATGATTTCATGATCATTGCACATTGTTTTTATTTTGGGTAAAGGACGTTTGGTGCCCTGTCAGTCAATAATGTTCTGATGCATGTTGCTAGGGTATTATGGTTTTTTGCTTTTATTTGTTTTTTCAAGAATTTCAGTAAATAATGTAATCTTATATAATTCATAACTTATTTATTTATTCATAAAAATACAAATAAATACTTGTTGGATTCACAAAAAACCCTATATATTGCTATATTTTTCAAAACCTAATTCACCAAATAAGAAGTCGATATTTCTAGGGTTATAATATACATCTTAATTAATAATGTACATATAATGTACTATTAGGTGAAGAAATACCCTGATTTGATTTAGGTTTGGACCTTTGACCAATTGAGATACAATTTGAGGCACGTCGTTTCCCCTTATGAGTCATATTGGACAATGATTTGTATTTTCTCTCACTTTGAATTGATTGTGGCATATTTCTTTATATGTATTTTGGTTATACATGTTTGACTCGATTAGATCCAATTCACTAAATTCTATCTTATGAATTATTAATTGCAAATTTAATCAAATTTCTTTTATCTTGTTGATACTAATTCATTTTGCAGCCCTTATTTCATGTTTTACATCTTATTGTTCCACTTAATAATGAAAACCCTAAATTGATAATTGCTTGGCCTAAACCTATCTTGCCTCCCTATAAATGTATGATTGATTTATTAGACTATCTTGATCTACATGGAGTAATACATTATGAGGTTGGATGCCATTGTACAACTTTTCTCGTAGATGGGATTTTGGTGATCTTACCTAGCCTAGATGCTCTCACCTGATATATATACCAATATACAAAGGATTGCAGGTGCTCTGACCTCCTTCCTAGGCATGTGACGTGGAAGTGTTCTGGCTCAACTTCTAAATGATTGTAGTCTATAGGAAAATCTGCATACAACTAAATTCAATCTAATTTTTTAAATTGATTTTGTGATTGTTCGCTACAATTGTGAAGGGAAGAATTTTATTATTATACTTGTTATTTATTCATATAATCTTTGTCTTACCATATGAAGTTTCTTTTGACATCCATTTGGATGTTATGCCTCCCTCTTCAATGGGAACTAAGTTATTTTACTTTTGGTGCACCTTATTCTGATATATTATCCAATCCCTATTATAAATCACATACCAATTTTTTCTAATAAATATCCACCTTGTATTCTTCTTGGGGGTGTTCCCGACCCCTTAGGTAAATAAGATTTTTCCATAAGTGATCCCAAGCTGCATCCTGCACATGACTAATTTTATCTTGGATATAGATTGGAGTAGCCAGGTCACCCTTTGTAGCCTCTTTGTTATAGTTTAGTTTCCTTTAGATCTGTATTCACCCCACATGGTGGTGAAACCATGACAAAAAATGAGAATTGTGAATTTTAGAATTTTATATTTTGATTCTATAATTTTGGTATTTTATACAATATATACTTGAATTTTAGTTCATCATCCCTATGAAAAATTGTTATCACATATAGCATTGGATGGTCTTTTATTATTCCCTCAAGTAATTGAGTGGATCCCCTACCAGGCCCCACTCCTTACAATATTCATATAACACATACCTCTTAAAGTATACACATGATAGCATGTGTAATATAAACTTTAAACATGATATGAAGCAAAAACTGATGATGCAATGTATTGAAACCAAGGACATGGGCCACATACCTCCATTGCAACAACATAATGTTAGTTCTTGAATCTTTAATTCAAAATTCAAATTTTTGAGAAGATCATGAACATTTTCTTGAATATCCATTAAACCCATATCTCACACTTCCTATATCTAAGTTAGGGTTTCTATCCCATTTTAGGTGTATATGGTCATTCATCATATTCATATGTACAACTAGTACACATCACAAGGGCTCTAAATTTATCTTTTGAAAATAAACTCCACTAGACACCACTTGTTTTCACTAATCATATTTAACCACATGTAACACTTATTTTATTAATAGTAGTCTACATATATCATCAAAGCCTATATCTCTATGTATTGAAATATTCTAAACATTTTTATCTTTCCAACAATATTTTGTACATAAAAAACCAGGTATGTGGATCTCAAGATATGAAGAAAAAAAGGCATACCTCGTGGGGCTTATATGGGTCGTTCAAAGTGGATATGAGGGCTCAAGATTTAAGCATGAAATCTTATTTAACACTGGAACCATGCCCTCTTAAACTGGATCCTTTATGATATCCGTGGACTGAGGGATCCATGGATCTAGTTTCTAACACTACCCTTTTCCTTTTCATGCACAAAGCACATACGAGCCGTGCAAGGTGCCATCACAGATGGGTATCTCAGTTGCTTTACCATTGCCAATCTTCTTGTCTTAAGGGAAAAGTAGATGCTACACTACTAATGCCTAGATCATTGTGGTAGTGTGGTCCTCGGGCCAAGAGTTGCCACAAGGAATGATCACTAGCTTGAATACCCACCTCCTTTCCACCGCTCTATTCTTCAGAGAAAATAGGACATCACGGTTTGGGCCTCCTCCACTGTCAGCTTTGTTGAGTGTAGCCCCACACTGTCCATGGGGGATAGCCATGAAATTTTTAGTTCATTTATCTAAATCTACGAGGCATCTTCACCTTAAAGGACTACTCATGGGAACCCCATTGGAGCGGATGCTAGAGTGGAAATGCCTTCTACTGTGGATGGCTTGCAAGAGTTGATGCCTTACCAATGAGGGAGACAACCATAATCATTGATCCTTATGCCTATATCAGGGGATGCAAATCATTTGAGCCCCATGTATGATTCTCCTTGTGGTTACAAAGCTCCTAGGCTATCCTTCCTCTACACTTTTCCAATATGTACGAAAAGATGGTCACAGATTTATGTGTTGGGTGTTTGGGAACTTGCCGCCTTCTTTAGACCTTTGGTTAATAGCGAGAAGGTGGGTTTAAAAGAGTGAAAGGTCTTTGCACCATTCTAAAGGGGTGGTGGTCTAGGGATGACAAGTATCTTGACCTTATTATACCCTTTGAATGGGTCTTCAGGTTGAACTCTTGGTCATATTAGGATTTTGGAAAAGAACTTCTCCAATAATACACCTCAAAGCCACTCAGGATACTCAATCACAAACACATTCCAGCATTATTGCAAGATGGATGGAGAGCTGAGGAAGACTAGCCTTGTAACATACCAAAACTTGGACATATTATCTTTTTGTCCCTCTTTCTGAGCTTTTCCTTTCATTTCTATACTTTTGTCCTTGTTGAATTTGTGGAAATAATAGTGGTTTGGTGAACATTTGTTCATTATTATTGCCAACATATGGGTTACAAATACCTTAGTAAATATTTTTAATAAGGTCCTAATTGAAAATTTACCACATATGTGAGATAATGATAAAATTAATTCATTCTAGATCATTCCTTAGCCTTATGGAGCAAGGAAGAGAAGAAGGAATGAATAATAATGCTTTAAACATGTTAGTGTGTTATTGAATTATTTAATATGAGAAATTGTGGTAATAATGGTTAATGAGCTAAAATTCATAAAAGGAAGACTAATTGGTTAAAGATAAGTTGAGATTTGTTTTCCTTGGGTTTGGTTTGGCTTGGAGGCCAAGTTTCATAATTTTGGGATGAAAACAATTATCTCTCTTTTATTTTGAAAAGAAAAGGTGAGTTTTCCTCAAAATATGAAACAAAATATTTAATGACTCTAAAAGTGGAAACTAATGCCAAATTCGTGTTCTACATGTTAAAATTAGCCTTTGGGTGAATTTTCATGTAATTTGGATAATCTTTAATATACATGTGAAGATAGGAGAGAGAAAGTGTGTAGAGCCTTCAAAATATTAAATAAATGTACAAACAAATCCAACATGTAACATTTATGGAAAATTTGTATCCAAGACACTTAATGTGAGTTTTTGGTGAAGTTTCATCAAATTTGGGATACCTTATAACCATTAATGATGGAGGAAAGAGAAACTAAGATTTGATTTATCTAACACATCAAAAGTTCTCAAAAGGCAAATCTAATTGCATATTCAGATTCCTCATGTCCAAAATAGGCTGGGTGTCAAATTTCATTTAATTTGTGGCTGATTTGCACCCTCAAAGAAGGAGAGAGAGAAATATACATATATGCATTCTCACTTTATTCAATTTTTATTTTGGTAAGCATTAGATGTCACGAGTCATTTTTTTCTAATAAGGCACACAATTTTCCTCAGCTGCCCGATTCTACATCTGACGGTCAGGACCTTGTCCCCTACCTCCGTTCCCACCATTTCCCACGCGATCTGGGAAACTAGTTTTGGGGGTTTTCCTTCTCCAATTTCTCCCTCAACTCCCCACCTTTTCCTCCGATTTATTTTCCATGGTGTTCATCACATCTTTGTGCTCGATCTAGTCCCAATTTTCTAGGGTTTTATCACCTATATAGGATTGGGGACCCCGACCGCTCTACTACCCTATTCGTCCCATGTTTTCCCCCTTGTTCCTTTCTCCTCATGGCTGTAAGACATCAGACCACATGGGATATGTTCCCTGACATCCGCAGAGGTCCCAAGATTGATTTGCTCACCTCAGTTTGGCCTTAGTTGGTTGGTGGCATGCCTTCCTAGCTTCATCTTGTACCACTGACCTCTTGGAGTTTGCCGCCGCACTGAGGTCCTTTGCGGGCTTTGCTTGATGTTGAGATCAGTTTGGGATGACTCCTCAACACTTCAGCCGCTCCCAATTTCCCCCAAAATTGAATAAAGGTTGTTTCCCTCTTTTTGTTCTTCTTTCGGCTGTCCGCACAAAAAGCAACATTGAACGGTCTTTGCTACTATTTTCTCTCTCTGTGTGTGATGTTGACATGACTAAATTGTACGTGTAAAATGCAAGCGTACGCGTTGAAGTAATATAGGCCAAAGAGGCCCATATATCGAAAATGGGAAAATGTAATTCAAGAAACTTCTACTAACTACTTTTCAATCAGCTAAGACGAAGAAAACTTTGATTTATGAGTTATTAAACTAATTGCAAGAAAGAAAACTAATGTAGTGAGTTGTGATCACAATGAGAAGAAATTGTCTAGGACTATGGTTTCACCATGATTGACACTGCAATTTTAATTTAAGATTAATATATTTTCCTCCCACTCCTGGACAAAGAGCCTGTAGCAAGAACTACACACTCCCACAATGTAGTTCACTACCTATGCTAATGCCAAACCTATTCCAATAGTAATTGGTTAATTAGTTAGGCCCTTTAACGAATTTTGTGGGCAATCTCTTTACATTTGTAAGCCACCTTTCTTAAAGGGCGATATAAAACGTGTGTTACTATGGATTTCCAATCCCTAATACTCCTCTCAAAGTTATTAAGGATCTAATTAATCACATATGGTGCGCAACATAGACAATTCAATATGATTTCATAGCAGCATGCCCAAGAATAAGGAGAAAACAATACATTAATACAAAAGATCCATATACAATGTACAATCGGGCTACTCCCGGGTCCTAAAGAACACATGGATTAGCCCCTCATAGTTTCTGTGGATAAAAATATGCTAAGAAGAAGGTAAAATGTAGAGAACATAGAAAACTGATGAACCTTATGCAGAAACGTGATTAGGACGCTCCACGCCAATGAATGGATCCACAATCTGCAAATTCTGCCCACCGAACATGCCCAAAACCTCCTGAACGTGCAGTTCTCCTCTCCCGTGTTGTTGCCATCTTGCAATGGAATAGAATGTCATTCCTTAGGTCTGGCCGAACTCCCCTTAATTCATAGAAGTGACTTAGGGCAAAATAAATCCTCAACCGTTGGATTAAACTTGATTTTCTAGAATGCCTGATCAGGAAGACTCGGTAGTATTGAGTCTGGAAGTTGAATCTGCTCTATCTATGATGCAAAGTCGGTAGTATGGTCTTTCAAAGTTGGTAGTACCGAGTCTGTGAGACTCTTGTGGTACCTGAAATTGCACAAAAATGTACGTAAGTGTTTGAAATATAATAATTCATTCAAAAACATTAAAATTATGCTTATTTGATGCAATTGAGTAACACAATATAATATTAAATTAATAATTCATGCACAAATTAATATGAAAATGAAAAGTGCACAAAAATCAATATAAAAATAGCATGTGAAAACGATAAAGATACAGTGCATCAAACTCCCCTAAGCTTAAATGTTGCTCGTCCTCGAGTAACACACTCTTTGATTTGTTTGAGACTAGTCAGTAAAAGCACAAGGAATATGAACTTCATTTGTCAACTACTCCCACTTGGCAGTTCCAAACTGGCCTTCACTGATCATTGAACAATCAACTGCTCTGTAGCGACCAAAAATTTCCATAAAAGTTGTCCACCCTTAGATCAATGAACCCTATCAAGAGAGTAGTTAACATCATAATCAATTAGGCATTCACTTAGTGCATTATGTGATTCCCTATTCTACATTGCTCTTTCCTAACTACCAATCTATTTGGAAGTAGTTTTCCATATAAAAATGAATGAGGAGAATAAATCATTTGAGTAGCCTACCAATAAGAGCAATGAACAATATGAAATGGGTGGCAATTGAAGAATCACAAGTACATCCAAATCATTTATGCAAAATAAAGCATGATGAACCTATTGGTGAAAGGAATGAGAAATGCATGAGTCCTAATGCCTACTTTCTTGGTTGAATGATGCATGAGTCAAATATTGTTGTCAATTTGACGAACAAAAATTCAAAGAAAAGAATGCATCATATGTATGTTTCCCTCATTTTTGTGAAAAGTTAAGGGTATCCTTTCTCCCTCTTAACTTTAAAACAAAAATAAACACCTTTTTCTTCTTCTTTTTTTGCTTTTTTTGTGGCACATTATTTTAGCATGATGGAACGTTATGCTTGGACTTTACTACACATTCATTTTTTTTTCTTTTTTCTTCTAAGGGTATGGATGTGTATCCCTACACTCAAATTTCAAAGGAAAAAGATACCCACATGATATAGTAATGAATAATAAAAAATGCATGCAATCTACATGTAATTGTTTATGCAACTAGAATGATGTGTACATAAATTGTTGAAGTACACAACTTGGTATATTTTTTCATTTTTTTAATGAATGAAATAAAAGCAAACTAACTTATCATGTCACCTATTATGCCATGCAATGTAGCAAGAAGAAATAATTCAGAGTACTAGTTCATCTTAAGGTGGTGAGTCAATAAGGAGTGGAGGATGGGTGGAATCACATAACTAAGAGACAAAACCTTTCATGAATTTATGATATGTCCCTCTCTAATGACCTGTGTACAAGGTAACCTTAGGGTTTCTTTGTTAAATTTCAATTTAAGGTCTCATTAACTGTTTGATCAATTCAAGCTCAAACTCCATCTTCATCCACATTTCATGAATAATTAAGACGTCAATTCATATCAAATGTTCTTAATATGACTAACTCATACACTTCCTCTAAGTGAGATTACTCAAGTACTCACAACTAAGCCCACAAAATATTTTCAATTTCCATTGCAAACTTGAAAGCACACATGATAATTGCAAGGAACAAACAAAATTTAAGTTCCACTTTACACTAGATAGATTGTGGATCCTACATATTTCAAAAATAAAAACTAAAATCAAGTAAAAAGGGAAGATAAAGCCGTTCCAACACCTACCTCCCCTAAGCTTGAATTTAACCATGTCCTCTTAGTCAAAAATCCAAACCTAGAGGTGGATCGGGTATATTAGATGCTCTGAAGCGCGGTGGAGGTGGATGACTGGTGGCTCTTTGGATCAAGTTGTGTAAGCATATATCCCTCTTGTTGGTGCCACTAATTTGTGTATTTTTGGCATCACGATATGGCATTCTCTCTCCTTCTTTGAGCTTTGAAAATCGGTGCCCACCGACATGTGTATCAGTGGTGTCGACGGCTTCTTCTTGTAGCTTTTGTCACCTTTTTGCTGAAAATTTTTGGTATACCAAGTTTGGACTCGGTAGTACCAAATTTGGTTCAGGTTTCAGGTGATTTTTTGGGAAACATTTCGGTAGTATCAATTTTGAAAGTCGGTAGTACTGACTTTCTATAGAGAATGCAAAATTTTAACTGATAAGGAGTCGGTAGTACCGAGTATGGACTCAGTAATACTGACTTTGGCCCTGTCTGCACACCAAACAAAATCATCAAGGTACCTTCTTTACATCGAATAAAAATCTAACAAAATAAGATAAAGTGTAACTAAGATAAACACCTAAACAAATAGTAAATGACAAAAATAAAATTGGGCCCATAAGCCACCTTGTTTAATGTCCTAGACTCAACATGAATGATCCTCCTCAGCCCGAGTTGTCTTGAGGTGGTGGCGAAGATTCATCCAAAAGTCTAGACTCCACTATATCATCATCTATCCCGAGTGTCAGATAGCCTCTACCAATGGCAGGGATTACATATGTCGTAGCTTAAAATGACCTCCCTAGCAACATCTCAAACCCTTACATTTCCTTCATATCCATCACCACAAAGTCAACCAGTTAGATGAACTTTTCGACTTTAACCAACACATCCTTGCATATCACGTATGGACTCACAATAGAGCCATCTTCCAACTCGATTGCCATGGATGTTCTTGTTAGTTCCTTCAATCCTAACTTTCAGAAGGTGGTAATAGGCATGAGATTAATACTCGTTCTGGAATCACATAGTGCCTGCTTGAAGTGTTTGCCACATATAGTACATGGGATGTAGAAACATCCTGGATCCTTCCTCTTCCTTAGCATCTTCCAGTTGATCAGTGCACTCAACACCTCATCAACCTGTACAATATTTGTGTCTTTAATCCTCCGCTTCTTGTTGATGATATCTTTAAAAAATCTCCCACAAGAAAGAATTTGCTCTATCGCCTCCACCAATGGAAAATTTGATGTGGAACTTTTGAAAGATGTCTAGGAACTTTTTGAATTGTGCTTCCTTTTTTCTCAGCTTCAGACTATTCGAGTGTGGCACATCTAACTTTTCTGCTCGCTTTTATGGAGCAATACATGGCCCTTTATGAACTTTCTCCCCTAATCTTGCTTCAACACCACTGCCTAGACTAGAAATAGGGACGTCCTCTATGGGTGGTGTTATCGGTGGCTGTTCCTTATGAATTGTGGGTGCCCCTTTATTGACTGTGACTATTTCACTACGTAGTAAAACCTTCACCTGCTCTTGTTGAATAAGTACCCTCTCAGGAATTATAGTTGGTGATTTAACAGGAATCGGACCTTGAGTGCACTGTCTACTGGCGTTCTACATCCTCCTAGTAATCCCAATAGACTATGAGGAAATGGGACTTTAGGCACATAGACCCAATCAGACTCCTGAGTGTGTTGCTTGGGTGCCTCCTCGATATGATGTTCTCACTCTCTGATAATAGAGATGAATTTTTCTTGGTGATGTTGATGGACTACAACTACATTCTCAAGTGCTCCTTGCTGAATGGACTCCTTCAAGGAAGCTACTTGTGTTGCCAACTGAGAAATTTGATATTCAATGTTGTAGATTTGGGCACCTTGGTTTTGTAGCTCCCTCTGTGTCTGACCCATAAGTGCTTCATTTTGGCTCACCAACTTTCCTAACATGTTCGCAATTTTGTCAATCTTGCTAGGATCCCTGTCCTGCTGGTGCTACTAGTGCATATACATACAATACTCTTCTTCACCCAAAGATGATGTTGCATCCTTCTGGCACAACTTCATGGCGATGAGGTCAAGCTTCTCATTCAATTCATAGATTACTTTATATTCTTCAACGCTTTTAATGGTTGTCGAGCATTCTCTTTCTTCACCCCATGCCTGGTTCTTAGCCATGTTCTTCAAAATCTCATGGCATCTAGAAGGCTTGTTGTTCAAGAAAAATCCAGCTCTTGCACTGTCCAGGGTGGTCCTCTCACCCTGATGTAGGCCATAATAGAAGGTCTTTGCTTGTCCATATAAATCTATACCATGGTGAGGCACCTTTCACAACATACTCTTTAGCTTGTTGCTTGAAGTTGTAAATATTTTGTATCAATTCATTCATCTTCTTTGGAGGGAAGCAACACTCAAAGAAAGCATCTATCATCTAGTCCCATGTCTCTATGGATTCTTACTTGAGGTTACAGAACTAGGACTTAACATGGTCTACCAAGGACGATGAAAACAACTTCATGTATATCGCGGTAGAGGGAACCTTGTCTATATTCACCATGTCATAGCTTTCAACAAAATTGTTGATGTGAGTCATTGGGTCTTCAGTACTGTGGCCATGGAAAGCTTGTTGCTTAACTAATGCCACCAGCCCAGGATCAATCTTCTAGCTTCCCACATTTATAGCTTGTCGCTTGATTGGCCCAAGCTGAGCTATTGAGGATGATGCCTTAATCCTCTCCCAGATGGTTTGTTCTTCTTCTGTGTCACCCATGCCTTTCGGTTTGGATTTGCTGTGAGAGTGTAATCAGTGGTTCGCGTTTGAACCATGCACTAGTACCAGAAATTTGTAAATTTAATGTGAGAATGAGATACTAGTGATTGAATTAAGAAAATATTTGCAATTCATCTTTGGAAAGAATAAAATACTAAAAAAAATAAATAAGGTGGCCTAGAGTGGCTGATTACAACACTCATAGTGCATGAATATGTCGTTTTCCCGGCAACGACTCTAAAAACTTGACACGACTAAACTGTATGTGTAAAATGCAAGCATACACATCAAAGTAATACATGTAAAAGAGGCCCAGATATCGAAGACGGGGAAACATAATTCAAGAAACTACAACCAACTACTTTTTGATCAACTAAGCCAAAGAAAACTTTGATTTAAGAGTTATTAAACTAATTGCAAGAAAGAAAACTAATTTAATGGGTTGTGCTCACAATGAGAAGAAATTGTCTAGGACTATGGTTTCACCATGATTGACACTGCAATTTTAATCTAGGATTACTATATTTTCCTCCCACTCCTGGACAAAGAGCCTGTAGTAAGAACTATCCACTCCCGCAGTGTAGTTCACTACCTATGGTAATACCAATCCTATTTCCATAGTAATTGGTTAATTAATTTGGCTCTTTAACGAATTATCTGGGTAATCTCTTCATGTGTGTAAGCCACATTTTCCAAAGGGAGATATAAAATGTGTTAACTATAGATTTCCAATCCTTAATTCTCCTCCCAAAGTTATTCAGGATCTAATTAATCACCTATGGTGTGCAACATAGCCAATTTAATATGATTTCATAGAAACATGACCAAGAATAAGGAGAAAATAATATACTATTGCAAAAATCCATATACAATGTACAACTGGGCTACTCTCGGGTCCTAAAGAACATGAGGATTAGTCCCTCATGGCTTCCATGGACAAAAACATGCTAGGAAGTAGGAAAAATGTGGAGAACATAGAAAATTGATGAACCCTCTGGAGAAACGTGATTAGGATGCTCCACGCCGATGAACGGATTCGCTATCCACAAATTTTACCCACCAACATGCCCAAAACCTCCTAAATGTGTGATTCTCCTCCTTATTCTCCTCTCCCGTACCGTCGCCACCTTGTAATGGAATAGAACTTCATTTCTTAGGTCTGGACGAACTCCCCTTAAGTCATAGAAGTGGCTTAGGGAAAAACAAATCCTCAACCGTTGGATTAAACTTGTTTTGTCGGACTGCCTGATTGGGAAGACTCAGTAGTACTGACTTTTGAACTCAATATTACCGAGTCTGGAAGTCAAATCTGCTTTGTCTCTAATGCAAAGTCGGTAGTACCGACTTTTGAAGTCAGTAGTGCCGAGTCTGTGAGACTCTTGTGGTACCTGAAATCGCACAAAAATGTACATAAGTACTTGTAATATAATAATTCATTCAAAAACATGAAAATTATACTTATTTGATGCAATTGAGTAACACGGGATAATATTAATAAATCATGCACAAATTAATATGAAAATGAATAGTAAGTGCACAAAAAGCAATATAAAAATAGCCTGTGAAAACGACAAATATACAATGCATCAAATGTTCATCTTTGTTTTATGTTAACGGAGCTTCCAGAAGTGTTGGATTTTTTGAGTGTCTCGAAAGCCTAGTTTTGGTTTGCCTCTTATTGTTGTAGTCATGGTGGAAGTTGGGTTACTCTCTTGCGACTATTACAGAGTGCTTGGAAGGGGTCATTGAGTTCGTTAGTAGTCAGAGGACTCATGTCTGGTTTTGTTTGATCGTATATCTCACCAGATTGGGAGTTGTTTGCTTGAGTTGCGTCTGGGGTACCAGCTCTTCACCAGTTCGATCGAAGAAGATGATCCACTAGTATGGTTTACCTTCCTTGCCCTTCATTTTCATTTTGTTTTGATTTTCGCACTAGGGGCAATATAGTCATTTCTCACTCTGTTGTTCTTCTTTCCATGCTCAAGCGGGTCACCTTGTTGTCTTTGGGGCTGAGCCTAGTTGAACAACAAATGATTGGGCCGACTCAACACGACCAACCTCTCTCTCTTCCTCTCTCGCAATGGAATTACTGACGTGACTTTTTTTATTGGTCCGTTTTAGAAAAATCATATCTTTTATTCATTTGTCCAAAAATTAAAGTAAAATATGTTTAGAATTAGAAAAATGTAATAATTCTAAAAAAATACTTTCGAGGATTGGTTTTGAGTTTTGTCAAAATGTGTTTTCAAAAAATGATTTTAATACATAAAATCACCAAAAATACACTTTAATCCTCATAACTCCAAAATAGACAAAATTATATGTTTTCTTAATTAGGAGAACCTAATAAGATCAATGATGATGTCTGTAGTGCCTAAATTGGAGTTTTGTGCAAAAATTCCAAAACTAGGGTTTTCTTTACATTAATGCATATGGCAAACCCTAATACGTGATTATACATTGAACTTTGCAAAGATTGAACTTGGAACATCTAAAAGTGGTGAAAGTGGATAAATGAACTCTATAAGAGAGGCATGTGTATCCTTACCCCCTAAGTTGGGATATTTGCAAACCTAACCCTAATTTCCCTAATGAGGCATTACATGAACCCTAATCTCTCTACTATTATTCATTTTGTTATATTTGCCTCAAAACTAGTATAGATATTCTATTTCTTGGGTCTTGTACCACACTGCCATGTTTCAATTATATGATGCTTCTAATTGCCATAATTTCTCTTTAGCATGTTGATTTTACTAGACTATATAGCTAATGTAGTGGTACTTTTGTACAACTACCCATAGATAGAGAATGTGTTATTTCACCCAGAGGAATGTGTTACTCTCCCCATTATAGAATATTTTGTAGGTGACTTGAATGTGTTACTCTCCACCACCTATTTGGTTGAGGTCTGGTTGGTTCCTCAACCCTACTTAGTTAACATAGTCAATATTAATCATGCATAAAAACCTTTCTATTTTCTTATTATGGCATGCATCTATTTATTTATGAATCATAATTTTAATCATCTTCATCTTATGATGAAATATTAGCCTTTATTTCCATGTTGTTTCTTATCTTTTGTCCTTGTTCATTATCTCTGACACATACCTTGCTTCTTTCTTTTGCTATGTGCTTTTCCAACCACCCAGAGTTTGATCAAGGAGTTGAGAAAAGCCTAGGATTAGAGTTGTGCTATAGGATCATGGAGGACCAACCTAGGATTAGGATATGGAGTACATGTCTTTCAGCATGGACCTATCTCATGAAGTTGTTTCTTGGAGACAAAGATGGTGTGGTTTAGATTTCCTTATATCTAGATCCTTTTGTTGTTGTAAAACCCTATATGGGAGATATAATGGAATTTTGTAATCTTTTGAGAAATTGAATATAGTCATGATTTTTATTATGCTTCTATACACTTTGGTCTTTTGTATACCATTATATAAAGATTTGAACATTTTACACCTGTTTCAGCATACCTTTTGAGTATGTTTGGGATAGATGTTTTATTTTTTCAAATTTTTAGTAAAGGGGTGATTTTACTCTTTTACAACATTGTATCAGAGCCTAAGGTAGTCAGAATCTGACTATTTCAATTTTGTCTCCCCAATTAGAAACCTTGCCTTACATAGTTCCCCTTTTAGTGACATGTTAGCCTTAGAGTTGATCTATATATGATGAAAGGTTGATTTAGGATCCTATGAGTTTCACATTAGAATCATGTAGATTAAACCCCCTAAAATATTTACAATTAAAAGATGTAAGTAACCATAATATCTTGAGGTTGTTTAGATTTGCCTTTAGGTAGCTAATAGGACTTGAAGTTGAAAGCAAAGGTGTCTAGAAAGGATTAGGGTTTGGGGGCTGACAAAATTTTCCTCTGCACCACTATCTTGGTTTACAAGGACTCATGGATCCATATAATTCCTACTTGGCCTGAGTTGATACAAAAAATAGCATGCTTTTAGGCAGTGGTAACTTTAGGCATCTTTGTGGGATATCTTTGGGAACCTTAATATTTTGACCTTGTAACTTGTATGAAGATGGATACCCAATATAGTTCCCTTATGTCCCTTAGAACCACATGTTTGGTCATCCTAACCCTAGAAACCAGACTTTGAAGTTTGGTGTTTGTTAAGCCATCATAGTGCGTAGTGGAAGCGTGATGGATCTTATACATGCTTTAGTAGACTCACCCTTTTACCTATAGTTTAGTTTGGCTTGGTAGGTCAAAATTTTTAAGGGGTGGAGTGTTGTGGTTTATGATGTTTGGGTGATTAGATTTCGAGGATGAAATCCTTTTTAAGAAGATGGAGTCCTATAACATATCAAAATATGTCTCCTTTGGCTATAGAGACCCTAACTCCATGACTAGGAGGTTAGTGTGCTTGGATCCTTAGTTTTGACCAAACAAGTAATAGTTGTAACCCCACAAGTTTGTTTATATACTAAAGAGCATATAATGGTCATTAATGGTCATCTAATAAATAATTCATATATATGAACCCTAATAGATATCTAATGCACATAATATGTGTAACTCACATATTAATACTAATAATGGATATGCATGATGTTGACCATGTCATTGATTCATCCCTATTTTAGGGCTTCATCTTGTGCCTATTGCATTTCAATCACATCTATAAATGTTAGATTACATGTTATTTCCCTCAATATGCATATTTGTATAAAATGCACTTATGGATATTATTTGCATGTTTTTCAGGCATTTGGACCATGCTTGGACGGAAGAGAGAGAGAATGAGTGATCCTAGGGTTTCTATAGCCTTATAGAGGACCAAAGTGAAGTTCGAGGCTCCCTCAACCTACCCTAGTGGCCAAAGCTACATTGAAGCAAAGATGTCCAAGAAAATCCAAAGAAACAAGTCCAAGTGCTGATCCAGAGGCCAACATAACCGTGGTACCATAGAATGACCATGCTAACATACTTGCAAACCAACAACGTCAACTCTGAGCAAAGTAGAAATCACCACGGCCTTGCCATTCAAAATGATTGTGGTGGATTGAGTATAGAACGACTGTGCCACATTACACGATCGTGTTCCCTTTAGAGTAGAATGACCATGGAGCCAAGAACGGGCAAAGAAATCCAAGCCATCATGGTCGTGGTGATCACCACGACCGTGCTACCCTTGCACTGGCCGACTACCACGGATGTGCCACTTTTGGTTCAAAACAACCAAGTTCTTGTGATTTTCCCCATTTCTCACATTGTTTGTTCTCATCCACCATGACCGTTCTCACCCCTCCTCACCACGGTCATGATGACCACCACAACCATGCTACTCACAAAAATCTAGCTACTTTTGCACTGCATTTTCCACTTTACCCCCACTTGACCTATTTCTTCCCCCACACCTATATATACCTAGGTGGCGGATATAGCATGAGGTTAGCTACCTTCTACCACCTCTTAGATCCCCATTTTAGCATTCCACCCATTCCACTCCATTTCCACCTTCATTCCACTCCATTTTCATCATTTCCACCACTAAAACCCTTGTTTTCTAGTATTTCCCCCCTATTCCACCATCATCCCATGCCATTGCACCTTACAGGAGAGAGGAGTACGTCCTGCAGTAGCTAAAGTGGAGGATTTCTTCATCTACACTAAGCTCCATGGATTCTTCTACCTCTTTCTCCCTTTTGGTATCTTGCATTGCTATGAGTAGCTAGGCCCCTTGGGTGGGTTGTTTGGGGTGAAAAATGTTACTTTGATACAATGTTGGGGGAAAATGATATATAAACATCATAATTTCATTTTCTACTAATTATGTTCTATTTATATCTCACTCTTGATGAATTTCTTGTTGGTTTGTGCTTGAAATCACCTAGGAATTTAGGGAAATTGCTTGTATGTGTGAATTTTGGGATTTGCTCCTAGGTCCAATTCATGGATCCCTAGCTAGCCACCCATATTCCTACATTCTAATCAATTCTCCTAACCCTAGTTGAGAGATCTAAGTAGCTAGTTTAGATGAATTTGGTGTGCTTAGCATGGAGCTTTCTCAAGGTTAGAATGTGGGTGATGGGAGGCCTAAAACCTCACTTCCACTCCCATTACTAACCTCAGCCCCTAATCATCCTAAGATCATCTAACCTAGAAACATAGGCTTGTTTAAACTCTAATTGAATTACACATAAACCCTAACCCAATTGAGCCTCGCAAGGGTAGTAGGGAGTGTTAGGGACTAGATCCCCTATACACAACCTAACATATCCATGGCTTGTTAGTAGTTTAGGATAATTCATTAGACTCTAGCTTGTTGTTTAGTTTGATAATCTAAATGAAATCATTATGTTCATATGTCACCCCCAACCTCATTGATAAGTGCATCCCCTAAACAACCCACATTTCCCTTAATTACTTTAAAACCCTAATTGCCTTCTTGCTTAGTTAGTGTTAGCTTACTTAGCTCTTTACTTGCTTAGTTAGCTTCTTATCTTATTCTTGCTTTGTTCTTTCTAGTTTAGGTATTTACTTGCTCTTTTGCCTATTTGCTATCTTAGTGTAGTGTAGACTTCATCTTTCCCGCCTTAGTGTAGATTTCTCTTTTCTTGCCTTTCCTTGTCTTTTTTTATTGCTTAGTAGAATTAACTATCTACGGTTAACTTATGTTTTATTATTGATTGTCTTCCTTCACTTGCTTGCATGTTCAACCTTAGTTTAACAATCAAAACAACCTTCACACCCTTAATGCTAGACTCCACAGTAGGAACCTAGCATAAAAACTAACCTAGATCTAGTGCCCCCTTTTATCCCTGTGGATCGACCCTATACTTGCCACCCTTCTATACTATGACAGGAGCCCATGCGCTTGCAGGTTAGCATTTTAGTTTGTGCAAGTGTGTTGAGTTTAAGTCCATTATAAATTTCAAAAGTTTAATATACTGTGTGTTTTTGTTCGCGGGGTTGCATCTATTAAAACTCCAATTGAGTAGTGTGTAACACCATTGGCAGAAACACACCAAGCTTTCTGGTACCGTTTTCAGGCAGAAAGACACTCAGCCTAGCTATTTAGTTTTGCTTTGACTTTTCCTACTGTCCTCATCATTGCTATTATTTATTATTTATTCTTTGCATTCTTTGTGCATATTAGTTTGCTTACTTTTTCTCTTTTGTTTGGTTGTGCCTTGTGCATGTGATGAGCCACTCGGGGAAGACAAGATGGAAGGCCAAAATGTATCTCACAAGCCACTTTAAGATTACTTCATTCCTAGCAAATACAAATCACAAATTGCTAGTAGAGTGGATCAAATGCCAGGGGAGCAATTCTCCATCCCTCCAGGTCTTCTTGGGCTCCTACCCATCTTCTACGGCTCGAAGAGTGAGAAACCCTACAAACACTTGGACTCATTTCTTGAAGTATGCTCCACCTTTAGGACGCTGACAACTAGTGATGACACAATCCAGTTGACCATGTTCTTATTTTCCCTTAAAGACAAAGCCAAAGATTGGTATGATTCAAGGACGGACACCATGAGTTGGGAAGTGATGAAGATTGCCTTCTTAAGGCACTTATACTCTATGGCAAGGTTAACAAAAATGTGGTGTACCATGACAAGTTTCAGTCAATTGGGCAATGAACAGTTTCATAATGCATGGGAGAGATTTAAGAAGATGTTGAGAGAGTACCCTCACAATGAGACCCCCTTGTGCAGCTAGTTCAGTCCTTTTACTTCGGTCTATCTCCAAATAGCCAAACATCAGTAGACTCCTCTTATGGAGGAGTTTTCATGGCTAGGCCACCCGAGGAGATATGGCCCTTGTATGAGCAGTTGGCAAAAGGTTCAAGAATCTGATCTTCTAGCATGACGAATGATGGTGGCCATGCCTTTGATATGACATCTCCAACTCATGATGACTCAAGCATGCAAGTGATGAAGATTCTTGGTGACATGGCGATCTTCATGAAAAATCAAGTGACAAATGTTCCTTGCCTTGCGGTCAATGCTATTGAGTTCTATGATGAAGAAAAGAAGACACCTCACACCTATAGCTACCAGGAACCACAAAGTCCAAGATACAGCTCAAGGTTTAAGGAAGAGATTATCTCTAGGTTGAAGAGATTTGATGACATATAAATGAAAGTGACAAGGCTTGAGGAGAGGATAGAGAATCTATCTTCCACAATTTCTCTCCAAGAAGAAAAATTATCTTCAAAACCCATCTTGAGTTTTAATGAATCAAGTGGACCAATGACCTATTCACAAGTTTTCTATAGTCCACCCCCATGCAAGTGCATCTCATATATCACTTCTAAGGTGATCCCAATCCTTAAACTCCTTCCCCTCCATCACCACCAATTTCCCAACAATTCACCTTCCTACCTCAATTCTCTTCTCCACCTCAATTTCAACACCAAGCGTCACCTCCACCTCCTCTACAACCACAACTAGCTGACCTCTCCACCATGATCAAGGAAGTGCTATGACATTTCTAAGGAGTGGAAAATCTCTTGAGCATCCCACTAGTCAAAGAAAGGTTGATAAAGCAAAGCAAAGGAAGCCAAGTGGTGATACTGTGATTGAGATTGCCAAAGATGATTATGTGATACCTCCTATTGATTTTGGGATACCATGTGCTCCACCTCACACTCCATTTGCAAGTCCCACCATCCCTAGTGTTCCACCTCATATTGATGCAAGAAAGGCCAAAATAAGTGAGCCACCATTCATTGAAGCATTATATGAGCCACCAGAAGTAAGGAGGAGACAAAAGCACAATGTTGACATTATTGAGGTGTTTCGCCAAGTGAAGGTCAATATTCCATTGTTGGATGTTATCAAGCAAATCCCATCATATGCCAAGTTTCTTAATAACTTATGCAATGTGAAGAGAAGGTCAATGGGGAGAATACCAAAGAAAGTGAAGTTGACTAAACAAGTGAGCTCTATCATCCAACACTTACTTCTTGTGAAGAGGAAAGATCCCAGAGCCCCACTCATACCTAGTTAGATAGGGGGACACCACATAGATAGATCCTTACTTGATTTGAGGTCTAGTGTGAATTTGAAACCATACAATGTCTATGTGGAACTGGGATTGGGCAAGTTGAAGATGACACATTGCACTCTCCAATTGGTAGACCGTTACATAAAAATGCCTAGAGGAAAGGTGGATGATGTTTTGGTGATGATAGATAAAGAAAAGGCCGCAGTGTAGTTGGAAATTTTCATTGTTCTTGATATGGAGCTGGAGGATAGGAAGATTCTTATTATCTTAGGAAGACCATTCTTATCTATAGCTGACACCGAGATACATGTTCGCAATAACACGATGACAGTTTAATTCATGGACATGAAGATCAAGATCGACATATACAAGACCCCAACCCAATGAGCCCGAGATGAGGATATTGGACATGGATACTTTAACAGTCTGAATGATCATTTGAGAGAAGAAGGTCAGGATGGAAGAATTGATGATGATGTTTGTGATCAAAAGGATGAGGAATATATATTGAGTGCAAATGAGACATGTATCTATTGCAAGAATGGGCACATGAGGATGCCAAATGGATGAATGAGTGAAGAATCACCAAGAATCCCAGCTAAAGGCATAAAGTTAGCGCTTGTGGGAGGCAACCCACCTCGGTTTGGGAATTTTCACCCAACCTTCCATTTTTTATACTTTTGTTTTGTTTTTACACTTTCGCAAGAAAAAACACACACATTTGTTTTTAATAGTTTTGTTTAGTTTTAAGATGTGCAAGTGAAAATAGGTTGAAATGAGGAAATTCGATGAAATTTTGATAAGTAATCCATGAAAAACTATTTTGGATCAAAGATTTGATGTATTGATGGGATTTGAGTTGAAATGAACTGCCATTGTACTCACCACAATCGTGGTGGTGTATTCACACTGAACGGGGGAATCGAGAAAAACTAAGAATTCGAGAACTAAAGAACAGACCTAGCACGGCCATGTAGCCACTCACTCAGAACGGCTGTGTGAAGTAGAATGGACAAGTAAAGAACAAAGGCAACACGACCGTGTAAGGTAGTGCAGCCATGTTACGAGCCTCCCCACATGGTCGTGCCACACTGCACGATTGTGCTATGGCCTGATACAACACTTAAGTTAGCCATTTTGCAATGTTCTTGAAGCACTTCTACTCATTTCTTTCGAATAGAATGTCTAACCTCCACGCGAGAGCAGCCGTGCAGCGTCATCCATGCCTCCTCCCACCCTCGAATCACCACCAAATCACCCCAAATCCATATCCAATCAACCCTCCATCATTTCCACTACCTTAATATCTAGATTCTATCCATTTTCATCCACAAATCCCCCATTTCTCTCCAATCCTCCCCAACATCCCAGTCCTTTGAAGAAAACCTAAAGTCTGATTTTATCCAACAAATTCAATCCAAAATGAAGCAAATGGCTAAGAAGGCTATGTCTAAGGCCAAGGAGGTCATTTCCTATAGACGCCAACCCAAGAATGTGTCATCTTCATCCCCGTTGACACCTCTAGCCTTTCCACCACCATCAACAGCCTCTAGTTCACAAGGAGAATCACCCAATACGGTGGCGACGGTGGATCCCATTATGGGGGAGTCCTCTAGACTACCTAACGGAGGTGGGGCAGCGGTAAGGCCATCAGTTTCGGAAGCCCACCAGTCAGTTTCAGTGGCTCGAGCATCAACTTCGACTCATCCCTCAGCATGTGCAACACCACAGCCAAGAGCACAACGACCGTTACAATTAGACGACGATGATGAGGTGATGGAGGATGCACCACAACTGAGGCACCACATCAACAACCTGATATAGAGCCTAAGACTTCTAGAGGGAGGGTGAAGAAGCCCAAGCACTGGAGTGCCTGACGCGTAGGGCGATAGCCACCCGCTACGCATGCTGGGAAATGTTGAACACCCTAGGTTTCCTCGAGTACTATGAGGCCACGATGAAGGAGATTGGTTTCTATGACATTTTGATGACAAAGCAGGAGACCTATATTGAGCTCATGCAACAGTTCTTTGCCACATTGGAGAAGGACTCCCATGATGGTGAGGATGCCATTAAAGTCAGTCTTGGAGACAAACATTGGTTCATTTATTCAACCGTGATGAACAACTTCTTTGCTCCAAATGAAGAAATGGTAGTGCACTTTGAGACGGGAAAGATAGATAAGAGTGCCAGTGCTAGTTTTACTGCCATGTGGAAGGCATTCACCACCCAAAATGACTTTGTAGCGGGGAAGTCAAAGACGAGTTTGCTCCATGATTCCTTCCTACGCTATGTTCAGATAGTCCTAGCAAGTACCATTTTTGGAAAATATGAGAATCAATGGAACTGCACAAAGAAAGACTTGTGTGTTTTGGGCTGGTTGATAAAGGAAAAACATCTAAACTTGGGAGCTTTGATGATTGACCACTTGAGGATAGTCCCATTCAAGAGAAAGAATCTGTTCATTCTAGGAGGGATTGTGACATCCATAGTTGTTGCCCTTGGTCATGATGTCTCTGGATATACCAGGGCTGAAGGGGGGAAGTTGGTGGACCTGCACTATATTATACGCTCTTCTATGATTTCATTTGTTGATTAGAAAATCATATATCAGGTCAACCCACCTTACCCAGGCGTATCACTAGACCTCTCATACCATGTTGCACCACTGTTGAGAGAGTGGGGTCCCACTCCGAATTTCTTGGAAAAAGTAAGAATATGGAAGGAGGAGAACCCTAGGGATACGTTTCAGCTATCATAGATCGTCCCAGTGGGGTTAGGCGAATCACATGAAGCTGTCGAGAGGAGGAGGAATGTTGAGGAGAAAGAGATGTGTACAGTGAGGCGATGTGAGGTGGAGACAGCTCAACTTCCACAACAGCCCACAGTGAACGCATACGACATGTCTACCATACATGCACAGATGGATGGCATTCAGAGCACACAAGACCACATACTGAGCACCCAGGAGGGAATTTTAAGGACACGTGAGGGTTTCTAGTGCTCCTAAGATGCTATGTGGTTAGACAATTAGCAGATTCATTACCAGGTCAACCACATGTATCTCTTCCAGCACACTCAGTCCCAGAGGAACCCTCAGTGGGGGGGAAGATTAGTGGAGTTCACTATCAACATTTTAGGACAACTACCTGTCTCCACAATTAGACTATTGGGTTTCCTATTACCAACATCCTCCACCACAGGGACGAGCACCTCCACCATAGTGATCTTCTACCCTATCATTCCTAGACTTTAGTGTCATGCTGAGGTCAGCATGATTCAAAAGTTTGGGGTGGTAGGGTGGTAGGCCCTTATCTCATTTCCACTCTGTTTTTGCATTTCACATGTCGTTTACTTTTGATTTGTTTGCTTTTGTTTATCTTAGTTTAGAATTTACCTGCTTTGCATACTTGCATGTCATATAGTTACTTTCTTGCAATTTTTGCGTAATTTTCAAAAAATTTGCTCTTTTTGTCATGCAGTTTTTTTTGGTAATTTTTGCATGTTTTAGCTAGGATTTTCTTATTTACTGCTTTTTGTTCAATAATGCATGCTTAGATGTGATTGAAGGCAACTTGGCACCGTTTTGGCCAATCTTGCCCAAATTTGAGTTTCCTTGCCTAAAAGTGTGTTTTGACCCAATCTCTACGCTTTGAATTAAAAATGATGACCTTTGACAAATGCAAGTGAATTATCATTGTTTATTGCTAAATGGTATCGATTCTTGACTTTTTACATGCACATCACCTCTCTTGTGTTTGTGAATGTTTTGGTTGAATTGTGACTTGAGCACGCTATGAGCGCTTAGTGCCTATGAAATCACTTGATAGAAGTATCAATTTCATGTTGTCCATTCATGTGATGTGAAATTGTTGGATGAAATGTTGGATTAATATTCATGCATGAGAGCTTATGTTGAGAACCACGCTATGACCCCTCTTTGACTAACTTTTCATTCACCATCTTCTTACCCCTCCGCCTCATGAAAGGATGCCAAAGTGCACATATTAGCGATGGCCACCTCCAAAAGTTTGGGGTGGTGACATCTACATCTCCCCACTTCACTCTCATAACCATATGCCTTATATACTCCTAGGTCAAAGAAAAAGAAAATGCAAAAAGAAAATGCAAAAAGAAAATAAAAGATGCTCCTATTTATGAGCATCTAAATAAAGAAAAGATGAGTGTGTAAAAGCACTCTAAAATCTTACCGCAATCCTTTCTTCCATTTGCATACCCATTGAGCTAGGAAACATGAAACCTAGCTTACTTTACCCTTTTTCCACAGCCACATGGGTGACTTGGTATGGTTTGAAGCATAAATTGAATGCATGAAGGTGAAACAACACTCCTAGTCATCCTTGATTAATGCCATCATGAAAGGGTCTACCCAGAACTACATCAAAGAAATATGGATAGCTTGTGTGTTCTATGCGCTATATTTGAAGTTCATATGCTTTCTGCTCTTTTCATGATTGGTTTGTGAAATTAGGAAAGGAGAGAGGTGGAATGCATGCATTTAGTCAACATTTATCCCATTCAACAATAATTATCTTTTGCATTGCATTTGTCATTTCTTGATTGTGAAAAATTTGTAGAGAGATTGAGTTGGAGCATACTTGAGGACACGCATGTTTTGAGTTTGGGGTGGTGATTCAGCCCTATTTTAGGGCATCACCTTGTGTCATATTGCATTTCAATCACATCTATACCTATTAGATTACATGTTATTTTCATTAATATGAATATTTGTATAAAATGCACTTATGGATATTATTTGCATGTTTTCAGGCATTTGGACCACACTTGGATGGAAGAGAGAGAGGTTGAGTGATCCTAGGGTTTCTCTACCCTTAGAGAGGCCCAAAGTGAAGTCTGAGGCTCCCTCAACCTACCCCTAGTGGCCAAAGCTCCATTAAAGCAAAGATGTCTAAGAAAATCCAAAGAAATAAGTCCAAGTGCTGATCCAGAGGCTAGCACGGCCGTGGTACCACAAAACAGTCGTGCTAGCATACTTGCAAACCAACAAAGTCAACTCCAAGAAAAGAAGAAATCACCACAGCCGTGCCACTCAGAATGGTGATGGTGGATTGCCTACAAAACGGACGTGCCACATTGCACGACCGTGTGACCTTCAGAGTAGAACGGCCGCGGAGCCAAGAACAAGCAAAGAAATCTAAGCCACCACGACCATGCCACTTCCAATTCAAAACCAACCAAGTTCCTTGATTTTTCCCCATTTCTCACTTCAATCGTTCTCATCCACCACTACTGTTCTCATCCCTCCCCACCACAGCCGTCCTACTCATAAAAATCTAGCTATTTTTGCACTGCATTTTCCACTTTACCTGTACTTGACCTATTGCTTCCCCCACACCTATATATACCTAGGTGGCATCTATAGAACTAGGTTAGCTACCTTCTACCACCTCTTAGCTCCCCATTTTTGCATTCCACCCATTCCACTCCATTTCCACCTCCATTCCACTCCATTTTCACCATTTCCCCCACCAAGACCCTAGTTTTATAGTGTTTTGCCCCTATTGCACCACCATCCCATGCCATTGCACATTAGAGGAGAGAGGAGGACGTCCTACAATAGCTGAAGTGGAGGATTTCTTCATCTACACTTAGCTCCATGGCTTCTTCTACTCTTTCTACCTTCTTTTTGTATTTTGCATTGCTATGAGTAGCTAGGCCCCTTGGGTGGGCTGTTTGGGGTGAAAAATGTTACTTTGATACCATGTTGGGGGAAAATAATATGTAAACATTGTAATTTCATTTTCTAATGATTATGTTCAATTGCTATCTCACTCTTCAAGAATTGTTTGTTAGTTTGTGCTTGAAATCATCTAGGAATTTAGGGAAATTGCTTATATGTGTAAATTTTGGGATTTTCTCCTAGGTCCAATTATTGGATCCCTAGCTAGCCACCCATATTCCTACATTCTAATCAATTCTCCTAACCCTAGTTGAGAGATCTAAGTAGCCAGTTTAGATGATTTTGGTGTGATTTTCATGGAGCTTTCTCAAGGTTAGAATGTGGGTGATGGGAGGCCTAAAACCTCACTTCCACTCCCATTACTAACCTCAGCCCCTAATCATCCTAAGATCATCTAACCTAGAAACCTAGGCTTGTTTAAACTCTGATTGAATTATACCTAAACCCTAACCCAATTGAGCCTCACAAGGGTAGTAGGGAGTGTTAGGGACTAGATCCCCTATACACAACCTAGCATATCCATGGCCAGTTAGTAGTTTAGGATAATTCATTAGACTCTAGCATGTTGTTTGGTTTGATAATCTAAATGAAATCATTATGTTCATATGTCACCCCAACCTAATTGATAAGTGCATCCCCTAAACAACCCACATTTCCCTTAATTACTTTAAAACCCTAATTGCCTTCTTGCTTAGTTAGTGTTAGCTTAGTTAGCTCTTTACTTGTTTAGTTAGCTTTTTGCCTCGCTCTTGCTTAGTTCTTGCTAGTTTATGTCTTTTCTTGCTCTTTTTCCTATTTGCTAGCTTAGTGTAGTGTAGACTTCATCTTTCCTGCCTTAGTGTATATTGCTCTTTTCTTCCCTTTCCTTGTCTTTTTTCTTGATTAGTAGAATTAACTGTCTAGGGTTAACTTAAGTTTTGTTATTGATTGTCACTAGTACATAACCGGACTTTAGTGTCGGTTTTTAAGTGACACCTATGTGGGTGCCGCGAAAAGCCCAACCGTTGCGCGTCGGTTCTCAAACCGACGCCACAACCCTTCGCGTGCCACCGAAAACGCGCCAGTAGGGGGGTATAGGCGTCGGTTATTAGCTTTGAAACGGACGCCATATACCTTCACACCACAGAAAGGGCGCCATCTGGGGCACTATCGGCGTCGATTTATTAGTGATAACCGACGCCATCTCACCCGCTGCCATGGCCGTGCTGGCCAGCACGGCCATGGTGTCTGGTCCGCTGCTACAGCCGTGCTGGCCAGCACGACCGTGGTGTCTGGCCCGCTTCCACGACTGTGCTGGCCAGCACGGCCGTGGTGTCTGGCCTCATTAGGGAAATCGACGTCGGTTACTAGTAGGGCAACCGACACTGTAACCATTTGTCGTCAGTTTTATACAAATAATCGACGCCTATTTTATGTTTTTTTTTTCTGTCAGTCTGCAGACCTGCTGTGGCTGGTCGCAGGATGAGAAACCTACAGTTCAGTTATGAACTGTAGGTTTTACGATATCCATTGATATCAGCCAACAACAGGCCACAAACCTGCAAAATTAACAACATAAATGTTCACACATTTAGCAACCTGCAGTTCCATTTGATTTTCACACATGTAGAAATATTCATGTAGCAATCTATAGTTCCATTCATTTTCACATTCACACATGTAGAAACATTCATATAGCAAGCAACAGTTTCATTCATTTTCACTCATACACATGTAGAAACATTCAGACATGTAGAAACATTCAAACATATTATAATTTAGAAATTCATTTACAAAATATCATTCTTTAGTCATTATTCGCTATCAACATCCCAATTATATGTTAAAACCCCCACTACTTGTATGGCTATTACCCATTCTTCTCTTACATCATTTAATTCTTCCGTCGTATAGGGAGCATGTACATCTGGTAAGGCCTTTCCTGTATTGTGGTCAGTTTTAAACACCTGCAAAAAGAATGATGTATATATATAATTAATAATGTATAAATAAGAGTGATATATTTCATATTATCTAATGAGACTATATATAATACCTCAGGAATGGTATCGATGTCCACTGCGGCATATTTAATAATCATGTGCATAAATCGCATCACATAGTATGCACATGCCCATCCGTTGTCTTGTGTAGCACACTATAAATTGAAACATATAAAATATTAAAAAATACAACTAATTAAGCATCGTTCACATAAATAATATATACATTGCAGTCGGGAACTTACTTCCACATTTGTCTAAATTATTTGTTGGTTCTTTTTCCTGGGGACCTTTCCTCCAGCCTTTTTGAACTCATCTAAACCCCTACATGTTAATGTAACACAATACATTGCATAATTAAATAGTAATGTAATAACATATGTTAACAGATATGAAAATGAAATATTTCTCACCGAAATAATGCCATTTTCATTATGTGTCCATATTTTGAATTCAATTTACTCCCCTTAGGATCTAGATAATAGACAGTGAACATCTCAGAGACAATAACTAGTAACTCCCAATGCATACCACTAGAGGTAAAAAGTTAAAAATCAATAACTCAAAATCCACAAAAAATGTAATTTTCTTAAGTCCAAATTATAAGCAAAGTAAACTTACTCCACATTGAATGGAGCTATTATCACCGTCTACTTATTTCGAGTAAAATTTGCAAAAGTATCATAGTAGTATTGTTGAACTGACGGAGGGTCTTTAGCTACTAGACTAATCAAAGATGGAATAAAAAATCCTATATGTTCGAATGAAAAATATGCACATATCTTGTCTAAGTAGCTGCAAAACATGTATTACGTATGCATTAATAAATAAGAAACCAGATCACCAGATCCTACACAAGGTATATGGATGTATAAAGAAGATCTCACATTATCCATAGCTCTATCACAGATGTATTCAGCCAATCATATCGAAACAACTCCAAAATATCTTGTATAAATAGGTTGCTTTCGTATGATTGACCTGCAACATCTGCATCTATAGAAACAGTTATAGGGCAATTTATATCATGTTCGCCTAACCATATTGCCATACCCCTACAATCAGGACCTAACGGGACAGGTAGGTCATGTGGAACCCAACTTGGTAATGTAGGAGGTGGAGGTGGAGGCCTAGATGATGTGGGTGTCTTATTTTTAACCTGTATATATATATAATTTCAGATCAACTGACATCATATACACACACTAACAATTTAACGTAATGTAAATTTACCATACAGTTTCAGTATAGAGGACAACCGCTTTTGGCCACAATATCACTCCGCCTACTGCCTCACCAAGCGTTTCACAATCTGGGTGGGAATATGGCAATGGAAGATCCGTCCAGTTGGGGAATATACATAGCGGGCTCACACGAACCCAACCAGCTGGTAATGGAGATCCATGAAACATTTCCCCTGGTAGGGATGGGTAAGCCGACGCCTCTACATTGACAAATTCTTTACTTTTTAGATGGCATGGATTCAACCCCTATAAATTTTTGTGTAAAGAATGTTACATACATACATATATATATATATCATCTTGAAAAAATATCATCTTGAAAACAAATCATCTTGAAAAGACTAGTTATTATGTCATAAAAATACTTACATTGGATGTGCTAGGTGGTGGGTCTACAGGATTACTCCCAACCTCTGCAGTAGGAGTAGAGCAGGATGCCATAGGTACTGTCTGCTGAGTGGCAGTTTGAGATGCCTACCACTTACTCAGTACTTCTTCAAGTTTCCTATCAACTAGCTTATCTACCTATACATGGATAAAAGAAATGTTAGCTTATGATTATTGAATTCTCTTTTACAGTATCATTATAAAGAAAGAATAGGTTACCTCTTCTTGTGAAAGTCCCGCTTTTGGGACATGTTTGCACTGGGATGGCCCAAAGAATGCTTTGATGTCCACACCAGCACCTGTAGCCCTAACACATCCAAGATGCTCTGGGTTACCCAGAGCAACTGTCAATTCATCCCTTGTGCTCTCAGGGATGAACTTTCCTTGTTTCCTCAGCTCGTGCAGCTCCCGCTAATCTCCAAAACAAAAATTTGTAATTAAGTAAACACCACAAATAATCAATATTCGAATGATTGCTGTAAGAGTTGTATTTTACCATTTTTGCAGTTGCCTCAGCAGTTGCGGGCTTCCTTATTTCTCCCTTCTTATTTTGCCTCCCAGCTATCCATACATCATGGCGAGGAAGAGGTGTGCTACCTATAGTAGAGGACTCCTGAGTAGCATCAGACTGAGCAGTAGCCTCAAACTGTAGTCTTTGGTGAATGTCTGCATACCCCTTTGGACCCATTGTGTGGTCATGCACATTCAGTGCACGCCTTGCTTTTTGCACCTCACTGAGGGCCTAGTTAGTATGCACATTAATGATTTGGTTAGTAACACTAAATGTTAATCTTGAATAGGTGAATACAATGTATATTAATTAAATTGGGGGTGACGCCTAATACCTTGAATTCACCAATTTGTCTTGAAGCAACAAATGCGTCCCATTCTTCTTGGTCCAGGAAGTTCCACTGTTCTGTGGCTGTCTTCTTCCTCTTGTCACCTTCTTTTATGTATTCTCGGGTGAGATTTGTCCTATAGTTCCTTAGGACTCTCCCACAGTGTTGCATCACACATTTACGATGCAACTTTTCATCTAATTCAAATATACTCTGCAAAATAGAATTGCTATTAACTAGTATCCAAAAAAATAGTAATCTAACAAATAGAATTGCAAATTAATAATAACTCATGCATAAATCCTTCCATATTACGTCTTTCTTCTCCTTAGGAACTTTATGCCAAGAATCTATCTTACAACTGCAATGGCTACGAGTAACATACCCAAGATATGAAACAAATGAATTGTGATTCACTCCAATTGCATTTCCTGCATTATCAAAATCAACAACAAGTTTGGGTCCATTGCCCCTTTGCACTATTAACTTCTTCATCATAGTGATGCTCCTTCTCTTGTCAACTTTTTGGTGCTGCTCATCAAGTGCCTCAAGTGCTTCAGGGGGTACATTTGCATCATCAACCTAAAATTTGACAAAATAAACACACTTACATGATATAACTAGAAATGGACATATAGATATAAATATATGATATATATTTTTAAAACTTACATTGTGAGGCGGCGCATTGATGTCCTCACCCTCACGGTAATCATCAGCACAGTCATCAGGAGAATGCTCAGCCATATGAAAGTTCACATTCACATTGTAAAGTAATTCATATTATAAAGCTCACATTGTAAAGTTCACATTCACATTGTAAAGTAATTCACATTGTAAAATTCACATTGTAAAGTTCACATTCACACTGTAAAGTAATTAACATTGTAAAGTTCACATTGTAAAGTAATTCACATTGTAAAGCTCACATTGTAAAGTTCACATTCACATTGTAAAGTAATTCACATTGTAAAATTCACATTGTAAAGTTCACATTCACATTGTAAAGTTCACATTCACATTGTAAAGTAATTCACATTGTAAAATCACATTCAGAAAAATAAAACATATAAAAAAATATAAACATGCCTCTAATATTGCGATTTTTTATCATTTAACAATCCTTCATTGTGATCTCTACGCACTTACAAGTCATCATTAGCTTCAATATTTTCTGGTGTTGGCAACCCAACTGAGAATGGACTGGAGTAATCATACTTATCATAGTACTCTTCTTCATCTATAGGATCTTCAATGAACTGTCTTTTACCATGAAGAACAACCGACCATTTATCATTTGCAGGATCATCGATATAAAATACTTGTTTTGCCTGTGATGCCAATACGAGTGGTTCACCCTTCTCGCCAATCTTTTCAAAGTTCACTAAAGTGAAACCCAATTCATCCACTATAACTCCTTTGGTGTTATCAACCCAATTACATTTGAAGAGTGGAATTCTGAAATCTATGTAGTCAAACTCCCATATGTCTTCAATGACACCGTAATATGACATTTTAGCTTCATGTGGACTCTTATCCTTTGCACTTGTAAAAAACATAGTCGATGCTTGAAGGGTGACCCCACTGTTTTGGATGACACTCTTATCATCTTGGCGCTTTGTGTAATATTTGAATCCATTAATGTCATACCCTTCATAAGACATAACATTCAATTTCGGTTTAAAGGCGAGGCATTTGATAGTTTCAATAATATCATCTGGTGTTTGAGATAGTTGATGTAAGACTTTCTCTTCGAACCACTTAATAAATGTCTTGTTATGCTCTCTAGCAAGCCACATTGTATTGGCTTGAGGATATTGTCTCTTGATGCAATTGGTATGTTCCTCGATATAAACACTCACTTCGTCCATGTTGTGTAAAATATACAAGTGACCTTGTTCCAACTGCTCACGGCTGATTACTTTCACCCGTGATCCCAAAATTCCTTTACCAAATTTCTCCTCAATATTCTTGTCATTACCAGGAGTGTCATTACCACTAAGAAAGTCATTGCAAAAATCCATAACCTCTCTCATCACAATTACATGTGTACCACCTATCCCATTCTTGAACACCTAATCTCACTACTAAGTGTATAATGTGTATTGGGTTTTCAAGAAAATTTCGGCATCATTTCCCCATTTGTTCTCTAAGTACATATTAGAGAACAAATGGGGAAATGCTGCCAAAATTTTCTTGAAAACCAAATACACATTATACACTTACATCCTAAGTGAGATTAGGTGTTCAAGAATAGTCCCAAACCGGGGACTATCCAAGATTTACTCCTAATGAGTAAATCTTGGACGAGTTTCTAGGCCAACAAATACATGTGTTGTCATTCTTATATATAATAAATGTGTACCACCTATCCCATTCTTGAACACCTAATCTCACAAGTAAGTGTATAATGTGTATTGGGTTTTCAAAAAAAATTTGGCAGCATTTCCCCGATGTTCTCTAAGTACATATGTACTTTGAGAACAAATGAGGAAATGCTGCCGAAATTTTCTTGAAAACCCAATACACATTATATACTTACATCCTAAGTGAGATTAGGCGTTCAAGAACAGTCCCAAACTGGGGACTATCCAAGATTTACTCCTAATGAGTAAATCTTAGATGGGTTTCTAAGCCAACAAATACATGTATGTTGTCATTCCAATACCTACGATCCTAGTTTCATCACAATTGATGTTAGGGTTTCATCACAATTTTAGGTATCATATAGAGTATGTAGATGTTAGGGTTTCATCATGCAATAGGGATTCATGTAGATGTTAGGGTTTCATCATGCAATAGACTCAGCCAGATGTTAGGGTTTCATCATGCAATAGGGTTTTCATCATATAATTGATTTAATCACAAATTCATAATTGATTTCATTTGAATATATACCCTCTTATTCTTCCTTCTCCCTCCTTACCAACAGCAACCACGGTCGTGTGGGCTGGCACAGCCACGGCCGTGCTAGACCACACGGCTGTGGTTGCTGTTGGTAAGGAGAGGGAGAAGGAAGAAGAAGAGCATGAGAACCAGTGATGAAGAAGAGGAGGGCTTACTGTTGGTAGCAGTGTGGAGACAGAGGCAGCGGTGAGCACGCCAGTGGCAGGAGACGACGCGGAGGCAGGCGAGTAGAGAAGGAGAGACACCGACGTCGAGTAGAGAAGGAGAGGGCGCCGACGGCGAGCAGAGAAGGAGAGGCAGGCGAAGGTGGTGGTGAGCAGCTGCAGCAGCAACAGACGACAGTGCGGAGGCAGGCGGCAGGTGACGTAGAAGCAGTAGGCGGCGGCGACGCAGTAGGGGTCAGGAACCGGAGCCAAATCAATCGATGAAACAGAAGAAAGGGGAAGAGTTCGTTGTGCGTGGGGGATATTAAATTACTAAATGACGTCGGTTATCGATACCAACCAACACCTTTATTATTAAGTGTCGGTTATCCAAAGACAACCGACGTCAATTGGACATTCCTTTACCCTAATTTTTTTGACGGGGACGGCGCGCGCACCCTTATCAACGTCGGTTATTCTAATAAAATCGATGCCCATATTGTAACTTTTGGCAAAAAAATTATCTTCATTCAACGTCAGTTATTAGGTAAAACACCGACATTGTATCTGATACTTTGGTGCAATTTTTTTTTGCTCGAAAAAATTGGATTTTGCGGGCTACTTTAGGCGTCGGTTGCTTTTCTTCAACCGACACTGAATGAAAAGCGATACCCGTGTCTGGCTGGTCTTCAAATATAGACGTCGGATGTCCTTATTAACCAACGTTGAATGTTAACAGTGCCGGTTTTACTAAAAAACCAATGCCTCTAAAAGTGATGTTGAACGTTCTTTCTATAGTAGTGTGTCTTCCTTCACTTGCTTGCATGTTTATCCTTAGTTTAACAATCAAAACAACCTTCAACCCCTTAACCCTAGACTCCACATGTTATGACTGTATCTGAGCTTAATTAGTGAGTTAGGGTTTATATGGATGATTACATGCTTTATTAGATTGATAATTACTTAAACATGATTAATGATGATATCTCAATCATGATATGTTAAACCTAATGAGAACCCCAAGTATACTATATCTTTGTATAATTAGGGTTTGAGAAAATATAAACCCTAGTCGGCTGAAATTAGGGTTTTCACCAAATAGGCTCATTTTGGGGAGGAATGAGAGAGGTATGCAAAGGAGAATGAAAATGGTAGTTGAAGGCTAGGATAGCACGGCCGTGGTGGGTAGCACGGCCGTGTTAGGTCATTGGTGGCATGGGCATTCTAGGCCGCACGGCCGTTCTGAAAGAATTGAACTATTGACCAACTTTTATACTCAAATCTGACGAAACCAATGCACCACAGTCATGGTAGGAAACACGGCCGTTATGGGTCCATCTTAGCACAACCGTGGCAGCTAGCATGGCCGTTATGGGGCATTTTCTCTTCAACCGACTATTCTATAGATTTCTGGATAGTAGTGTACTGTTCTATTTTAAATTATTTAATGGTAGCTTAGAATGATCTAAAATTTTAACTAAAGATTTATCACTCAATTACAAGAAAAATGATAAATTTTCATAATTTTTGGATAATTTTTTATCTCTGAAATACATGAATTACAGTAACTTTTTTATGACAGAAAAATCTGCTAAAATAAGAAAAATTCTAGTGAGGGGTCAATGTGCAATTCACCCAAGCAACTCAATTGATCTATATGGTCAACCTAACACACTAGTAGCTATCATAATTTGTGATTCATTCCAAAGAAATGAAATCCTAGAGAGAGAGAGAGGGAGAGTTAGGGTTTGAGAGAAGAAAGTGGTGGAATTGTTGATCTAGGGTTTTTCTATCTGAGATATGATGAAATCAAGTAAGTTTAGATTCTTTACATAGACTTTAATGATCAATCTTCTCTCACATGTCAAGATTCTGTCCCTCCTTTGATTTGATCCAAAATGGTATCAAAACTTTCCCTTTTATCACTCTTTCTTTATACTCCCTCATTTTTAGGGTTTCCGAGTTGAAAGGAAGAAGAATCGGGTGAATTGCTAGGGATTTGATATGAGATCGAGATTTCCAGGGAGTAGCTGCTTTTTTAAGGTGTTTTAACACCTTAGGGTGATTGGGAACTTCCTTTAAATAGTATATTGCACGAAAATTGGTTAAATCATCCATAATCTTTAATTGCTTAGTATGCGACTACAAACCCTGAATTGTGTGTGTTTGATCTAAGTTGTTGCAAAATGATATGAAATGGACTATTCCTCTGTTTGGATGAATTTCAGATGATAAAATCATATTAGAAATGTATACAATACATCCTAATGAGAATTCCCTAAGTATTCACAGAGGTTATAAGAGTAAATTGAAATATAGGGAATTTGTCTCTGACTGGAATTGTTGTATAATTAAATAGAGAAATTTGTTTATCTAGATCCCCTTGGTTATGAATGATTGTTTATCTGAATATGTAGTACATATATGTCAGATACTATCTTGGATTTTGTTTAAGGTGAATAGCATTTGTTTTATATCTCAGTAAAGAGGATGAAACCCTATATGTGAGGAAAGTTGGATATTTGCGAAAGATATCGTGAAATCCATTTGAAGGGATTTTCTTGACATGATAGACTTTATTTATTCAAATTTATTTTTGATTCATGATATCTCAGTGAATGGCATGGAAACCCAAATTTAGCTCAGTTCCTAGGTTTCATACATGTATTGATTGCATATGATTTGTTGAAAGCAGTCCTTATTCAGTGAATGTTTATGTCGCATGAAATCCTTATGAGAGCCATGTGATAAGTGAATGAGGTAAAAGAAACCCTAAGGATAGGGTGTTCAATGAATCAAGTATTGTGATATGAGTGTTCTCAGTATGAGATGTGGTGATGCTTAACAGTTCAGTTGTGGTAAATGTTATGAGATGGTCTATGAAATGACTGGTTTACAGAGCTAAACTAAGATATGTAATGTAATGATTGAATTGTGAATGTAAAGAGTGAATTAGACATGTAGATGCCCTAAACACTGTAGATTCCCTATGAGAGGTCTGTGACGTAGGGTTTAAATGACCTAACCATGGCAGTGTTCAGTATACAGGGGTCGGAACGTACTAACAAGTGGTACGGGGGACAAAGCCCTAGTGGAAGTCTCCTTAAAAATACAATATGTAGTGTCCAACATCAACCAGAGATCCTGGTGGTGCTAGAGTATAGGAAAGCTAATAGGTGGCTTGACTCACCTCTTGAGTACCCAGGTTGAGAGGTGGAGTCTGAGATATCTGGCCGCTCCCATTAGCCGCCAAGAGGCAGACGTGTCGAGGCTCGTAGCAGATGAGGTGTTACTCGAGAGACATGCTTAGGAACCCGAGCATGCTTCTAAGCCCTGTACAGTGAGATCATAGCTTGCTGTGATTCTTTCACGTGTTTTGGTACACCTCATGTGGGTTCAGGGCATAATAAGATGAATGAGATGTTAAACAAGTGTGTGCGGTTATTCAATTATTCTTTGTATGCTTCTGAATTATTAGTTCTCTTTGAAATTAATCAAGCATGCTCATATATTGATTTACTCTTGTTGATATCTAGAGTATCATGTCATATTTATGATTTTCAATGATCAGTCTCTTTAAATCTTACTAATGTTATAATTGATATCAGTTGCTCAAAAGTATATATGTAATTATATCAACGCTTTAGATTGTTTCTTTGAAGTACTCATTCACTAAGTGAGTAGGCTCACCCCTCTACTCACAATTTTTAGGGAAACCACGTGGACTTGAAGAAGGTCAAAGCATCAGAGTAGATCTACCACAAGTTAAGTATGAGATTAGTTAAGTTCGGTCAGTCCCTGTCACTCTAGGTCCTTGTATAGATGTGAGAGAGTTGTAAATGATGTTTGTATCTTTGTTTCCTTAATAAGAGAGAATGCATTTGATTATCATGTCGTATGTACATGGAAGTGTGAGAAACAGAATGAATGTATGGATGTGTATCATTAATGTTGAGATCATATTAGAGTAATCAAGGTTTAATTCTCTTATAAAGATTGTTTATGTGATTCAATGTGAGAAAACAAAGAGTTTCAAAAAAAAGAGAAAAAGTTGGGAGTGAACTTTGTATTAATTATAATCCTCAATCTCATGCCCTAATCTCATGATTAGTGGTAATCGTGGGATGCCGGTGTGACAAGCTTTGGTATCAGAGCTTAGGGTGAGTTGTCAGGGACCATCAGGATAGAAAGTCAGAGTTATAAGTGTGGCAGATAGGTAGTGGTGTCTTTAGCTCTAGGAGGTCTGAGTATTTAGATACCCTGGCCCGGTATCTGAATACTTAGGTTGACCAGTATCAAGCTACTCTGTCTATTCTTCTCTGGATGCCCTGGCCAGGTATGCAGAGGAAGGATGGAATAGAGAGAAACCCTAGAAATTTTAGGGTCAGGAAACCAGAAAGTAATGAAGGAGTAAGAGATTAAACATATAATGTGATACAACTCTTGCTTTATATTGCTTCTTTGATTGTAGATAAATAGAAATGGCCTTATATGTATGAATTCATAATATTAGTTTGTAGAATATATATGGTTCTTTTATATTGTTGTGTATCATGAAGTGATTTAGTTATTATTTATATTCTTTGTATCAAGTAGACCAGAAGTTATGTTTGAATGAGTTTGCCCTAAGTGGATATTCTTTCCACATATTTGAGATTAATAGGAGTTAGTTAATCTTGAGTAGCTCTTGGCTTCAGGACTACAGGTTCATCCTGGTCCGACTGACAAGATGCGTTACTGGGATCTAATGGCTCCTATTAACAATATAATAAGAGTAGACTATGGACAAATTAGACACACATCATAGTGAGAATGTACATATACTAAGATGTTGAAACATATGGGAAAGATTAGAATAGATAAGAATCACTTGGAACTGAAATCTGAAATCCAACTTTGGGGCCTCATATGAGAAACCCTTCATTGGGAATAAAGGAACACGACATAAGGTTCAGATTGAGTTTAATTATTAGTATTATATGAACTCTAAATATGAAATATGGAAAAGATATGAGAAAAGTATGTAAGGGTCGAGATAGTAAGATTTAATCATGAGGAATGGATTATATAACCGAGTACAATGTTTTTATGTACTCCAAAGCAAAGGGAAAATAGAAGAAAAGAGTTAAGTATATGATAAGTACATAGAAGTGAAGAGTCTTTAGAAGAGTTAAAGTGAAGAGAATTAGATGAGCATGTAAATCATAAAACTAGGATAAGAAACTTATTTGAAACAAAGAGAAATGTTGGAAATAATGAGCTTGATTAAGGAATGAGGGTTATGATATAATCGAGAGCATGGAATGCATACCTTTATTAATAAGTTTAATATATTCATCCTTACTGCCTTTGGATTCTAAGTCTCTATAGAACAACAAACTAGTTTCTAAAAGAAGAACAAAAGTGTAGCTAAATAAATGCATGCCATATAAAGGTAGACTATATTCAGGAAAAAAAACTTAATTGAAAGAGAAACTATGTTTCACCCATGCAGGAGCCGTTTGATTTAAAATGAAGGATATGTAATGTATTAAACATGAGTTGAAACTAGTAGAGATATTATTGGTTTAGAATTTCAACTTCACATTAGCAGAAGGTTAAAAAGAAATATGTGCAACATGGAATACATGATCATACACATAAAAGAAGCAACATGATCATAAGAGAAAACTAGAAGTTAAAGATGACATGTGGAATAGTAGTATATGGTAAGGGGATTATGGAAAGTAAGGAAGGGTTTGAAACATAATGGAGTAATATAGATTATAAAAGAAAGAGGTTGTGAGATTCAAGAAAGTGCTAATTAGTCAAGTATCCTTGTTGATAATTAATTAAACCTACATATGAGAAATGTATTAATGAATATTTGAAGATAAGAATTCTAAGTCTCAAAATCATCTTCTCTTTCATATCTTCCTTAATGAGAGCAATGTGGGAATGAAGTGATAAGAAAATGAATCATATATGATGCTTAACCACCATGGTAGAAACATCTAGTGAATGTAATAGTGACACACAATATGATGATGAAACCCCAGCAGGGTAAATTGACAATGTAATCTATCTGAATGGCCAAGTAAGAGAAAGGAAATATGATTGATAAGATAAGGAAGACTTTAGTAAAACTTGTGAGATCTAAAGTTTGAATTTCATTTCAAATTAAGGGATCAAAGTCACATCACAATAACATCATGCTACTGATAAGGACAAAGCCCTAGAATATTTAGAATTGTAGTAGTTAAAGGGATGTCACTAGTGATTTGGCCTTGAATACTAGAATCTCTATAAAGCAAGATCATGAGATTTGCACTATGAGAAGTAAACTAGCACTGATAGTAATCTAGGATTTAAAGGTAGCTAATATGAAAGGTATATAAACAATATGGAAATGATTTGGAGCAAAGAGTAAGATATAAATTTGAAATGTAACAAGTGTGCTTGAAACAAAAGGAGAAATACAATATGAGTGAAGTGTGATATGAGATAAATTCTTGCAGTGATAGCAAGAATCATGAATAATCTATTTGTACCTTGTATGTTTCAATTTTAAGAATGTTTAATCTACATGATTAAAATGAGAAGAATAAGTAGCAAAAAGTAAGTAGTAGTGAATGAGGAGAGAGGTAAGAGAAAACAATGGCTTTTAGTAATATGTGAATTTGTTTTTAGAAGTATCATTTGTTGAAGGTATATTAAGGGATGTAAATTAGTTCTACGTATGATTTCAGTGTATATGTGCAAGCAATATGTTAATTAAAGGTGTCTGATAGTTGTAGTCATTCATACCAGTAATCCATCTTAGTATTATACAATTGTGGTATGGTGATATGGGTTGAATGATGATGGAACAAATGGAGGGTTACCCTGAATATGGTAGTCTTACCTATTCACTCATATGAATAGAAGGGATGATAACCATATTGTATTGATATGTAACCTTAATGAGGTATAGCTTGTTATACCTAGCTTTAATATAACTAAATGATGGTAATTGGGTATGAATAGTCCTTCAATGACTAATAAAATCATGGAGTACTTTGTTACTGTTGTTGAAACCCTAGTATGCTATAACCTGATGGTTACACCTTGAATTATGTGTGGGTTCATACTTGAGAATAATATGGAATGTGATGGTAATGCTTGACCTTATGCATCCATGATCCAATGGGGATGTCGTGAGTAGTATTGTACACTTGTTGTTGAATCTAGTCTTCCAACTTAAGACTATTTTGCTATTTGAGTAGCACAATAGTAAAATTCAAAACAACATGGTGAAATCTCTTTTGTGACTTAGAGGTAACACAGAACATTAGTAGATATTGAGCCATATGAATTGAGATATTTGGATCAGATTATCAATGTTGAGGTAACACCTCAAGAGTATGAAAATATTGAAATGGTTATTTCTCTCTCTATCCTATGATTGATTGTGGCATAGAGAATTCGTTTCTTATCATTGAGCAGCCATGATTTATACATGTTGTGATTAGAAAAGAAATAAAGGAGTTAATGTTGAAAGATACATTCAAGTTTGAAATACACGAATATAATGACATGTAAGATATCAGAAGCTTAAAATAAACCTTGAAAGTACTTTGCTTGCATATTTATGTTTTGAGGGCGAAACCTTTTCAAGGGGGGTAGAATTGTTATGACCGTATCTGAGCTTAATCAGTAAGTTAGGGTTTATGTGGATGATTACATGTTTTACTAGATTGATAATTACTTAAACATGATTAATGATGATATCTCAATCATGATATGTTAAACCTAATGAGAACCCCAAGTATACTATATCTTTGTATAATTAGGGTTTGAGAAAATATAAACCCTAGTCGACTGAAATTAGGATTTTCACCAAATAGGCTCATGTTGGGGAGGAATGAGAGAGGTATGAAAAGGAGAATGAAAATTGTAGTTGAAGGTTAGGATAGCACGGCTGTGGTGGGTAGCACGGCCATGGTGGGTCGTTGGTGGCACGGGCATTCTAGGTCGCATGGCCGTTTTGAAAGAATTGAACTATTGACCAACTTTTATACTCAAATATGATGAAACCAATGCACCACGGACGTGGTAGGTAGCACGGCCATTTTGGGTCTATCTTAGCACAGCCGTGGCAACTAGCATGGCCGTTCTGGGGCATTTTCTCTTCAACCAACTGTTCTATAGATTTCTAGATAGTAGTGCATTATTCTATTTTTAATTATTTAATGGTTACTCAGAATGATCTAAAATTTTAACTGAAGTTGTATAACTTAATTACAAATAAAATGATAATTTTCATAATTTTTGGAGAAGATTTGATCTCTAAAATACACGAATTACAGTAACTTTTTTATGATAGAAAAATCTGCTAAAATAAGAAAAAGTTTAGTGAGGGGTCAATGTGCAATTCACCCAAGCAGCTCAATTGCTCTATATGGTCAACCTAAAATACTAGTAGCTCTCATAATTTGTGATTCATTTCAGAGAAACGAAATCCTAGAGAGAAAGGGAGAGTCAGGGTTTGAGAGGAGAAAGTGGTGGAATTGCTGATCTTGGGTTTCTCTATCCGAGATATGATGAAATCAAGTAAGTTTAGATTCTTTGCATAGAATTTAATGGTGAATCTTCTCTCACATGTAAAGATTCCGTCCCTCCTCTGATTTGATCCAAAATGGTGTCAAAACTTTCCCTTTTCTCACTCTTTCTTCATACTCCCTCATTTTTAGGGTTTCCGAGTTGAAAGGAAGAAGAATCGGGTGAATTGCTAGGGATTTGATATGAGATCGATATTTTCAGGGATGAGATGTGTTTTTCAGTTGTTTTCACACCTTATGGTGAGTGGGAACTTCCTTTAAACAATATATTGCACAAAAATTGGTTAAATCATCCATAATCTTTAATTGCTTAGTATGCGACTACAAACCCTGAATTGTGTGTTTGATCTAAGGTGTTTCAAAATGATATGAAATGGATTCTTCCTCTATTTGGATGGATTTCAGATGATAAAATCATATTATAAATGTATACAATACATCCTAATGAGAATTTACTAAGTATTCACAGAGGTTATAAGAGTAAACTAAAATATACGGAATTTGTCTATGACTGAAATTGCTGTATTATTAAATAGAGAAATTTGTTTATCTAGATCCCCTTGGTTATGAATGATTATTTATCTCAATGCGTAGTATATATATGTCATATACTATCTTGAATTTTGTTTAAGGTGAATAGCATTTATTTGATATCTCAGTAAAGAGGGTGAAACTATAGATGCGAGGAAAGTTGGATATTTGCGAATAGATATCGTGAAATCCATTTGAAGGGATTTTCTTGACATGATAGACTTTATTTATTCAATTTTATTTTTGATGCATGATATCTCAGTGAATGGCATGGAAACCAAAATCAGCTCAGTTCCTAGGTTTCATACATATATTGATTGTATATGATTTGTTGAAAGCAGTCTTTATTCAGTGAATGTTTATGTCGCATGAAATCCTTATGAGAGCCATGTGATAAGTGAATGAGTTAAATGAAACCCTAAGGATAGGGTGTTCAATGAATCAAGTATTGTGATATCAATGTTCTCAGTATGAGATGTGGTGATGCTTAACAGTTCAGTTGTGGTAAATGTTACCAGACGGTCTATGAAACGATTGGTTTACAGAGCTAAACTAAGATATGTAATGTGATGATTAAATTGTGAATGTAAAGAGTGAATTAGATATGTAGATTCCCTGAAAATTGTAGATTCTCTATGAGAGGTCTGCGCCGTAGGGATGAAACGACCTAACCCTAGCAGTGTCCAGTATACGGGGGTCGGAACGTACTAACAGGTGGTAGGGGGGATGAAGCCCTAGTGGAAGTCTCCTTAAAAATATAGTATGTAGTGTCCAACATCAACCAGAGATCATGGTGGCACTCGAGTATAGGAAATCCAATAGGTGGCTTGACTCACAGCCCGAGTACCCAGGTTGAGAGATGGAGTCTGAGATATCTGGCCGCTCCCATTAGCTGCCAAGAGGTAGACGTGCCGAGGCCCGCAGCACACATGGTCTTACTTGAGAGATTGGCTTAGGAACCCAGGCATGCTTCTAAGCCTTGTACAGTGAGATCGTAGCTTGCTACAATTCTTTCACATGTTGTGGTACACCTCATGTGGGTTCAGGGCATAATATGATGAATGAGAGGTTAAACAAGTGTGTGCAGTTATTCAATTATTCTTTATATGTTTCTGAATTATTAGTTCTCTTTGAAATTAATCAAGCATGCTCATATATTGATTTACTCTTGTTGATATCTAGAGTGTCCTGTAATATTTATGATTGTCAATGATCAGTCTCTTTAAATCTTACTGCTGTTATAATTGATATCAGTTGCTCAAAAGTATATCTGTAATTATGTCAATGCTTTAGACTATTTCTTTAAAGTACTCATTCACTGAGTGAGTAGTCTCACCCCTCTACTCACAATTTTTATGGAAACCACGTGGACTTGAAGAAGGTCAAAGCATTAGAGTATATCTACCACATGAGTTAAGTATGAGATTAGTTAAGTCAGCCAGTCCCTGTCACTCTAGGTCCTTGTATAGATGTGAGAGAGTTGTAAATGATGTTTGTATCTTTGTTTCCTTAATAAGAGAGAATGCATTTGATTATCATGTCATATGTACATGGAAGTGTAAGAAACAGAATAAATGTATGGATGTGTATCATTAATGTTGAGATCATATTAGAGTATAAATATTGTTTATGTGATTCAATGCAAGAAAATAAAGAGGTTGAAAAAAAAAGAAAGAGAAAAAGTTGGGAGTGAACTTTGTATTAAGTATAATCCTCAATATCATGGCCTAATATCATGATTAGTGGTAATCGTGGGATGCGGGTGTGACACCGTAGTAGGAACCTAGCCTAAAAACTAACCTAGCTCTAGTGCCCCCTTTCCTCCCTATGGATCATCCCTATACTTGCCACCCTCCTATACTATGACTCGACCCCGTGCGCTTGCAGGTTAGCATTTTAGTTTGTGCGAGTGTCTTGAGTTTAGGTCCATTATAAATTTTGAAAGTTTAATCCACCACGTGTTTCTATTTGTGGGGTTGCATCTATTCAAACTCCAATTGAATAGTGTGTAACACCATTGGCAGAAACACACCAATAATCAATCAATAAAATCTAATGATATGATGAGCAAGATAATTGTAACCTAATCTTGGACTTAATACATGCTATGAAAATATATGTGAAGAATAATGATCTTGTTGACCTAAACTCGAAGTTGGAATCATCTAACCTTAATATATTCATCCTTTATGACTTTCATGATACATTAGTGACATTAGGTATCATAATCTGATAACATAATTTGATACACATAAATGGTATATAATCACCTAAATAGAAATTAATCAACTCATCAATATGTAATGCATATCATCTTGTTCTCTAATACACATATAATTAATCACCTAATTATGACATGAGGTATAAATCAAATCATTAATATATAATATGTTTCATCTTGTTCACAAAAATGCTTATAATGATTCAAATATGAATAATAAATAACTTGATTCACATAATCATGCATGAATGCCTAATGTGGTGTTAATGTGCATAATCAATAATAATAAGTAAATAAATATGACTAAATAATTTGTGAGGATATTATTGTTAGTAAGAAAGGTAACGTGACAATGTTTGATATAGATATAAGAAGTTAATGTGACATTAATTGGATTAATTATAGACTTAATAACAAATTGGATAAAAGTCTAATTTCATGCTAAATAATCTGTATATTTAATATGGTGATAATATGAACATAATGGAGTCTAATTCCAAATTATTATGAATAATGATCAAGTATATTGAGACAATTCAGTAAAACCTAATTGTGCTTAAATTTTATAATGAGATAAGTAATATATATATATGGTTTAATGCATAACAATGAAAAATAACTCTTTTGGCAACAAAGTGAATATGACATGACACAATTAAAAGAATAATAATGATAATATAATATCATAATAAATATAATGCTAATGAGCCAAAATTCTTTATATTGATTAAATCTCATAAAAGAAATCTTAATAGTGGAACCCTAGGTGATCTTTGAGAACCTGACCTATGAGGAGTTAATAGTGAAAGTTTTGGTGGAAGTTTCATGGTTGGAGGAACAACCTAAAGATAGTGTTGAGATGTTGCACACTCACCCTTTCCTTTTTGCTTGAGATTTTTGGGACAAAATCCTCTTTTAGGGGTGGAGTACTGTAGTATACTGAAACTTGTACATATTATCTTTTTGGTCCTCTTTTTGAGATTTTCCTTTCATTTATATCCTTTTGTCCTTGACGTTGAATTTGTGGAAATAATAGTGGTTTGGTGAACATTTGTTCATTATTATTGCCAACATATGGATTTATGCACAAATATCTCAATAAATATTTTTAATAAGGGCCTAATTGTAAATTACCACATATGTGAGATAATGATAAAAGTAATTGGTTCTAGATCTTTCCTTAGCCTTATGGATCAAGGAAGAGAAAAAGGAATGAATACTAATGCTTTAAACATGTTAATGTGTTATTGAATTATTTAATATGAGAGATTGTGGCAATAATGGATAATGGGCTAAAATTCATAAAAGGAAGACTAATTGGTTCAAAATAAGTTGAGATTCATTTTTATTGTATTTGGTTTGGCTTGGAGGCCAAGTTTAATAATTTTATGATGAAAATAATTATATCTTTTTTATTTTGAAAAGAAAAGGTGAGATTTCTCAAAATATGAAATAAAATATTTAATGACTCCAAACATGGCAAATAATACCAAATTTGTGTTCTAGATGTTAAAATTAACCTTTGGTTGAGTTTATAATCTTTAATATACATGTGAAGTTAGGAGAGAGAAGGTGTGTAGAACCTTCAAAATATAAATAAATTTACAAACAACTCCACCATGTAAAATTTATGCTAAATTCGTATCCAATACACTTAATGTGACTTGTGTGTGAAGTTTCATCAAATTTGAAGAATCTTATAACCATTAATGATGGAGGAAAGAGAAAATAATATTTGATCTATTTAACACATAAAAAATCTCAAAATGCAAATATAATTGCATATTCAGATTCGTCATGTCTAAAATAGGTTGGATGTCAAATTTCATTTAATTTGGGGCTCGTTTGCACCCTCAAAGGAGAGAGAAAAATATACATATATGCATTCTCACTTTATTCGATTTTTATTTTGGTAAGCATTAGATGTCACGCGAGTCATTTTTTTTTCTAATAAGGCGAATGATTTTCCTCAGCCCTCTGACTCTGCATCTGATAGTCAGGACCTTGTCCCCTACCTCCGTTCCCACCATTTCCCACACAAACAGGGAAACCAATTCTGGCAACTTTCCTTCTCCGATTACTCCCTCAACTCCCCACCTTTTCCTATGATTTCTTTTCCCTGGTGTTCATCACATCTTTGTGCTCGACCCAGTCCTAATTTTCTAGGAGTTTATCACCTATATAGGATTGGGGACCCCGACCGCTCTACTTCCATGTTCCTCCCCTATTTTCCTCCTCGTTCCTTTCTCCTCGTGGCTGTAAGACATCAAACCACATGGGATATGTTCCCTGACCTCCGCAGAGGTCCTAGGGTTGATTTACTCACCTCGGTTCAGCCTCGGCTGGTCGAGGGCATGCCTTTCGAGCTCTGCATGGTGTCGTTGACATCTTGGAGTTCGTCGTCACGCTGAGGTCCTTTGCAGGCCTTGCTTGGTGTTGAGATCAGTTCAGGATGACTCCTCATCACTTCAGCCACCCCCAATTTTCCCAGAATTGAGTAAAGGTTGTTTCCCTCTTTTTGTTCTTCTTTCAACTGTCTGCACAAAAAGCAAAATTGAGCGGTCTTTGCTATTGTTTTCTCTCTATCTATGTGATGTTCATCTTCATTTTATGTTAACAAAGCTTACAGGAGTGTTAAATTTTGTTGAATGTCTCGAAAGCCTAGTTTTAGCTTGCCTCTTCTTGGTGTGGTCATGGCGGAAGCTTGGTTACTCTCTTCCAACCATTATAGAGTCTTGTAAGGGGTCATTGAGTTCGTTAGGAGTTAGAGGACTCAGGTCCAATTTTGTTTGATCGTATATCCCACCAGATTGGAAGTTGTCCGCTTGAGTTGCGTCTGGGGTACCAGCTCTTTTTCTAGTTCGATCAAAGAAGATGATCCCCTAGTATGTTTTCCTTCCTTGTCCTTCGTTTTCTTTTTATTTTGATTTTCCCGCTAGGGGTAATATAGTCATTTCTCACTCTGTTGTTCTTCTTTCCATCCTGAAGCAGATCGCCTTGTTTTCTGTGGGGCCAAGCCGAGTTGGCCAGAAATGAGTGGGCCACCTCAGCGCGACTGCCCTCTCTCTTCCTCTCTGACAATGGAATTGCTGACGTGGCATTTTCTGATTGGTCCATTTTAGAAAAATTATATCTTTTTATTTATTTGTCCCAAAATTAAAGTAAAATATTTTTTGGAATCTGAAAAATGTAATATTTCTAAAAAAAACTTTCGGGGTTTGGTTTTGAGTTTTGTCAAAAGGTGATTTTAATACATAAAAATCACCAAAAATACACTTTAATCCTCATAACTCCAAAATAGACAAAATTATATGTTTTCTTAATCAGGAGAACCTAATAAGATCAATGATGATATTTTCAGAGTCTAAATTAGAGTTTTGTGCAAAAGGTCCAAAACTAGGATTTTCTTTACATTAATGCATATGACAAACCCAAATACTTGATTATACATTGAAATAGGCAAAGATTGAACTTGAATCATCTAAAAGTAGTGAAAGTTGGTAAATGAACTCTATAAGAGAGGTATGTGCATCCTTACAACCTAAGTTGGGATATTTGCAAACCTAAGCCTAATTTCTCTAATGAGGCATTACATGAACCCTAATCTCTCTACTATCCTTCATTTTGCTATATTTGCCTCAAAATTAGCATTGATATTCTATTTCTTGGGTCTTTTACCCCACTGCCATGTTTCAAATATATGATGCTTCTACTTGCCATAGTTTCTCTTTAACATGTTGATTTTATTAAACTATTTAGCTAATGTAGTGGTATTTTATACAACCACCCATAGATAGGGCATGTGTTATTTTGCCCAGGGTAATGTGTTACTCTCCCCATTATAAAATATTTTGTAGGTGACTAGAATGTGTTACTCTCCCTCACCTATTAGGTTGAGGTGCCTCAACCCTACTTAGTTAACGTAGTCAATATTAATCATGCATGCAAACCTTTTACTATTTTCTTGTTATGGCAAGCATCTATTTATTTATGCCTCATACTTTTGATCATCTTCATCTGATGATGAAATCTTACCCTTTATTTCCATGTTGTTTCTTATCTTTTGTCCTTGTTTATTATCTTTGACACATACCTTGCTTCTTTCTTTTGTTGGGTGCTTTCCCAACCACCGAGGGTTTGATCAAGGAGTTGAGCAAGGCCTAGGATCAGAGTTGTGCAACAGGAGCATGGAGGACCATCCTAGGATTAGGATATGGAGTACATCACTTTCAACATGGACATATCCCATGAAGTTGTTTCTTGGAGACAAAGTTGGTGTAGTTTAGATTTCTCTCTATCTAGATCCTTTTGTAGTTGTAAACCCTATATGGGATATATGAAGGAATTTTGTAATCTTTTGAAAAATTGAATATTGCTTCTATACACTTTGGTCTTCTGTATACCATTATATAAAGATTTCAAAATTTTACACCTATTTTAGCATACCTTTTGAGTATGTTTGGGATCGATGTTTTATTTTTTAAAATGTTAGTATAGGGGTAATTTAACTCTTTTACAAGCCTTCCCTTCTCCCTTTCTTACCTACAATGACTGTTGCTCGTGGAGAAATTGAAAAGAGTAGGGATTCAATCTCCCATTTTCTATCATTGGTTGTATAGATCTATATGGTTCCATGACATTCTTGATAAGGCTAACCTAACTAACTCCATCTTTGTAGAGAATGTGGACTCATTAGATCCCTACCTTGTAGAGGCGGTGATGATGAGATATTATAAGTTTTTATCTAATGGTCGACCTTCCTATATGAAAACAAAACTTGCTGCATCTAAACTTGAGGACCGATCTTTATCAATTACATCTATATTTTGATATATGAGTAAATTCAATGAGTATGTCATTGAATTTCATTGTGCATTATCTTCCATATCAAATATCACCTGAACTGATAATTACATAAAATCACAATATTTAATTCAATACCTTATCATTAGCTTATCTAGCTTCAAGCCAAGTCTAGTCTAAAAATAAATGTTTGACCCATTAACTCATTTATCCAATTGTGCTTATAACAAATGACTTCTTAATAATATACTAATTGTTAAAAAACCTCCATTCATTCTTGAAATTATTCAAAGGAACAGAATAAGGTTTAAATGCTCAATATCATCACTTATTATAATTGAATCGTGTTATTCAAACATACCCCATAACTATTTTTTGTGATTTTAGGGTCCTCAAGTTTGTTTCAGTTTACCCCAACTAGGGTTTCAAGGTATAAGAATACCCTAGACTGGATCTTGGGTTATAGTTTTGAGTATTGTAAGGTCCATTGTTTCTATTAGGACTGCATTGGGGTACATGAACCTAGAAATCAGGATGTTACAATTCTTCCCACCTTGTAGAAATTCTGTCCCTATATTTTTATTGGGATGACCACAAAGTTGATGCAGATACCCACACTAGGGTTGTGCTAATATTTATGATTCATACTCCTCTTCTTTTCTAATAATATAACACACTAACTTAGGTCAAACTAACTTTTTTATTGTAGTTAGACTCTCTATCTCAGTTATCTTCTTAGGTAGAATAAGATTAAATATTGTTTCATGGTTATTTATCATCACCATGATTTCATTATTTGCAATTATTCAGTCAACTAACATGATTTCTCCACATGAACTTGCACCGGAGTGCTCATTGCCCCTAGAGCTCAATGCACCCAAGTGCTCATTGCATCAAAGTGCTCATTTACCTTGAAGAATCAATAAATTACAATTACTTTCTTACATTACTCTTAATAACTTAGATGAGATCTGTGGATCCAATCTTGCCCCTTCCATTTTACTCTCTGTGCATGATGCACGTATGAGCCGTGCATGGCTGGGTATTTCGGCAGCTCTACCATTGATAGCCTTCTTATCGCAAGGATACAAGTAGCAGTTGTGCTGTCAATGCATCGATCATCATGGTAGCATGGTCTGTCAACCAAGAGTCACCCTAAGAAATGAGTGCCTATTTAGCATCCACCTCCCTTCCATGTTCTCTAGAAAAAATAGAGCATCATGATTTGAGGCTCCTATGACTAGCAACTTTGCTGAGTGTAGCCCCATTTTTTGCGCAAGGGATAATTATGCAAGTTTTGGTTCATATTTCCAAAGACATGAGGTATCTTCAGCTTCAAGGACTGCTCATTGGGAACCCCATTGGAACATATGCCATGATGGAACT
>OY856409.1:1963074858-1963404858 GCA_963693085.1 Alisma plantago-aquatica | reverse complement strand
GTAACCTAGTTAAACCATTGATTCTTTAGCACATATAACAAGACCATCAATTCATTCTTAGAATTAATCAAAAACAAAATTATTATACCTAGAATCCTCATCAAATTGTTGATGTACTTAGTTAAAACCAAACCATCAGATCATTAGGGTACCTAGCAAAAAATAGAATTTCATTGACTCTACTATAACCATCCGTTCATTATTGTAATTAACAAAAAATAAGACCATTGGATCTTTACTGGACAGAATAAACCATTGGATTATGTTTTAGGTAAAACATCATTATATTCACCAAGTAAACCCATCAGTTTCCATGCTTAGTTAAACCATCGTTTCATTCATGAAGTGAAATCATTAACTAAACACTAAGTAAGGTCATCAATTTAGAGAGCAAGTAGAGTCATGTATTCTAATCACTAGGTGATACCATCATTTCCTACACTTATCAAAACATTGTTTCAAGGACAAAGCAAAGCCATCAATTTATATACTAAGTATCACTATCACCTTCAGCACCAAATATAACCAACAATTTCTACACTTAAGTGAAAACCACTTCTTTAACTAAGTAAACCATGTTTCATGCCATGAAAACCAAGGTACTCCATGTCCATATTAGAAGGAAAGTCCATATGCTCTAAGGATAGCTTAACAACACACAAATATCATGCATGTATGTAAAGTAGTGCACATAAGATTATCTATCTCCATAACACCAATTTCTAGGGTATGATCTATGTAGAGAATGTTAAGAGAAAGAAAGGGGATGAAGGTTATATAACTCGCCTCAAGGATGAAGATGGACGTATAAACAATAAGGTGACTCAAGAAGAGAAGATGAAACCTTAACTTGCACTCCCAGAGCTCGAATACAACTCCTTCAAGGAAAAGGGGGTAGATCTAGGGAAAAAGAGATAAGGAAAGTGTAACATCCCTAACCTGGGTTATATTTTAACCCTAGATGTTTTGTTTAAGAAATATAATTATATGCTTGCTCTTATCTTCTGAAAATTAATTAAGGATCAAGAGGAACTTATGATTCAATTTTAGTCCTTTTTGAATAATGTTGTAAACAATGTTTTGCCTATTTTGGACCAAAGTGCAAATTACCCAAGTTGAGGGGTTAACTTGCAAATGTTACATGATAAATGTTCCTCAAGTGTTGAAGCATCATAAGAATTAAAATGATGCAGAGGTATGGCTTCCACAAGCCTGAGTACCAAGAAAGAGCTTGTTGAGCTATGTTGTGCATTAAAACCTAGTTTTGGTGTAATGAGCAAATTACCCAAAACCTAGGGTTCAATATGCAAAATACCACCTCTAGAGAGTCCCTAATGTTTCTTGGTATCAAATAGAGACAAGAAAATGAGAGGGTCGTTTCATTTGAATCACTTTGGAGGAGAGAGAATCTTGATATTAAAATAATTAAGATTTAAGCATAATTGAAACCCTAATTCAATTTAATGCAAAAATAAATATATTAATTGAATTGTCCTTCAACCAAAAATGTGATGGTTGAAGTTACATAAGTATGGAATTCCTTGTTCCTTGAAAAGGCAATGAAATATCTAAAGTGAGTGGAGATCCCACTCACATTAGTAAAAGGAAAAGTAATATCCACTCAATTTTGGATATTATTATTATATTGATTAAGGTAAAATGAAGAGGAATTGCAAGGTGGGGGAGATGGCTTCGTATGCAAGGGATGTAGAGGAGTATGTGGCACCAATTTTGGGAGTTGAAGGAATTATTATATCACTTTCTCTCTCATTGAAATTCCCTTATAAACATCTCATTTCCAACTCAAATGAAATGCTTTTTCGACCCTTCTTTATTTCCTTGTTTTGGTTGAACACAAGGGAGCATAGGAGCAATAGGAGGATGTGCCCCAACCTGTAGGTAAGCTCCATAGTCATCTTCAACCTTGATTTCATGGTGGAAATCGAAATTCAATGCTTAATTTCTTCTTTTCTTCATTTAATCTTCAACCTTAGCCATTCATTTCACTCAAAGGCTTGAGGACAAGCCTCAGGAGGTTGAGAAAGCTTCATTCACCATTGAAGACATGAAGCTTGAAGTTTGGTTTCAACTTTGAATGTGGGTTATATAACTTGAACCCTTAAATGTTATTATTACATTCAATTCTTCATCACTTGTTGATTATTTTATTCTTCTTGAAATTCCTTTGATCAAATTGATAAATTACCATAAGAATGGTAGTAGATTTTGAAGGATCGAAGATTGATGATTATGACATCATATTAAGCACACAACTCAATGAATATCTTGAGCAAATAGTTTCATCCCTTGAGACCAAACGATCTCAAGATCGTTTGACATCAAACGGTCTCAAGACTGTTTGAGGTCAAACGGTCTCAAGACTGTTTGAGGTCAAACGACCTCAAGACCGTTTGAGGTCAGGTGATGTCATAAGTTGGATGATGATCCAATGGTCTCAATTTGATCTAATTCCAATGGTTTCAACGTTGGAGGGTTCATTGATCGCAAACCCTAGACCTAATAGATTGATTCAGTTTCAAATCAATGGTTGATGATTCAGCTTCAAGACCGAATGGATGGATTCGGTTTCAAGACCGAATGGATGGATTCAGTTTCAAGACCGAATGTATTGATTCAGTTTCAAGAACAAATGGGTTGATTTGGTTTCAAGACCGAATGGGTTGATTCAGTTTCATAATCAATTGATGATGATTCAGTTTCAAAACTGAATGGGTTGATTCGATTTACAATTGGTCAAGACCATTTGAAAGGTTGATCAAGACCGTTTAGAGGTCTAAACGGTCTCAGACCATTTGAAGGTTCAAATGTTTTCAAACCGTTTGGAGGTGTGGATCCAAATCGTTTGAAGGTTTATTAGTCAAAATTGTTGAAGGTTCAATTGATCTCATAACTAAATGAGTACTATTAAAGTAACTCAAGATTGATTATAATGGAAGTACCTCTAAAGCACTTAGGTGAATGAGTACACTTGAAGTGATTTTCGCTTGATGCCTATGAAAATGATGAATTTAATACACCATAATAATCATAGGTGTAGGTATCTTAGCGAAAGGTTGAGCCAACTAAAAGAAGTATGGATTAATCGACATCCTAGAGAGGATGAGAGAGAGGGAAACTCATACTTGAATAATCAATATGCAATGTGCAACGTTGACACCTTTAATAGGTGTAGGGTATGAATTAGGGTTTGATCCATGATGATGAGATCATGAAACCCTAATCGAGAATGTTGATGAACCCTAAACCCTAATTCATGGTAATTTAAAAAAACCCTAATTTAAGAAGATGCTTCATGAAAACCCTAATGCCGGGTAAAGTTACATGAATCCCTAATTTTGGGAAAATGTTATAAGAAAACCTTATTTCAAGGTAATGATGTGATGAGAAACCCTAATACAGGGTAATGTGATGTAAAACCCTAATCCAGGGTGATGCTATGTATTATGAAACCCTAATTTGAAAATCTAGCTCTAATTTGTGTAAGAGGATGATTAACCCCGATTGACATGAAATGGGAAACCCTAACCATAATAAAGGATTAGTGGTGTTACCCTTATATGGCAGGGTGCTGATATGAAATTGATATAATTGTTACCATGTGTACTAACCATGCAGGTATCATGAGATGACGAGCATAGCCAGGTATGAGCTATGATGTTTCATTTATTTGAAAATTGTTAATGGGCCTTGTGAGCCATAACATGCTTTGTTGCCTAGTAAGAGGTAACAAGATATGAAATGGGCCATGTGAGCCATGTGAGATGCTCGTATAACAAGTATCATGTTTACCTTGGTCAGATGACCTGAAGGTATTAGTTACCTGATAAATGGTAACAAGTGTTCCTTGATAAACTGAGGGTTTGAATACCCATTTTCTATAATCATCATGATGAGTTTGTGAAAGGATGAGAATGCTCCTGATGAGATGAGGAATTGAGATCCCAATGCTTTATTAAAGATTTGAACAGTACTTGATGAAAGTATTACACATTCTTTGTAGCAATTGTTAAAATAATTGATGTTTAGAAACTTGTTTGATGCTAAAATAATATGGTAATACACTTAATTAATCAAGTGATATCATATAATGTAGTTGCCCTGACCACAAATCCATCATCGTCAGAATTTGCTGAATGGTGAAACGAGTTTAACTTAGAGTACATATTTTTGAATATGTGGGGGTAATTGGGCAATTATATCCTTATAACCTATAGGAATGGTTGCGGGCTATGTCCTATGTATGGGATTGGTTATGGACCATACCCCAGTTTGAGTATGGCTACGGGCCATGACTCCATGATATGATACCAGGCATTGGCTATGGGCCATAACCCTGAAGAGAGTATATGCTGCGGGCTATAACTCTATAGCGAAGATGCCACTATACCCTAGCAAGCTAATTGCAGTTTGACAAATGATGTCTCTGCCATATAATCTCATACTGACCGAGAAGGTTGAGGTCTTGGAGTCTAGCTCTTCCATTGACCTTGTGCGGTACCGATGCTTTACGTAATCATGGTCGGTTGGAGCATGAACAGTATACTTCATCTCTTCAGGGCATTAAGTATGATTGTAAAATATAATCAGCCGTGTAGCGTATTTGCTTAAGGTTGAAATACAAGAATCATTGGTTGATATTATCTTACTTAGCATATCCTAGATGGATAAATGTTATACATGTTCTTCATATTCCTTATTAAATACATAATATGTTGTTGTATCAGTCATAGCTGAAATGTTTTGAAAATAAATATTGCTCTAATCTGTTTAGACAATGAATTATTTGTGGTTAAACATTTATGATTCCTCTATTCAGTTTTATCTTATTAAATTGCAATAATAATGTTTCTGGAAAAGAGTTATATCTCTCGCTGGGACAATTTCAATTGTCTCACCCCATGGGATCCAACTTTTTAGGCAGACACGGGGGAAGAGGCAGAAACCCTACAGTAGGGGAAGAGCAGCAGCAGCAGGGACAACAGTGACACTCAGGTGGAGGCAATGGTTGTCATATCTTGTATATAGAGTCCTATGAGTCGTCTCTGTACTCTCAGGTCCTCAAAGTCAGTAGTTAGTTTAATAAATCGATCTAAGATTTTGGCTTGATGCCTCGAGGTTCTTATGCTGCCTATGTACAGTTTTAATAGGGCAGTTGATGTATGTGATGCTCGAGAAGAGATGGTATAGGACATGTACTTGTGAACTAGAATGTAATTAAATTACTTTGGTTCTTTTTGAAAGAGTTTTCCTATGTATGAATCTTTTTGTAAATGGTTTTAATTTTTAGTGATTTTTTTAGTAATCCGCTGCTGATGATCACTTCCTCCTAGTGAATGATGTTTTGTTCGAACGATGCGTCACAAGTTTAGTGGTATCAGAGCCCTAGGTTCACTGAGTCTACAGAGACATATGATTAAGGTTGTTGAGTTTGTTATAGTATTTTCCAGTTTATCTGATAGTGACTTCTACTCATATAGGAAGAGAAGAAGAACTTGAAGATGTCTGGATCACATGAAGAACATGCTGCTGAGAGCAGTGTTGCTGCACCGGGAGGAGGTGTAAGGGACCAAGCTAGGGAGGAACTGGCACCTGAACATCCCTAGTTTGACCCAGCCATGATAGAGAACCCAGCTTTCCATGCTCTGTTTGGGCAGTTCATGGCAACCATGATGCATATGGAGGACATGATGCCACCACCTGCACCTAGGGCACCAACCCAAAATGAGGGATAGGGAGCCGTCAAGACTTTTGAGAGACTTCACCGGGTAGGAGCCACAGAGTATGCTAGTACAGCTGACCCAACAGATGTTGATCTATGGCTGACCAAACTGGAAAAGACTTTCAGAATCCTCAGTATTTCGGAAGCTGAGAAGGTGAGGCATGGAGTGTACCTTCTAAAAGGGAGTGCTGGCCACTGGTGGACAATTGAGGAGGGTAAATGGCCAGGTGTTGATATTGGATGGGGAGATTTCTGACAAGAATTCGTCACTAGATACTTCCCCAAGACTTACCTAGATGAAAAGATATCTCAGTTTGAGAAGATAAGTCAAGGACCGATGAACATTAGCGAGTATGAGGCTAAGTTCATGGAGCTTTTGTGGTTTTGTCCGCATATGGCAGCTACTGATGAGGAAAGAATTTGACATTTTGAGAAGGGGTTGAACGTTGAATTGACCACTCCTGTGTCTGCTTTGGAGAATAGAGAGAGGTTTGCCATGTATGTGGAGTCTGTCAGACAGATAGAGAGGTTTGTGATCGAGAAGTGACAAACCAGTGGTAAGAAGGTGTACACTCAGTTTCAAGAACAAAGATCTGAGAGCTTTAAGAAGCCAAGGTTTTCTGCACTGGCAGCACCATCAAGATTCAATACCCAGACGCAATGGACATCAAGTAGGGGTAGGGGCTATAGTTTTGTTCCAAATAGAGCCCCCAGAACAACATCAACATCGATGACTGGACCTCATAGACCCTATCCTGAGACCAGGATATGTCAACAGTGCAGACAAGTGGGACATTTGGCAAGGGATTGTCCAGTCAGGAACACAATGGTGACTCAACCCCAGAGGCAGAGTCAGCAAGGCTCTTAAAGGAGGTAGTTTTCGAGTGGCACTCGAGGATGTGGGCAAGCATCCCAAGCTGGTTCTTCGGCACCTAACAACCAAGCACCGGGTCAACAGCAAGTAATAGGTAGATTCTATGTGATGAATCAACCTCAAGCAGTAGTTAACCCATGGATTTTGATAGGTTAGATGGAACTATTTTATTCTGATATGTCTTCATCCTGCTTCATATCTATTTTAATTGATCTGGGTGCCATGCATTCATTTATCACTAGAGAAGTGATTCTTGACTACAATATGACTGTCAATCATAGAACATATACTTTGTTATTAGAAACTCCTTTGCTTGGATCTGTAGTGTTGTGGGAGGTTTGTTCCCCCTGCACTCTTTCCTTTTCTAAACATCGCATTCAGGTGGATCTTATACCACTTGAGATGCACGGGTTTGACATAATTCTTGGGATGGACACCCTAGAAAAGTATAAGGTTGTCTTGGATTGTGATTCCAAGCAAGTTGTGTTCACTGATGATGGTGACACGTGGACTTTTCAGGGAGATAGAAAGATTCTTCCAACCTGTCTTGTGTCAGCTATGGTAGCTGAAAAGCTAATGAGACCAGGATGCTTTGCATTCATGGCACATGTGGTAGACACCACAATGGAGAGCCCTAATCTTTCTGAAGTTCCTATAGTTAGGGAGTTTGAAGATGTGTTCCCTGAGGAACTTCTAGGTGTTCCTCCGCCCTGAGAGATTGATTTTGAGATTAATCTAATCCCAAGCATACAACCGATAGCACAAACACCGTATAGAATGGCACCTGCTGAAATGGCAGAGCTCAAGAAACAGCTGCAAGAGTTTCTTGAGAAAGATTTTGTCCGACCGAGTACTTCACCATGGGGTGCTCCGGTTCTCTTTGTTAAGAAGAAGGATGGATCGATGTGGTTATTCATTGGTTACAGATAGTTGAATAAAGTAACCATAAAGAACAAGTATCCTCTGCCAAGGATCGATAATCTGTTTGATCAGTTGTGTGGTGCAACTATCTTCTCGAAGATAGATCTGAGGTCGGGATATCATCAGTTGCGTATCAAGGAGAGTGACATACCTAAGTCTACCTTCAGGACAAGGTATGGTCACTATGAGTTCATAGTTATGTCGTTTGGACTGACTAATGCACCAGTTGCATTCATGGAACTCATGAATAGAATTTTCTGACATTTTCTTGATCAGTTCATAGTAGTCTTCATAGATGACATCTTGATATATAGTAGAGATGCTCAACAACATGAGCAACACCTCCGTCAGGCTTTAACTTTGCTAAGAGAACATAAACTGTATGCTAAGTTTAGCAAGTGTGAGTTCTGGTTACCAGAAGTTTCTTTTTTAGGACATGTAATATCTGCCTCAGGTATCCGTGTTGATCCTAAGAAGGTGGAATCTGTTCTGCAGTGGGAACAGCCAAAGACACCAATGGAGATACACGGTTTCCTAGGACTGGAAGGCTACTACAGGAGGTTCATTAAGAACTTCAGTTCTATAGCTTTACCCCTAACCAAGTTGACCAGGAAGGAGGTTCCTTTTTTCTGAAATGACAAGTGTCAACATTCTTTCCAGTCGTTGAAAGAAAGGTTAATGAGTGCACCTGTGCTGGTGTTACCTGAGTAAGGGAAGGGGTACATAGTTTTCTGTGTGTTGATGCAGGATAATCAAGTGATTTCTTTTGCCTCTCGATAGCTTAAGAAACACAAGGAGAATTATCCGACACATGATCTAGAACTAGCTGTTGTGGTCCATGCCTTGAAGATCTGGAGGCATTATCTTTATGGAGAAACATTCCAGATTTTCACAGACCATAAGAATTTAAAATATATCTTTTCACAATATGAGTTGAACATGAGACAACGTCGTTAGATGGAGTTAATCAAGGACTACGATTGTATAGTTGATTATCATCCAGGGAAGGCTAATGTAGTGGTTGATGTACTAAGTAGGAAATCATCATCACCAGCCTTAGATAAAGCACAGTTGAACTCCTTAGTGTGCTTTAAAAGAGATATGATTATCTCCTTGAGGCAAGATAATATACAGCTTAAGGTATCATTGTTTGTCGGGTTGTTAGCTGAGATACACATAAAACCTACTCTGAGACAACAGATTCAATAAACACAGCAAGATGATACTGTGATCCAGCAGATTAGGTCAGAGTATGGTAGTGAGAAACGAGATGGCTTTCATGAGTCAGAGGATCAAGTAGTCTGTTACCATGGTTGGATGGTAGTACCTAATGCTGATGACTTAAGGAAGTTAGTCTTGGAGAAAGCTCATTCTTCGATGTATGCAATGCATCCAGGTAGCACCAAAATGTATCATAACTTGAAGGATATGTATTGGTGGCATGGATTGAAGAAGGATGTAGCTAAGTTTGTTATGTGGTGTCCAATATGTCAGTAGGTTAAAGCTAAACATCAAAAGCCCACAGGAACAATGCAACCTTTGCCTATACCGCAGTGGAAATGGGATCATGTGACCATGGACTTTGTGGTTGGTTTGCCTAGAACAACCAAATGTCATGATTCCATATGGGTGATAGTTTATAGGTTGACTAAGATATCACATTTCCTTCCTGTCAAAACAACCTACACTATAGAGAAGCTTGCACAGTTATATGTAGATGAGATAGTGTTGTTGCACGGGGTTCCAGCTATTATTGTTTCTGATAGAGGTCCCCAGTTCATGAGTCATTTTTGGGAACAACTACATAAATCTTTGGGTACACAGTTAAGGTTTAGTACTACCTTTCATCCACAGACAGATGGACAATCTGAGAGGACCATACAAACCTTGGAGGATTTGCTTAGGGCATGTGTCCTTCAATTTGTAGGAAGTTGGGATCTACACCTGAGCTTGATAAAATTTGCTTACAATAATAGCTATCAGCACAGTATTGATATGGCACCATATGAAGCATTATATGGTAGACGTTGTAGATCTCCTTTATGTTGGTATGAAACTGGAGAATATCAACTTTTAGGTCCTGAGCTAGTGCAACAGACAACTTAGAAGATTAAAGTAATACAACAACAATTAAAGACCACACAGGATAGACAGAAGTCGTACGCCGATAAATGGCGTAGACCTTTAGAATTCCAAGTTGGAGATAGAGTATATCTCAAGGTCTCGCCTTGGAAAGGTATTCTTAGTTTTGGAAAAAAGGTAAAGTTAGCTCCTAGATTTATGGGGCCTTATCCAATTATTGAACATATTAGAAAGGTAGCCTATAAGCTGGAGTTGCCACCTGAGCTGCATAATTTGCATCCAATATTCCATATCTCCATGCTGAGAAAGTTTCATCCTGACACAAAGTTAGTTCTGCAACCTATGGAGGTAGAATTAAATGATGATATATCATATGTTGAAGGACCTGTGATGATCCTTGATAAAAGAATTAAAAAGTTGAAAAAGAAAGACATATGTCTTGTGGAAGTTCTCTGGCATCATTGTGGAATTGAAGAAGCTACATGGGAGCTAGAGAAAGAGATGAGGAGGAAGTACCCTTCTCTTTTCTCTTGATGATTTCGGGGACAAAATCCCTATTAGGGATGGATAATTTGTAACATCCCTGACCTGGGTTATATTTTAACCCAAGATGTTTTGTTTAAGAAAGATAATTATATGCTTGCTCTTATCTTTTGAAAAGTAATTGGTCAAGACCGAATGGGTTGATTCGGTTGCACGGGGTTCCAGCTACTATTGTTTCTGATAGAGGTCCCCAGTTCATGAGTCGTTTTTGGGAACAACTACATAAATATTTGGGTACGCAGTTAAGGCTTAGTATTGCCTTTCATCCACAAACAAATGGACAATCAGAGAGGACCATACAAACCTTGGAGGATTTTCTTAGGGCATGTGTCCTTCAATTTGTAGGAAGTTGAGATCTACACCTGAGCTTGATAGAATTTGCTTACAATAATAGCTATCAACACAGTATTGATATGGCACCATATGAAGCATCATATGGTAGACGTAGATCTCCTTTATGTTGGTATGAAACTGGAGAATATCAACTTTTAGGTCCTGAGCTAGTGTAGCAGATAACTGAGAAGATTAAAGTAATAAAACAACAATTAAAGACCGCACAAGATAGATAGAAGTCGTACGCCGATAAATGGTGTAGACCTTTAGAATTCCAAGTTGGAGACAGAGTATATCTCAAGGTCTCGCATGGGAAAGGTGTTCTTAGATTTGGAAAGAAGGGAAAGTTAGCTCCTAGATTTATGGGGCCTTATCCAATCATTGAACAGATTGGAAAGGTAGCCTATAAGCTGGAGTTGCCACCTGAGCTGCATAATTTGCATCCAGTGTTCCATATCTCCATGCTGAGAAAGTGTCATCCTGACACAGAGTTAGTCCTGCAACCTATGGAGGTAGAATTAAATGATGATATATCATATGTTGAAGGACCTGTGATGATCCTTGATAAAAGAATTAAAATTTTGAAAAAGAAAGACATATGTCTTGTGAAAGTTCTCTGGCATCATTGTGGCATTGAAGAATCTACGTGGGAGATAGAGGAAGAGATGAGGAGGAAGTACCCTTCTCTTTTCTCTTGATGATTTCGGGGATGAAATCCCTATTAGGGGTGGATAATTTGTAACATCCCTGGCCTGGGTTATATTTTAACCCAAGATGTTTTGTTTAAGAAAGATAATTATATGCTTTCTCTTATCTTTTGAAAAGTAATTGGTCAAGACCGAATGGGTTGATTTGGTTTCAAGACCGAATGGGTTGATTCGGTTTCAAGACTGAATGGGTTGATTCGGTTTCATAATCAATTGATGATGATTTGGTTTCAAAACCGAATGGGTTGATTCAATTTACAATTGGTCAAGACCATTTGAAAGGTTGATCAAGACCGTTTGGAGGTCTAAATGGTCTCATACCGTTTGAAGGTCCAAACGTTCTCAAACCGTTTGGAGGTGTGGATCCAAACTATTTGAAGGTTTATTAGTCAAAACTGTTGAAGGTTCAATTGATCTCAGACCTAAATGAGTACTATTAAAGTAACTCAAGATTGATTATAATGGAAGTACCTCTAAAGCACTTAGGTGAATGAGTACACGTGGAGTGATTGTCGTTTGATGCCTATGAATATGATGAATTTAATACACCATAATAATCATAGGTGTAGGTATATTAGCGAAAGGTTGAGCCAACTAAAAGAAGTATGGATTAATCGACATCCTAGAGAGGATGAGAGAGAGGGAAACTCATACTTGAATAATCAATATGCAATGTGCAACGTTGACACCTTTAATAGGTGTAGGGTATGAATTAGGGTTTGATCCATGATGATGAGATCATGAAACCCTAATCGAGAATGTTGATGAACCCTAAACCCTAATTCAGGGTAATTGAACGAAAGACCCTAATTTAAGAAGATGCTTCATGAAAACCCTAATTTCGGGTAAAGTTACATGAATCCCTAATTTTGGGAAAATGTTATAAGAAAACCTTAATTCAAGGTAATGATGTGATGAGAAACCCTAATACAGGGTAATGTGATGTGAAACCCTAATCCAGGGTGATGCTATGTATTATGAAACCCTAATTTGAAAATCTAGCTCTAATTTGTGTAAGAGGATGATTAACCCTGATTGACATGAAATGGGAAACCCTAACCATAATAAAGGATTAGTGGTGTTACCCTTATATGGTAGGGTGCTGATATGAAATTGATATAATTGTTACCATGTGTACTAACCATGCAGGTATCATGAGATGACGAGCATAGCCAGGTATGAGCTATGTTGCTTCATTTATTTGAAAATTGTTAATGGGCCTTGTGAGCCATAACATTCTTTGTTGCCTAGTAAGAGATAACAAGAGATGAAATGGGCCATGTGAGCCATGTGAGATGCTTGTGTAGCAAGTATCATGTTTACCTTGGTCAGATGACCTGAAGGTATTAGTTACCTCATAAGTGGTAACAAGTGTTCCTTGATAAACTGAGGGTTTGAATACCCATTTTCTATAATCATCATGATGAGTTTGTGAAAGGATGAGAATGCTCCTGATGAGATGAGGGATTGAGATCCCAATGCTTTATTAAAGATTTGAACAATACTTGATGAAAGTATTACACATTCTTTGTAGCAATTGTTAAAATAATTGATGTTTGGAAACTTGTTTGATGCTAAAAGAATATGGTAATACACTTAATTAATCAAGTGATATCATATAATGTAGTTGCCCTTACCACAGATCCATCAGCGTCAGAATTTGCTGAATGGTGAGATGAGTTTAACTCAGAGTACATATTTTTGAATATGTGGGAGTAATTGGGCAATTATATCCTTATGCCCTATAGGAATGGCTGCGGGCTATGTCCTATTCACGGGATTCGTTATGGACCATACCCTAGTTTGAGTATGGCTATGGGCCATGACTTCATGATATGATACCAGGCATTGGCTACGGGCCATAACCCTGAAGAGAGTATATGCTGCGGGCTATAACTCTATAGCGAAGATGCCACTATACCCTGGCAAGCTAATTGTAGTTTGACACGTGATGTCTCTGCCATATAATCTCGTACTGACTGAGAAGGTTGAGGTCTTGGAGTCCGTCTCTTCCATTGACCTTGTGTGGTATCGATACTTTACGTAATCGTGATCGGTTGGAGCATGAACGGTATACTTCATCTCTTCAGGGCATTAAGTATGATTGTAAAATATAATCCGTGTAGCGTATTTTCTTAAGGTTGAAATATGAGAATCACTGGTTGATGTTATCTTACTTAGCATATCCTAGATGGATAAATGTTATACATCTTCTTCATATTCCTTATTAAATACAAAACATATGTTGTTGTATCAGACAGAACTGAAATGTTTTGAAAATAAATATTGCTCTAATATGTTTAGACAATGAATTATCTGCTATTAAACATTTATGATTCCTCTGTTCAGTTTTATCTTATTAAACTGCAATAATAATGTTTCTGGCAGAGATTTATATCTCTCGTTGGGACAATTTCAATTGTCTCACCCCCGTGGGATCCAACTTTTTAGGTAGACGTGGGGGAAGAGGCAGAAACCCTATAGTAGGGAAAGAGCAGCAGCAGCAGCAGGGACAACAGTGACACTCAGGTGGAGGCACTGGCTGTCATATCTTGTATATAGAGTCCTATGAGTCGTCTCTGTACTCTCAGGTCCTCAGAGTCAGTAGTTAGTTTAATAAATCGATCTAATATTTTGGCTTGATGCCTCGAGGTTCTTATGCTGCCTATGTATAGTTTTAACAGTGCAGTTGATGTATGTGATCCTCGAGAAGAGATGGTACAGGACATGTACTTGTGAACCAGAATGTAATTAAATTACTTTGGTTCTTTTTGAAAGAGTTTTCCTATGTATGAATCTTTTTGTAAATGGTTTTAATTTTTAGTGATTTTTTAATAATCCACTGCTAATGATCGCTTCCGCCTAGTGAATGATGTTTTGTTCGAATGGTGCATCACAGAAAGGGTTCCTTCAACCACATGCACGAGTTACACCAAGAACACTAGAGTCCCACCCATGTATGAAGAGAGAAGAAGGAGAACAATAAGAAAAGCTAGGTTAGAGAAGAAGATTTTACTTGAAGAAGGCAAGAAACTAGGTTTGATGGCTTTCAACAACCCTAGAGTAGCTTGATTCAAACCCTAGAGAAACATGCATCCAAGCTTTACCCAATCTTCGGCCTCTAAGGAGATCTTCCTCCACAAAACATTGGGCTTAGGTCTCTTCAACAATAAGACAAAGAGGCTTAGGTCAAAACATTAAAAAACTAGCTTGCCTTGTGTCAAAACCCAAGATCCATATTACCCATGCATGTCAAAATTTTCATCGATTATTTACCCAAGTTATCCAATGATTGATGCCTTAGTGAAATCATCAATATGTACTATCAGAGAACTCATCGAATTATGCATCTGTACCATCAGAAAACCTGTCAGATTCTAGGGTTTACTTATCCATATATGCATACTCTGCCCCTCCATTAGGTTGTATACCTCAACCAGGATATCCATCAATTTTATAAGGGAAGGCCATCAGATCCTTCACCTACTAGGTGATAGCATCATATGCTCAACATGCTTAGAAAACTGTTGATGTCCACACTTAGGTGAGAAACCCTAAGTTCTCAACCCTAAAGAGAAACAATATGATGGTGCATACAATGAATCAAAAGGAGGAAGCTTACCAAGAATATGTGTCGACCCTTGATTGATACGCTTAAGATCAAACTGGATAGCTGGAAAACAAACCTCTTGTCTTTTATAGGGAGAGTGGAGTTAGTGAGGTTGACTCTCTCAGCTTACAGTCTTTATTGGACTGTTGTGTTTCCTCTACCTGCCTATGTGATTGAAGATCTAGATAGGATTTGCAGAAACTTTATTTGGAGAGATAAGGAGGAGAAGAGAGTGATGCATCATATTAACCGGGATTCCATTTGCAGACTAAAAAATGAAGGAGGTTTGGGGATTAAAAACACAGAGGTTGTTAATAAATCTGGCTTGATCACTAATTTCTGGAACATTGTGCTTGATAAAGATAACATTTGGGTTAAGTGGGTTCATGGCAAATATTTAAAGAAAAATTTGATATGGAATTATTCTTGTAAACCTAATCACTCTTGGCTTTGGAGAAATATCATGAAGGTCAGAAAGGATGTCCTGGAGCACGTTTCTTTTCAAGTTGGGAAAGGTGATAAAATCCTTCTGTGGGGTGATCCCTGGTTGAAGGGTTCTAAGTTTATTAATGAATGTGTGGACAAAAGAATGTATTTGATGCTAGGCTTGGGAAACTTGATTAAGATAAAGGATATTCTGTAGGATGGTCAATGGAAGATCCCTGGGAATAGGAGGTTGAGACCCTTACTGAAGTTCCTAAGTGAAAATGTGTCCATTTCTGATAAACCTGACCAGATCACTTTTAATGGTAAACTGGAGGTTAAAGTGAAAGATGTTTGGAACTGTATTAGGTTTAATTGGCCGAGCCTTGTGTGGGCCAAACATTTATGGAAGCTTAGGATTCCAGAAAATTATAAAGTGATGTGTTGGAAGTTGGGGCTTGATTATTTGCCTGTGATGAACTGGCTGAAGAATAGGCATTTTCATTTGCCTTCTATTTGCATGCTCTGCAGGATGGATGAAGAGTCTACTACCCACTTGTTTTTGGAGTGTGCTTGCTCTCAAGCTATCTGGAGGAAAGGGATTATGGATGGATATATGCCCGCTATCCCAAAAGATTGGTTGTCTATCTGGAGCAGTTCTGATAAAAGGGTGTCCAACTTTTTCTCGATTTCTATTTATCACATATGGTTGACTCGTAATAGAATTATCTTTGAGAATTGGTCCCATGATGAAGATATGATCTGGTCCTGGATTTGTAGGGATTTCAATCTGCTATTTGATTGAATGGTACATATGGGTGGGTCTGCTTGAAGTGATCTTTGGCATCTTGGTTCTCTGAGCTCATGCTTTGCTGCTGTTTCGATGCTCATGTATGGTGTGTTTTTGGGTGTATGCTGGGCCTTCTTTTGCTATCCTATTCTGTAGATCCCTGTATATGGGAAGGATGTACCTTTCTTTCTTTTTCTTTCCTTTGTTTTTCTTTTTCTTTTGTTCCTTGGTGATATCCCTCTGTAGCTTGCTATCCTTTCTTGTATATACTTCCTGGATTTTCTTCCTGGTGTGGTGTTTTGGGACCCACCAGTTTCTACCTTGAGGAAATAAAGAGAGTACCACGCTTGCTTGAGCAAAAAAAAATCAAAAGGAGGAAGTATGTCAAACATGTTATGAACATTTATGAATAACAACATTCATGTGTTAAAATTATAGATAAAACCCTAGATATGGGAAGATTGCATAAAGGTCCATATAAGCACATAAATTGTAAAACTTAAGCAAACAATGTCCAAACTGGACCAAATTTGAAACTTAGCTTCATCAACTGATATCAAAACTTAAATTAAGGTTTGATTAAGGAATTAAGAACCCAATTATATTAAGCAAGAAAGTTTAACCATTAATCCAGGTCAAAGGTCTTACAGTCAGTGATCGTTAGGGACACCTTAAACCGAATTTTTTTTTCTAGTACAATCCATTAATTTAGGAAATGCTCTAGGGGGTAGACAATTAAACAATAAAATCACTATCTATGGAGGCTACCTTAGATTTGGAAATTTGTCTGTGCCCATTCTTAACCATCTAGCTTGAGAATTGGTGGATAACTAAAGTAGTGGAGACCATGTTTTTGGAAGTACTAACAAACAACCTGGAACTCTTCAAATGACATGATAATATACTATTAATACTAACACATAGTAGGAGCTATAAAATGATCGTGGATGCTTTCATACATATTTATCAATACTTTTATTTGAGACTTAATAAGAGCCTTATATATTCATATCTAATCTGACTCAATATCACTTCAAGCACAAATTATTTCTAGAGTGATGTAGTTCAAAGGAAGGTTGATCGAATCAAGTGACCACTAGAGAGCTGAGGATAATGCTCATCGATGCTCTAGGGAACTGATGATAAACTAGCAGAGGAACATGTCGTTGAGTCCACCTTATAAATGGATGATCACTTGATACCCAATCTTAACTTTCTTATCACTCTTCCCTTGAACATTATCCTATAGGAGTTATTAATCTTCTATGGAAATAGAACAATCACTATCCATGAAGGCCACCTTAACCAGTGATATTTGACTGGCACCCAATGTTATCCATCTTGAGAACTTTCAAAAACTAGAACAACAAAGATGATATTTTCAAATATCCTAACAAGAAACCTAGAGCTCTTTGAATGCATGACTGATGCTCTAATGATTGGATAGTTGTCTGATATAGTCACTGGACATGAATGACACCTTAGATCTAAAAACTTTTCTGGTTCCCAACCTTATCTATCTTGAGCACTTTACTCTACAAGATAACACATGCTCTAGGGAAAAGACAAAGCAAAAATACATGCAATGGTCATAAAGACCACCTTAAATCTAGAAATTTGTGTGATACCCAATCTATGGTCCTAGATCATGACCTAAATTTGAAAGATTCTACAAATATATTTCTAGATCTTGTTACAATCCCAGATCATGAAATAGAATTGACCCAATCCTATTCTTGTACTTCCACACTTTTTTTAAAATCTTTTAAGATCCAAGTTCTTGTTCTAAAATTGTATAAATCATGCCCTAAACTGACCATGTCAAGTTTTGTGATCCATGCATTTGGTAGGAACTTATGGAAAATCACATATGATCTCATTTCCATATCTTTTGATCCCTACATCTGGTAGGAGATTTTAGATGATCACATATGCTATGATTTCATGTTTTACAATCCTTTCCTAGTGGGATGTAGTTCTAAAGAAAGTTGATCAAATCAAGTAAGAACTAGAGAGTCAAGGATAATCACTTTTCGACACTATAGGGGATACTGAATGAGCTAATGGAGCAACAAATTGTGAACGTCACCTTATCACTTGATGACTACCTGATGCTTGATCTCAACCTTTTTAACACTCTTTCTATAAATGATTCATGGAGAATATAAGTAACCAATACAATCACTAGTCATAAAGTTCACCTTAAGACTGGGAACTTGTCTGACACCCTGATATTCAATCTTGAGAAACCAAAACCCTATTACAAATAGACAAACTCACATGATTCTACCTTTTTAGGGTCGCAGTCCTAACCCTAACTTGGTGCATTCATCCAATTACTAAAAAAATGAATAAAAACTAAAATGTATAGGAAAAGAAGAGAGGCAATGACTACCTTTTAAGATCTTCACAGTTAAGTTGTTGTCATGATTCTCAATGATTATATACTCCTAATTTTAATTATTTTTTACAAACTACCATCATATCCACTTTTTACATCCACCTTTCTCACTAAGGCATGAGTTAGTGAGAGAATCAGACATACTGATTAAGAACTAGAATAATGATGAGAGTCACTTTTGCGGCCGATAAATCTCAAATGTCTCATCATAACTCAACAACAATGAACGATTGGTCGGATAAAGGTAATTGCCTCATTCGAAGGCTACCCTTGTATTAGAGAAATCATTCACACCCAATCTTATCTCTGTTATGAATGGCTATTCCATTAATTCATCCTTAGAAGGAAAAAAACATAACCTATGAATTCCACCCTTCACAAGATCTCACAGAACATCTTTGGGGAGTCCAACCTTTTTTGACTTTTAATGACTAAAAGTGAAGGTCAAACTTGGCTCAAGCCTACAGTTCTTACTGTTATATCGAACCTAGAATTTGAGTGGGACAAATTGTGGATACCTCATTTTTTCTTACTTAGCATAAGTTTGTGATAAATTCTGATTTTATAGATAGTGATGAATTTTTTTTCCACATTTTCCACATCTTATCCTTTTCACCTTTTCCATATATTCCTGCATTTTCTATCTATTTGATCCATTTACTTTCACTCACTATTACTCACTTCAAGGCTTTCTATAAAGAAAATGTTTTATCAGGACTTAAGTACAATTTTCCTATTATTTTTATTTCTACAAGACTTCCATATATTTCCCAATTAAATTTCCTAAATAAAATATTCACATTTTACCCCCACAAATATTTAATTGACTTTTCTCTCACAAATATATCTTTTAGATATAATGTAAGAAATCATGCATTTGTGCCTTTTCTCTCTCCTTCATTATTTTATTTAACTTTTATCCGGATCTACCTTTTCATGATTTTCTCTAGAAACATTTGTGAAGTATCTATAAAATTTAAAAATAAGCTTTATTCTGCATGGGCAACCTAATGAATGAGACCATCATCCATGTGCCATGTGATAGGTTGCCTCAATCCACTAGCCATGCCTCACGGCACATCAATGCAATCCACCGTTGTATCCAAAATCTTCTAATTGGAAACCCTAATTCCTAAAATCCACCTATAATAGACCCCAACACCCTTTATATTCCAGGCTACTTTCATCTCTACTAAAGCCAAAAGGGAACCACCTCCTCTTGTATTTCTATTGTATGTAACCAGAAGATCCTTTCTCTCATGCCAACTTCCTAGTTAATGTCGGTAGGCTACTCAATAATTGCTTCTTTCTCTGTTGTATTTATAGTTGTTTCTATCTACCCATGGCTTTCCAATATCTAGATTTTGTTGTAGTTAAAATTTCTCTCTCACTTCTCTATGTTCCTATGCATCAGTCCCAACAGCCATGGAAGGATCTCTATTGTAAGAGGTCCTCAGGCGATTGAGATCACAATATACCTAGAAATTAGGACCTTTAGGGCGATACGGGGGAGAACGCCGTCTTCAGTCCTGAAGGTTCATCAAAAATAATAATTGTTTTTTTTTATATTTTCAGTTATTTTCTTTAATAACAAAATTGATTACCGTCATTTTTAATAGGAAATGTCTGAAAGAATGCAATACCATTATCTCTGAAATCATGCATATCTCTCTTATCCATCCTTGGTTGGAGGCAACAATGGATATTTTATGTTGTTCTGCATATTTAAATACCCACCTCAGTTATTTCTTATTTTATGAATAAAATTAGGTGGTGACTGAAAGAGTCTTTATTGATTTATCATTGTCTTTAGTTTCTCTATTGTTTCACGACTGTAGGATCATGTGATTTTTCTAGCCGGGTACAACAAGCTCCGTCCCCCACATGAGGTGGTTGGAAACTATAATTTTCCATACAACATTAGTGCTCTAATGGGTTGTGTCTTGCTAAGGGCCAATTAGGCTATTATAAGGCACTAGACTAGCACAAATAAACTTGAAGTTCAATTCATGGCTCCCAATGCAGGGTCGGGTCCATCTCATATGTACTTGCAAATAGCCCTTTCCTCGTATATTAACCAAAAAAATCACGACAATGGTGAACATGTCTATGCGATTAAAGATGATCTGGTTATGATACTATTTGTAAAAAATCAGATCCAGAGCCTAGAGCTATGACCTAGTTAGTTGACATTGAAATGGTCCCACTAGACTTAAAACACATGAAGGAACATCGATCTAGCTTATTTATTTGAATATTAAAATCCATGTTCATTGAATAGTAGGAACGCATGCTTATATAGCTCCCTCAAACACTTCCCAGTAATGATGATTGGATAAAACATTTTGGACCTTTGCCGCCCTCTTTAAGAGTGCCATGATCTACTAAATGAATTTGGGTCCAAAGAGATATGATTGTGGCAAAGATCATCACCGGTGAGAAGGAAGAGAAGCCAAAGTAGAAAAGTTCTTAAACGAAGACATGGCCTACAAAATTTGGAAACTCCCACCGATCGTCAGAGTGGCAAGACAGCACATGTTGGTTACCTATGTACAACGAGATGTCTTTATGGAAATATCAGTGCTAGTACTTTTCTTCCCCATTATCATAATGGTTATTTATGTCTGCCGTTTTAAGAATATGACATCATATAACAGTCCACGAACAGTACACCTTAACTTGGTTTTCAATTGTCAGTGTCAAGAACAATTGCTTGTTCTTATCGGTGGTGAAGCTCGTCTCGTGGGCCTTTGTGACGCATCGATCAGTTGAAGAGTCAAAAACGCCTTGCCATGCGAACCACTGTTTGCTTGCAATAACCACAACTAGGGTGTACGGCTAAATAAGCAAAACAAACTCCAGTACCTCTTCCTTTGTGGGGCGCAACGACTTGCCGGCCCACTTCACGCATGTACTCTTTTCATTTTCATTTGTAGCTGAAGTTCCACCACTTTAAAATTTTCTAATATTTTTTTGCCAAATTTTCTAGCTTAGATTCTTTGGTTAGGTCCCAAACGAAAATAATTGATTCCATGTTGACAGCCAATATCCGATTTTTCAACACTAGATTCCAGTATCATCATTATTCGTTATTAATTATTTTGTGGGGCTGATCACAGTCGTCATGCTTATCGACGACTACCGGAGGCACTGAGCTCACACCGGTTACCCCGAGGTGGAAAACGTGGTTACGTGGGTATAATGTTTTTTTCAGGCTAAAAAAGGGAAATAAAAAGGAAAAGAAAAGCAAGTAGGGCAGAGCTGAGAAATCGACGGTCTGATGGCAATGTCTGTAGGGTTATCAGCCGTTGGATGAATTGATCCCTACGTGTATTCTGGGCCCCACCGCCGTATCAACTAGAAACCAGAGAGGAAGTTGACGGCCCGTGGTCCACGGGACTGGAGGCGAGGAACAGCGGCCCACTGTCTGTCCAGGCCTCGGCGACAGAAAATTACGGGCGGCAGGCAAAGGCAGAGAGCGAGAGAGAGAGAGAGAGCAGGGCACGAGGCAGCGCCGACGTCGCTCTCTCGGCCGTGGTGGGCCCCGCCACCCGACGGGCTCCGGCTCCCTCATTGGCGATCCATAGGCGACCACGTACGAAGCCGCCGCGACAGGGGTTTTGGAAGGTGACGTGTTCTGGGACCGGGGGTGGTGGTGGGCGGTCCCCTTTCTTCCCACCGCCGCCGCCTTGTAGCGTTGCCGGCCTCCAATATTCCAAATTGGGGAGTGGAGAGAGAGAGACAGATAGACAGAGAGAGAGAGGGAGAGTCTGTGTGATCGAGAAAGTCTAATACTTTGAGATACCCTATCATCACCGTACCTGAGTCGTATCGCAACCAGGAGATTCCCCTTTGCTTTTTAGGGAGGGAGGGAAGGGGTGGTGAGGAAACGGCATCATCTTCCCTCTCCACTTTTCCGCGCCGTCCGGGGATTAGAGGGCTCGGGGGGAATCTGGAGGTGGCGGCAGGGCCAGGAAGAATGGGAGTGGCAAGCGAGGACGTCGTGATGGTGCAGCTGGGGAAGAAGCCCGGCGAGCCCAGCGTCGTCACCGTCAACTGCCCCGACAAGACCGGACTGGGATGCGATCTGTGCAGGACAATCCTCGAGTTTGGGCTCAGGATCACTAGAGGAGGTGAGTGTGGAGATCTTAGCTTTTCTGTTTTACCTGCCCTGCTTCTGCTCCAGTGAGATTTTTTTTTTGTTCCGCTCCAGTGAGATTTCGCCTATCTGTCACTGCCGAGATTTGTGGGTGGCTTCAGTCCTGGGGATAAAACGAGTACGTGTCGATTAATATAGGGCTTTTCATGTCCTCTGATGTCTCCGCTAGATTCCTAAAAGGGATTTGCCAGCAATTCACTCCCCGGCTTGATTAACTAGCATTACTGTGTCGCTTTCCTCTTTCTCCCCGCAGCCTTGTCCCTGCTTCTTCAGGCTCCAATTCGATTGCTGCATTTGTTTTTCTCCCGCATGGTATGCTGTATTTCCCGTCTCTGTTACATTAAATCGGGTTGCTGCTGCCGCTGCTAAGTGGCAAGTGTCTTTGCTAGTCATTCCAATTTTGGGTGGATGATCTGACTGCATCTAAGCAGTTTTTCCCTCCCTATTGAGCGGGTTCATGTCTTACCTCTCCCTCAATTATGGTCCGTTTTTGTTTCTTTTCCAATCTGGACGTTGGGTTTCAACCAACTAAAGATGATCTTATGGAGTCTACCATTTTGGTGTCAGTATTTGGTTCAAATTGTAAACTCTTCCCGCTTACTTATTTTTCCTTCTTGCTTAATTGTGTGCAAAGACATCTCAACGGATGGGAATTGGTGCTACGTGGTGCTCTGGGTGCTGCCTCGTTATTCATCAGTTAACGTCAGGTGGGATAGCCTTAAAAGCAGGCTTCTCTCGTTGTGTCCGTCCTGCTCCATCTCCCCTTACTACAGCTTCTTGACCAAGAAGCCCACCGAGTCTCCTCTGTACCTGCTCAAGTTCTTCTGCATCGACCGCAAGGGCCTGTTACACGGTGAGTTCAAGCATGGAATCCTTCTTTTTTTTTTTTGCTCACAAGTTAGTTGCTGTCATTCACTACCTTTAGTGTGGGTTCTATCTATGCATCTCTCATTGTTCTCAAACCTTTTTTTGCTGCTTGCAGATGTTACTAATGTGCTTTGCGAACTTGAACTCTTGATCCATAGAGTCAAGGTATCTACAACCCCGGATGGTAAAGTGGTCGACTTTTTCTTCATCACAGATGGCAGGTAAGGTTTCAGACCATGAGTTGACTTGTTGTCTTTTCTTGTCTTGCATTAATGTCATCTTTTCGTTTGGAATTGTGTAGGAAGTTATTGAATTCTTTAGACGATAGGATATGGTTACTTCCTCATTTTATATAAAACAAAATCAAGAGACGATAAACACGGTTCGAGTGACCTAATAGAAAGTCTAGAATAGTAAACGAAAAATCTAGCTTGCAGATCACTTTTCACTTTTCTTACTGTCTTGAGCTGTGCTTTTGATCACAGTGCATATCTTTCTTTCAATGGTTGATATATGCTTCATCAGATGAGACAACTCCATAGAATACTAGGATGTTTGCATCCGTTTCTACGATTTTTGGTCCTTTTAATTGGTGTGTTTACCACTACTAGCAGATGCTGCTAGTCTGTATGTCAAAATTTATACTGTGTCTCTGATGAAGCACCTCTGACAGCCTCTCTCCCTCTTATCTTTTGATTTCAGGGAACTCATGCACACCAAGAAAAGACAGGATGAGACCTGTTCCCTTCTGACTGCTGTACTCGGTGAATCTTGTGAGCACTGCGAGCTTCAGTTGGCTGGGGCTGAGTTCGAGTCGTTTCGGCATAGTTTCTCTTCTTACTCATCAGCTGTGTTCGATGAGCTCTTCAGTACCGAGATGCCAGGAAACGCTGCGTGCTTGCAGACGATAAACCCCGATCTTACCAAGATGAAGAAAGCCAGCATAAACATCGACAATTCCTTGAGCCCAGGTCATACGCTCCTGCAGATTCATTGTGCTGATCAGAAAGGCCTGCTTTATGACATCCTCAGGACGTTGAAGGATTGCAACATAAAGGTATGAATTTTTAAGCTCTTGTATGATGGCATTCTTTTATATTTTAGTTCTTTTCTTTGGGTGGAGGGGGTGGGTACATCCTTGTAATATTAAATGGTTTATAGCCACCGTTTTTCATATTGCTTCGGAATATATATATATGACATTAGGTTTGTCGCAGGTTCCTAGTCGTTTTCAGTATAACTGATATAGCGTGCCATTTCAGACTCCCTAATTCATGCTATCTTTTTGGAGATTGTTTGGTCAACTAATGGATTCCATTTTTAATAGAGCATAATTTCTGATAATTATTGTCTCAGGGGAAGGGACATGCTGTTGACGTAGGTGGTAGTTTCTAATTATCAATCAGTTCCTCAATTTACATTCTGTGGGATCTACTAGTAAGATGTATACTTTTTATTTATAAAAATGAAAACAAAACAAAGCTAGTAAGATTGGCTACAATGAAAATGAGTTCTGCTCGTTTTCCTTTTGATGTCGTGAAACTTTGGTACTTGCACTTTATTTATGGATGATATCACAGTGCCTTTGATTCGTTGCCACCGGCTCATACATATCTTATTGTCTCCTCAGACTTGCTACGGGCGATTGATGTCTGACATAAAAGGAGGCACGCGTGATGTTGACCTCTTCATACAACAGAACGATGGAAAGAAAGTTGTTGACCCAGAGAAACAGGACGCACTCTGCTCGCGTCTGAGAATGGAGATGCTCCATCCATTGCGAGTGTTAATCATAAACCGTGGTCCGGACACTGAACTACTGATTGCCAACCCTGTTGAGTTGTGTGGTAAGGGGAGGCCCCGTGTGTTTTATGATGTTACACTTGCCCTGAAGGTCCTTGGCATCTGTATCTTCTCGGTAATGATCACTACTTTTTTTGGCGCCTTAACTTTTATGCAGCAGCAGCCGACTGTTGTACTTAGTTTCGTAAACCTGTTACAATTTGTCCTTTCAGGCGGAAATCGGTAGGCACTCCACACCTGAGCGGCAATGGGAAGTGTACAGCTTCCTCTTAGACGAGTCAACCGAGTTTCCTCTGGCAAACACCAAAGCCAGAAGCCAGATCGTCGATACTGTGAGGAAAACGCTGATGGGCTGGTAAGGGGAATGAAAATTTGGCAAACACCAAGGCAGGCGAACCAGCAGACAACTACTGTTATTTGTTACTTGAATCAAACGGGATTCAAAAAAGTGGTTGCTCCAGTGATCATCCATACCCGCTTGGAGGAGAGGAACTGCCATGCTGATGAACAACAGATGTTTCAGATCAAGCAATACTGTGGGGTTCAACTCTCCCTCACGGCTGTCAATGGAGTTTAACTGCTGAAGCTGAAGCTCGGTTTTTGCTCCCAGCACGTTTATTTTCTGTTGTTGGTGTATACCTGTACATATAGTTGGTGTGTTGCTGACTGCCCTGTTTAAGCCGGGTGTAAAACACCCGTAGGATATCGCATCCTCGTACATAACAACAGGATGCGTACCACAGTGACTCAGACTTCTTAGTGGCCCAAATGAACATGTAACATCCAAGGGGTTGATGGTAATAGGGCTGCAGGAGAATCAAGATATTATTCTCCGTATAATTTATATATGCATCTTTGTAACTTGGCATGGAATAAAGTTGCTACAAGATTAAGAGGTCGACTTGCACAAGCTAGGTGTTGTTTTTTGTTGGTCTTGCTTTCAAAGTTTACATTTTCATTTCTCCATCCCCATCCTCTACATTTAACTTTCTACCGCTAGATTCTCAACCTACCAACGCCATTAGAGGCATTAAAAGAGCTGCATAATAATTAGTAGAGCATGCGCATTCATTTATACTATGAGGGCGTTCTCTGCAAATTTTTCCACTATTTTTTACATTACAAACCAGTGTTCTACTCTATATTGAAATATTGTATAAGTAAGAGTGTAGGATGTATTCTATGTAACTTTTTGTATATTTAATTGATTATTATTTTTCTAGTATTGCTATCATGTGAGAGCATATAGTAGTTTTGGATGCAATGCTTTCGTCTTTCAAATTACATATATGATCGTTGTATATCCTGTTCTAAAACAGGGTATATGAAAGACTGTACGAGGGGTTGAATGTAATTATTATGCTTTGACTTTATCTCTTACGACATTGATCTAAACAAGTTGCAACAGATCTTTTCCTTCTAGTCTACTTGACTTACAATTACTTATTAACTTTAGTCCGATCTTCCTTTTCTAAAGGGAACAATACAAGTCATCAACATGGTGCAAATCTTGTCGAACCCAAGAGGACAAAATGACTCATCGATCTTCCTTTGAGAAGGAAAGTATATTCGATAGGAATACAAAAAATAATTAATTTGTTTCGAGCTAGACGATGGATGCAACCATATTGTCATCATGAGCAGTGTCATTGACTCGTGTGAGTTATTGCATAGGAAAATTCACCTAGGAAAGTGTCTCTAGATTTTCACCTAGACAAAGTGCGATAATCACCATCTGCAAGCGGATGAATCTTATTGTAGTATAGTCCAAGATTGAACACAAACGGACAATGTGTTTAAGAGTTATGTGATCAAATTTACTATACAAAAACTAATATTTAACTCAAAGGATGGTGGATTATTTTAAGATTGTAAGTAAATGCTAGATTAATGTCTAGGTTTTATCAATGGATGGAAACTCAGGGTGGAATGGATATCATCACTGCTACCTATCATTCACTCTCTCATTGTATCATATTAAGTATGAGCATATATATGTTGAGGTTAAGAAAAACCCCCTTTCGATGTTAAGATTTATACCCAGACAGACATCACTCTATGCTCGTCGTCATGTTACCTAGAGATCAAACATCTATTGGCTCAGAAAACACCTATATGAAATTCTCATTGAGGGTTTAACAACTTCCTGAGTCACAAGATATCCAAATCTTTCAGGTTCAAGGCGGGTCTTACTGGATCTATGAGGTACCTGTGTTACTTGAGAAATTTGAGATTCCATAATGTTTTGTGATTCTCTTTATTCCTCTTTTACATCTATGGGTTTGATTCTTTGTTGTTGGTCTCAAACTTCTTTGAGTTCTACTCCCCCCCCAGTGATTCCTTTGGAAATAAAATCTTCTCTAGAAATGCAACATCTCTGGCAACAAACACCTTGTTGTCAGATAGGGAATAAAAGTAATATTCTTTGGTCTCCTTACGATATTCAACAAAATAACATTTTTGAGATTTAGGGCCACGATTTTTAGGAAACATTTTTCGCACATAAGCTTCACATCCCCAAATTCTCATAAAAGACACATTGGGATGCTTCCATACCATATCTCATATGGTGTCTTTTGAATAGATTTAGATGGTACTCAATTTAGTGTAAATGTGGCAGTTTCAAGAGCATAACCCTAGAAGATAGTCGAAAGTTCATCTAAACTCATCACTGATTGCACAATATCCAACAATGTGCGATCTCTTCTTTCTGATACACCATTATGTTGTGGTGTTCCAGGTGGAGTCCATTGTGATACGATACCATGAGCTTGGATAAGGTCTTCAAACTCTTGGCTTAAGTATTCTCGACCTAGACTAGAACAAAGTACCTCAATACTTATGCCAAGTTGGTTCTGTACTTCATTCATAAAATCCTTAAACTTTTTAAGAGTTTTTTAATATAACTGTACGTACTGAAGTCATCAGTGAAGGTAATGAAGTACTGATATCCACCTCTAGTAGTTATTTAAAAGGGCCATACACATTAGAATGTATAAGTCCTAATAGATCACTAGCCCTCTCATTGTTACCAATAAAAGGAGTCTTGGTCATCTTGCCCAACAAACAAGATTCACATGTCTCTATTGATTCAAAATAAAAAGAGTTCACACAATCATCTGTATAGAGTCTAGATATGCGATTCTCATTTATGTGCCCTAGACGACAATGCCAAAGATATGTTTTGTTTGATTTTTTGACTTTTAGTCTTTTGGTATTTACATAATAAACATTTGTCTTTAAATCTAGCAAATAAAGATCATAAGACAATGAGGCATTGCCATAAAAGATCCCATCCTTTGAAATAGAACATAAACCATTCTAATATGAAATTCATATGCATCCTTATCCATACAAGATACATAAATGATGTTTCTATTTATGGCAAGTACACAATCACAGTTCACAAACTCTATTACAAGCCCTATGGGTAGATATAAAATATATGTTCCAACTGTAGCGGCAACAACTCTTGCTCCATTTGTGACTCACAGTTCAACCTCGCACTTTCCTAAAGGTCTACCTCCTTTCAGATCCTGCATATTTGAGCATATGTGAGATCCACATCTAGTATCTAGTACCCAAGATGAAGAAGTAGATAAGTTTATCTCAATAACATATATACCTAAACTGGAGATCACCATCCACATCTTCTTCTTTTTGAATGCCTTCAAGTACATAGGAAAGATTCCTCTAGTACTTTTCTTTCTCCTTATTTTGAGTGTTGAAGATCTAGATTTGGACTTAGCCTCATAACTCTTCATGGCTTTTGTTTCATCCTTGGACTCAACTCTATTATCACCATCATGGGTTTGTCCTTCTTCATTCTTTCTTCGGCATGAATAAGCATGCCAAGCAAATTTAACAACGGTCTGGCCATATTATTCAAGTGGAAACACTCAATTAAGTGTCTATATGATTCAAACAATTATTGTAGAATCATGTCTGTGGCCAGCTCTTGGCTCAAAGAGAATCCTAGTTCATCTATATGTTCCACATGTTCAATCATATTGAGCACATGGGTCTCTACTGAGTCTCCCTCTGTCATCTTACACTCAAAGAGTTCTTTTGAGATATTGTACCTTTCTCAAGTATCCCCATGTCTTCACACTGATCATGCAACTCATAGTTGATGTAGCTTAGCATAAGGTGCTTTATATCCAATGCATCATTGGCATGCTTCTAGTAAGCATCCATCTCAGCCCTAGGTGCATCAGTAGCATGTATTTCTGGTGCTGGTGTTTCCAGGACATAGAGCTTGTGCTCTTCATTGAGAACTCTTCTCGAAGTCCAAAACTGGTTGTTGTCTCATTAAATTTTTCCTTCCTAAGGTCCAATTTCAATGATGATTTGATTGTCATTTGATTCTACAAGAAAAAAAATTGCAATTTTTCAAAATCCTTTTGATTTGATTTGATTTGAAAAATTGACGATATTTAATTAGGTCTTTAGTTAATTATTGTTCCCACTATTTTATTCAAATTGATAGCCCTCATATATCAATTCAGAAGACTACAACGTACAACCTTCTAGTGAGCCAAGATCCAAAATAATTCAATTATTACACGACCAACACCAACATCCATAATCAATATTAAGGTAGACAATGTTTACTAATTACATTTATGCAATTCTTGGATAGACGATATGCACGACTCTTTTCCATAGTTGTCTGCAAACCTCTAGGTGCTTAATCTCATTAAGGATACCCTGTTAAGCTTGACCCAAAAGCCAACACAAGAATAATGTACCCCTCTTGGCGGACCCACAATATTTTCATCACACTTCTATGAGATAGACGACGCACCACCCTTGGGGTTCCCACGCTTAGTTGATCAAACTTTTCATGTGTGTTGCTAATGGAAAGCATCTTAGACTTCATATGTTATTGAGGGGGTTTTATTTATTAATACATATACATTATCCGATCACCACATGTACATAGTATGTATCATATACATGCTATATCCCACATCGAAACATGCAATAAACATAAGCGATGGTTATGGCCATTCTATTGTAATTACTTGGAGCCACAAAGAATTACCACCACCTAGGTCTACATCCCATGTAGAAATCTATTGTTGATGAAGATTTTTGCTTGCCAATCTAGGTTGACCGATTCAACCCTTGACCTGATCAACTTGCCTCATGGCCGGTCAGTTGGTCATCACACCAGTCGTCTGGTCTCTGATTCACCAACTTCTAGATCCTCTAGTTGATTGTTTGGGGCCACCATTCGATCAGTTCGGTTTGTCCTCCTTGGTCCTATAATAGTTCATCTCACCTTCAAGATGGTCAGTTGGTTAGGTGCTAAGTGTCTTCTTCTTTGTCGTAATAATAAAATAAACTATCCTAATTCCATTGCATGATAAAGGAGAAATCGTGAGTTACATTTGAAGGGAGGATAGGTAGGAGAGAATAATACTTCTACAATTGGAAGATAAGGTAGAGGGTCGTTATGCAAACTGAGATAAAACCAACCACACAACAATGCACAAATATATAGGGTTATTGGCCATAACCATGTTGGGTTTTAGAGGAGGCAGAGAAGCAGCGGAAACAAAAATTTTCTCCCCAAAACCCAGAACAAAAGGAATCGCGTCAACGTCTATAGAATAGGAAAGATGGTTTGTGGATGCATACCTTGTCCCGAGGCTTGCTCGGCAGCAGTACCTCATGCCTTGTACGGTCTTCACCTCCGGTCTTGGACGGTGTCTGTGCAGCTCCTGGTCGCACCGGGACTGAAGACTCCTCCTCTCACCGGGACTGTCGGGATTGACAGTTGTCCTCCGAGCGACAGAGGTCTCCCGCCTTTGCAGTCATCCACACGGACCGCCTGGAACTCCGATCTCCTTGTCGCACAAGGAACCAGAAGGAGTCACACCCTCCTGTTGGCGTACTAGTCGCCAACACACTCTCTTGCTACCAGTTGCAACTGCAGTTGTCTTTCCCTTGTTGTGCCTCCCTTTTCAGGTAGCACTTGCTCGGGCTCTCTCGGTTACGAAAACCAGAAAGAACGACAACTTTACAGAGCAACCAGCTTGCACTGAGTTGTACTTTGAGAAGCCCCCAATACCCCTATATATAGGAGGGTCATTGGACAAAGTTCTCCATCTCGGACAATATGGGACTAAAGCAGGAGTAGAAGGGTTCGAGATTTTCCACAAAAGCAACCAACTCACAACCTGAACCGATCGTTTCACAACTGAAACGGTCGGTTGGGGACCTGAACCGGTCGGTTGACACCTCAATCGGTCGGTTCACAAGTGAACCGGTTGGTTGGTGGTCCTGGTCGGTTCTAGATTAACTTTCCTTCTTTTGTTTCTAATTGGTATCGAATACCAATCCTATTTCCCAATCAAATTGGGCAATTGAAATGAAAAGAAAATTCTCACCAATCTTACTTTCCCAACTTGCTCGGTTGCACCAGTTGAATCGATCGTTTCAACACTTGAAGCAATCAGTTCACCCTGACCTTGAGCCGATCGGCTCAACACTTGAGCCGACCGGTTCAGCAAGCTCAGCCGACCGGTTCCGCACATGAACCGATCGGTTGGGAGTGCAGATTGTGCAGAATCAATCAATTGCGATTTCAATCAATCTGATACTCCAATCAGTGTGTCCAACACCTTGAACAATACGATATTGAGCTATCAATTGATTGAGTGTTTAATTGAACTACTAAACTCCTTTAGTAATCAATCTAAACATTGCTTGTGGACAAAACTCCTCTTCCAGGATAAATCCTATGTGTGTGACCCTGCAGGTCCACTTCACGTTGGTAGTGAAAGTCCATAACACTTATGACTTCACAAGCAAAGAGCGGTGCCTAGTCACACATCAGTGCTACCCAAGTGAAATAGAAAGTTGGAGAACAACTTTCAATCCTACAATCTGTGAATGGTGTTACAGTGAATGTATAATTCCTTTATCACTGATATCCTGAATGAACTTGAGGCATAGAACAGTCATCCTGTCAACGTTCATTCATTTCCTTGATCTCAGAACAGACCGAGTGAGATGTGTGTGACATCAATATCACATATTGATTCACATGTGCATGTGCATGCCTTTCTCAATCCTACTCATCAAGTGGCCAAGGACATCAAACTCCCTTAGGAGGGACAAATTCCATATCTATCACTCACCCCTCAAAAGCCCCATGTGTCAAAGCCACCCAATCATCACCTTTATAACAACCTATGTTTCAGGACTGTGTTTGATGATGTCAAAGTGTACCCAACGGCATGTGTTGAGTGTAGTGATTTTAGGTCTAAGAATCACACTCACTACCATCACTGTGAGAGCTGATTGTGACTACCAAGTCATGGTTCCATGTGTCACTCTCACGGTGGGTCTGTCCGGTACCTTGTTCTCTAACAAGTACCTATGTGCTTGGTTTGATATCACTATATCATGACTAATGAGATTCTGTCATCAACCAACACACAATCTAGTCTTTAGTGTTATTGATGTCTATGGTTATTTCCACAATAACAACCGACTAGGGACTAAACAAGAATGTATACTCTTAACATTCGTATGATCTCATCGTTTAGGTCATGAACCTAAAAGAATACATCATTGAGTAAAACAATTCTTTAGACATCTATCATGTTACACCATCATCTCAGAAATAGTTTAAACATATAGATCAGAAATTGCCTTTATTATTATTATTCAAATCATTTACAAAGTATCCCATTACAATCAGCATATGACTTGCTCTATGGGCATACATACCAACAGACTCCCACTTGCACTTAGAGCCAGTCACCAAGGAATCTCAATCCTTGTGACCTAGCATGACCATCATGCTTCTGCTGAGAAAGGGACTTAGTCAGTGGATCAGCTATGTTGTCTTCAGTTGGTACTTTGCAAATCTTCACATCTCCTCACTGTATGATCTCTCGTATGAGATGGAAGCGTCGCAGTATGTGCTTGGACCGCTGATGTGATCTGGGCTCCTTAGCTTGTGCAATAGCCCCATTATTGTCACAATAAAGCTCAATTGCATCACAACTACTGGGAACTACACCAAGTTTAGAAATGAACTTCCTGATCCACACAGCCTCCTTTGTTGCATGTGATGCAGCAATATACTTGGCCTCTGTAGTAGAATCGGCAACTGTTTCTTGCTTGGAACTCTTCCAGCTCACAGCTCCATTATTAAGGCAAAACACAAATCCTGACTGCGATCTGTAATCATCTTTATCGGTTTGGAAGCTCGCATCGGTGTAACCCTTTACAACCAGCTCTTCCTCGCCGCCGTAAACAAGAAACTGATCCTTAGTCCTTCGCAAGTACTTGAGGATGTTCTTCACGACTGTCCAGTGAGCATCCCTGGGATCTGACTAGTACCTGCTCGTCATGCTGAGAGCATATGAGACATCTGGGCATGTGCACAACATAGCGTACATGATGGATTCGATGGTTGATGAATATGGGATCCCATTCATACGCTCCCTCTCTTCACAAGATTGGGGACATTGAGCTCTAGAGACGGTGACTCCATGTAGCATGGGGATGTTGCCTCTCTTTGAGTTCTCCATGCTGAACCGCTTCAACACTTTGTCAATGTACATGCTCTGACTTAGTTTGAGAAGCCTTCTAGATATATCTCTATAGATCTTAATTCCTAGAATGTAGGATGCTTCTCCTAATTCCTTCATTGAGAAAGTATTCCCAAGCCAAGTCTTTACCTTCTCTAAGGCTAAGACATCACTCCCCATCAAAAGTATGTCATCCACATACAATATGAGGAATGTGGTCGAGCTCCCACTAACCTTCTTATACACACAAGGTTCATCTTCATTTTGAATAAAGCCAAACACTTTGACTTCTTCATCAAATCGAAGATTCCAACTCTGAGATGCTTGCTTCAATCCATAGATTGACCCTTGCAGCTTACATACTTTATTGACATTCTTTGGATCTACAAAACCTTCAGGCTGTGTCATGTACACATCCTCATTTATATTCCCGTTAAGGAATGCGGTTTTAACATCCATCTGCAAAATCTCATAGTCATAATAAGATGCAATAGCAAGCATGATCCTGATGGACTTAATCATGGCAACTGGAGAAAAGGTTTCTTCATAGTCAACACCTTGAATTTGTCGAAATCCCTTTGCAACCAATCTGCCTTTATAAGTTTGCACATTTCCATCCATGTCGGTCTTTTTCTTAAAGACCCACTTGCACCCTATGGGTTTTATCCCTTCGGGTGGTTCCACCAAAGTCCATACTTTGTTGGAGTACATGGATTCCATCTCGGATCTCATGGCTTCAAGCCATTTCTCAGAATCTGGTCCCTCCACAACTTCTATGTAGGTAGTTGGATCATCATCTATGATCAGCTCACCACCTTCCTGAGTCACAAGGTATCCAAACCTCTCAGGTTCAAGGCGGGTCCTACTAGATCTACGAGGTCCTTGTGTTACCTGAGGAGACTGAGATTCCACAACACCTTGTGAATCTGTATTTTCCTCTGGTACATCTACCGGTTCAATGTTTTCTTGTTGGGCTTGAACCTCTTCAAGCTCTATATTCCTCCCACTGCTTCCTTTGGAAATAAATTCCTTTTCTAGGAACACAGCTGTCCTGGCAACAAACACTTTGTTGTCAGTAGGGTGGTATAAGTAATATCCCCTTGTTTCCTTGGGATATCCAACAAAATAACATTTATCAGATTTGGGTCCAAGCTTATCAGGAAACATTTTCTTGACGTAAGCCTCACAACCCCAAATCTTCAGAAAATACAAATTGGGATGCTTCCCGTACCATATCTCATATGGTGTCTTTTGAACCGATTTAGATGGTACACGGTTAAGTGTAAAAATGGAAGTTTCAAGAGCATGACCCCAGAAAGAAATTGGAAGATCAACAAAACTCATCATTGATCGCACCATATCCAACAATGTGCGATTCCTTCTTTCAGACACACCATTATGCTGTGGTGTTCCAGGCAGAGTCCATTGTGATACAATACCATGGGCTCGCAGAAGGTCCTCAAACTCCTGGCTTAAGTATTCTCCACCTCGATCGGATCGAAGTGCCTTAATACTTTTACCAAGTTGGTTTTGTACTTCATTCATGAAATCCTTGAACCTTTTAAGGGCTTCTGAATTATGCTTCATCAGGTACACATAGCCATACCTAATAAAATCATCAGTGAAGGTAATGAAGTACTGATACCCATTTCTGGCATTAGATCTAAAAGGCCCACATACATCTGTATGTATGAGTTCTAATATATCACTAGCTCTCTCACCTTTACCTGAAAAGGGAGTCTTGGTCATCTTGCCCAATAAACAAGATTCACATGTATCTATTGATTCATAATCAAAAGAGTCTAGATAACCATCTTTATGGAGTCTAGAAATGCGTTTCTCATTTATGTGCCCTAGACGACAATGCCAGAGATATGTTTTGTTTGAGTCATTGAGTTTTTGCTTTTTGGTGTTTACGTTGTATACACTTGTCTCCAAGTCTATCAAGTATAGACCATAAGACATAGGGGCACTGCCATAAAAGATCCCATCTTTAGAAATGGAACATTTTCCATTCTTAATAAGAAATTCAAATCCATCTTTGTCCAAACAAGAGACGGAAATTATATTCCTATTTATGATAGGTACATAATAGCAGTTCTTCAACTCTATTATTATCCCACTTGGTAGATTTAACTCATAGGTTCCTACGGCACTGGCGGCAACTCTTGCCCCATTGGCAACACGTAGTTCAACCTCGCCTTTCCCTAAAGGCCTACTTCTCTTAAGATCCTTCACATTTGAACAAATGTGAGATCTGCATCCGGTATCAAGTACCCATGATGAAGAAGTAGTAAAGTTAATCTCTATCACGTATACACCAGAAGTAGAGATCTCTATCTCCGACTTCTTCTTCCATCGTTCCTTCCATCCTCTCCATGTAGAAGAAATTGGTTTGGCGAGAGAACCCTTCTCTCCCTTACCTTTCGTTCCATTGATCTCTATCAATGAACTTTCTTTCTTCTTCACCAACGCGTTAAGCGTACATAGAGTGGATTCAAAGGCTCATGGTATATCTGGATTGTGCAGAACACTTCTCACACTCCTCAACCAGTTATGGAATTTATTCTCAATTAATTTTCCCATTTTAAAAGATGATTCTTTTGCCATTCTACAAGAGAAAATTTGCATTTGTCAAAACTCCTTTTGATTTGATTTGAATAAATTTGACGATAGTTAATTAGGCCTTTAATTAATTACCGCTCCCACTATTTTGACTCAAATTGATAGCCCTCACCATCAATTCAGAAGATTGCAGTGTACAATCTTCTAATGGGTCAAGATCCTAAAATCCTCTGAGCCATGGACCAGCTAGGGCTGTCACCCACAACTCAGATCTCTTAAGTAGGCAACTCTTGACAATTGCATCATATGCAACTCTTGAAAGATGTCATATGCAACTCCTTGCCATGATCATCTCCATGCCTCAAGGTGCTAGATCCTATCTAGGTCACCTTGTTAAGTCCGACCCAAAGCCAACACGATGAATATGCACCCTGCTAGGGCAGACCCACACATTCATCCTTCACACTTCCATGAGATAGACGGTGCACCACGCTAGGGCGTGCCCACACTTGGTCGATCAAGATTTTCACGTGTGTCGCATTTGGAAGGCATCTAAAACTTAATATTTAATGAGGGATTTGGTTTTTATATACATATACATATCCAATCACCACAATATATAGTACGTATCATATACATGCTATATCCCACAGAAAACATGCAAAATGATAAAAAGCAATGATTATGGCCATCCTATTGTGATTCCTCAAGCCAAGAGGAATCACGGTCATCTAGGTCTACATCACATGCAACCTATACAAGATGAAATCTGTGCCTACCTATCTGGGTTTGATCAGCTCATCTCCATGACCGATCGGCTCGCCATCAGGTTGGTTGTTCGGGTGCCACCAGCCGATCGACTGGCACCTCTAGCCGATCGGTTCACCGGTCGTCGTGCATCTCATCAGGTCGCCACCCGCTCGTCTCGCTCCTCGAACCAGTCATCTGGATCACCAACCGATCGATTCACGTCTTGAACCGATCGTCTTAGGTTGTCCGTCATTCTTTGACATAACAGGAAATAAAATCTATCCTATTTACAATTTAATTGTGAAACCCCGAGTTACATTCGGGGGGAGCAAAGGTAGGAAAAGAATTCTCGAATTATTTCGAGTTACATCAGGAATAAGAGAAGGGGAATCAATGCGCAGACCGAGATGCAAGCAACCACATACAACCACACACAGATATAGGGGTTTATAGGCCATAATCATGCTACACATCCACCACAAAACTCATTTAAGGGTGACGCGTATCGAGTGCATTAATATTACATATCATATATGTATATTTGGAATTTGTGGATTGGACATGCATAAAGCTAATTTTATTCGCATCGTATGCAATAAATAAAGGTGACAAACCAAAATCGATCATATCAATAATCCTAAAATATAGAATAGTTGACGTGGCTATGATACCACTGTTGGGTTTTAGAGGAGGCAGAGAAGCAGCGGAAACAAAAGTTTTCTCCCCAAAACCCAGAACAAAAGGAATCGCGTCAACGTCTATAGAATAGGAAATATGGTTTGTGGATGCATACCTTGTCTCGAGGCTTGCTCGGCAACAGTACCTCACGCCTTGTGCGGTCTTCACCTTCGGTCTTGGACGGTGTCTGTGCAGCTCCTGGTCACACCGGGACTGAAGACTCCTCTCACCAAGACTGTCGGGATTGACAGTTGTCCTCCGAGCGACAAAGGTCTCCCGCCTCTGCAGTCATCCACACGGACTGCCTGGAACTCCGATCTCCTTGTCGCACAAGGAACCGGAAGGAGTCACACCCTCTTGTTGGCGTACTAGTCACCAACACAATCTTCTGCTACCAGTTGCAACTGCAGTTGTCTTTCCCTTGTTGTGCCTCCCTTTTCGGGTAGCACTTGCTCGGGCTCTCTCAGTTACCAAAACCAGAGAGAACGACAACTTTGCAGAGCAACCAGCTTGCACTGAGTTGTACTTTGAGAAGCCCCCAATACCCCTATATATAGGAGGGTCATGGGACATGGTTCTCCAACCCGGGCAATATGGGACTAAAGCAGGAGTAGAAGGGTTCGAGATTTTCCACAAAAGCAACCAACTCGCAACCTGAACCGATCGTTTCACAACTGAAACGGTCGTTTGGGGACTTGAACCGGTTGGTTGACACCTCAACTAATCGGTTGGGACACCTCAACCGGTCGGTTCACAAGTGAACCGGACGGTTGGTGGTCCTGGTCGGTTCCGGATAGACTTTCCTTCTTTTGTTTCTAATTGGTATCGAATACCAATCCTATTTCCCAATCAAATTGGGCAATTGAAACGAAAAGAAAATTCTCACCAATATTACTTTCCCAACTTGCTCGGTTGCACTAGTTGAATCGATCGTTTCAACACTTGAAGAAATCGGTTCACCCCGACCTTGAGCCGATCGGCTCAACACTTGAGCCGACCGGTTCAACAAGCTCAGCCGACCGGTTCATCACATGAACCGATCGGTTGGGAGTGCAGATTGTGCAGAATCAGTCAATTGTGATTTCAATCAATCCGATACTCCAATCAATGTGTCCAACACCTTGAACAATATGATATTGAGCTATCAATTGATTGAGTGTTTAATTGAACTAATAAACTCCTTTAGTAATCAATCTAAACATTGCTTGTGGACAAAACTCCTCTTCCAGATTAAATCCTATGTGTGTGACCATGCAGGTCCACTTCACGTTGGCAGTGAAAGTCCATAACACTTATGACTTCACAAGCAAAGAACGGTGCCTAGTCACACATCAGTGCTACCCAAATGAAATAGAAAGTTGGAGAACAACTTTCAATCCTACAATCCGTGAATGGTGTTACAGTGAATGTATAATTCCTTTGTCACTGATATCCTGAATGAACTCGAGGCATGGAACAGTCATCCTGTCAACGTTCATTCATTTCCTTGATCTCAGAGCAGACCGAGTGAGATGTGTGTGACATCAATATTACATATTGATTCACACGTGCATGCACATGCCTTTCTCAATCCTACTCATCAAGTGGCCAAGGACATCAAACTCCCTTAGGAGGGACAAATCCCATATCTATCACTCACCCCTCAAAAGCCCCATGTGTCAAAGCCACCCAATCATCACCTTTATAACAACCCATGTTTCAGGATTGCGTTTGATGATGTCAAAGTGTACCCAACGACATGTGTTGAGTGTAGTGATTTCAGGTCTAAGAATCACACTCACCACCATCACTGTGAGAGTTGACTGTGACTACCAAGTCATGGTTCCATGTGTCACTCTCACGGTGGGTCTGTCTGGTACCTTGTTCTCTAACAAGTACATATGTGCTTGGTTTGATATCACTATATCATGACTAATGAGATTTTGTCATCAACCAACACACAATCTAGTCTTTAGTGTTATTGATGTCTATGGTTATTTCCACAATAACAACCGACTAGGGACTAAACAAGAATGTATACTCTTAACATTCGTATGATCTCATCGTTTAGGTCATGAACCTAAAAGCATACATCATTGAGTAAAACAATTCTTTAGACATCTATCATGTTACACCATCATCTCAGAAACAATTTAAACATATAGATCGGAAATTGCCTTTATTATTATTATTCAAATCATTTACAAAGTATCCCATTACAATCATCATATGACTTGCTCTATGGGCATACATACCAACAAACCATGCTTCACATCCACCATTAAAGCTCACTTTTAGGGCAAAGCATGTAAATTGTATATATATATATATATATATATATATGTATATATATATATCATATTGTATATATATTAAATGGATTCTGATGTGGTGTTCAATTGTATATTCACATTAATCAGTTTAAGTATTCACATTGTATGCAATAAATAAGCGATGAAAACCAAAAATATGATTATATCGATTATCCCAAAACATAGTAGATTGATGTAGCTCTGATACCACTGTAGTGAAATATGGTGACAAAACAAGTAGAGAAAATAAAAATTAATTGCCATATATCCCTTTAACCAATGGAACACTTCAACAACTATACAATGGGAAGGATGGTTTAGAGGATACACCTGATCCTAGAGCAAGTCCAATGATAAGCTCCTCATCATTGTGTGTGCCCTTTCTTCAAGTCACAATCACACAACATCTGTGTTGGCCTCCTAGTTGATCACCACAGACAATAGGTTAATGTTGTCCTCTGAGCGGTAGGCAACAACCTCCTCGCCTCTATATTAATACACACAAACCACTGGAAACTCTTGTCATTCTAGTAGAATGGACAAAAAGGAGTCGTTCCTTGTTGTTGGTGTACTAGTCGCCAACTTTCTCTCCCATAATTGTTCTCCCTTTCTATCCCTCCCTTTACTTTCATGGCTTCTCTCGGTTACCATAACCAGAGAAAACAAACAATTGTCAGAAGCAATTGAGTTGTGTCTATGGGAAGACCCATGTACACCTCTATTTATAGGAGGGTTAGGGTTCCTAATATGCGTGGGAGGGGAAGGGACCAAAATTTCATGAATTTTCACAACATGCAAGCGGTGAAACTATCGATTCACATGTGAACCTATTGGTTGGCATGTGAGCCAATCGATTCACCTAGTGAACATGTTGTTTCATCATGTTTCCCAATCGTAATTGTATTGGAAATTCTAATCCAATTGATGCACGACATGATGTTAGCACTAATCCTTGATGTAATCGAATTGCTCTTATGAACTGGGCAGTTCATCTCATGAACCGGTCGTCTCATGAACATGATCCAACCGGTTCACTCAATGAAGCGGTCGGTTCATACCCTGGTTCATACATAATTCAGAAAATGCAATATCCAATTAACCTAACAATCCAACTGGTCAGTTCACCACTTGAGCTGGTCGGTTCAAAGTTCAATCAGTCAATTTGTTGTCTAAATTGAATACTTAAACACTTTAGTAATCAATTTATTTATCATTCATGATTAAACTCCTATAACAAGTGAATTCCTATGTGTGTGAACCTATAGATTCCATATTACGTTGGCAGTGATTGTCCATAACCAATTATGACATTACAAGCAAAGAGTAGTGCCTAGTCACACATCATTGCTACCCAAGTAATTGGAAAGTTGGAGAACAACTTCAACCTACAATATGTGATTGATGTTATAATGTTTTTATAGTTCCTCTGTCACTGATATCCAAATTGAATTGGATTCATGGAATCGTCATCCTCTTCAATCACTCAATCCATATTCCTTGAACCGGAGTACACTATCTCAGATATATGTAAGCTCAATATCACATATTAACTCACACGAGCATGGCCATGCATTTCTCAATCTCTCTTATCAAGTAGCCAGGATATCATACTCCTACAGGAGGGACAAATCCCATCTGGATCACTCAGAATCATCCCCATGTGTCCAATCATCACCTTTATGGAAACCTTTATTCAGGATCACGGTGGATGATGTCAAAGTACACCGAATGACATGTGACAAGTGTAGTGACTTCAGGTCTAAGAACTACAATCACCGCCAACACTATAAGAGATGATTATGACTACCAATTATGGTTTTCATGTATCACTCTTATGGTGGGTTTGTCCGATACACTATTCTCTAACAAGTATCTATGTGCTTAGTTTGATATAACATATCATGACTGATGAGATTCTGTCATCAACCCAAGCACACTAGTCTTATGTGTTATTGTTGTCTATCAACCTTCCACAATAACATCTGACTAGGGACATAAAAAGAATGTATATACTCTTAACATATGTATGATCTCATTGTTCAGGTCACACACCTAAAGACACATGTCATTGAGTAATATCATTCTCTAGACATTTATTATGTTATTTCATTATCTAGTAACCAAATAAAATAGAATTAATTGGAAGCTTGCCTTTATTATTGATCAAATCATTTACAAGTTATGCAATTACAATCATCATAGGATTGGCCCTCTGAGAATACACATCAACATAACTCCCATGTCATAGCTTATGTGAAAACAAATTTCATTCCTAATAATAGTTGTTTACTATTCTAAGATTGCACATGTGTTTCATTTACTTACTTGCTTGACTGGCCATCTTGTTTGATTGTTTTATGCTTCTAATATAATCTAGAAAGATGTATCTAGGAGTATGGAGATGTGATCTTGGATACACTTCCTTAACCACGAGAGTGGCTGGGAATGCGTTGAGAAATCAAGATGTGTAGTTTGAAACTAAGCATATACACGTGAGTTATATGTCTAGTTAGAACTTGTTTCATATCACTCGGAGGTGTATGAGATACAAACCTCCTTTGTACGTTCAACTAGTATATTAGATTTTCATTGTTCTACTAAGTTGTGATGTGGAAGTGAATCTCATTCCCAAGGTTCTTAATTCTAATCTTAATCATCATCCAAAAGGCTTGTGTTTATTTGTTTAGTTCTATTTTGTTGTTTAGTCGAATCCAATCAATCGAACTTGTGTAGACGGCTCTAAATTGTTGAACTTTAATGATTTTGCACCTAACTAGACCTGATCATTATGGATATGACCTTAACTATAGTTGATCCCATATATTAACAGGAGAGAAATGAGTTGAGAAGATAGAATATTAAAGCTCATTTGTTAATACAACACACTTGTTTTTGGCACTGTTGTCAGGGAGTTATGATATTTTAGTTAGCGTAAGAGTGTTGATTAGTATTCAAGACTAGATCACGATACCACCTATCATATCCATAATCATTTTTATCATTTATATTTCCCTTTTTTTATGTAACTCACTCGCCTTATTTCTCTACAAGACTGTATGCGGTGTTCCAAAAGGGGTCTTGAATCATTCATATTTCTAGATCTAGAAATTTAATGCACATTCAACAACTATAGGAGATCAAGGAGGAGGGTAAGTTTTTCAAACTTGAAAATTCACAGGCATCATCACCCCATTCAAAACCTTCATCCTTGCCACCATCTTCACCTGATCACCAAGAACCAATTATGGAGGAAGATCATTCATTAACTTTTTTGTACTTACTGCCATCAATATATATATGAAGCTATTGATCATCTAATAATTGAAGCCAATAACTTCTTTGTCAGCCCCATTATTATGCAAATGATCCAAAAAAATAGGTTTGGAGGAACTCCTATGGAATAGAAAAATAATTCGACAATATGCATATATATTGTCAGCTCCATTTTATAGCCAACCGACAAAATAACATACAACATGCATGAAAAAGTGGTTTCCCTAGACCTTTTCTCATTGATTATTTAAGGGAGGACTGTTATAACCTCATTTTTCTAAAGCATGTAATGAGAATTGTAAATCTCTTTTTGAAAAAAAAGGGATAAAAGAAATCCATGGTTGATTTTAATGGATTGATTTGATTGAATTTCGTGTACAATAGCCTTGCCCTTTCTTAATGGGCCTTAGTGGATTTGATTTGATTGAATTTTGTGTACAATACCGATCAAAAAAAATTCCGATCAAATTTTTTTTTTCGTGTACAATAGCCTTGCCCTTTCTTAAGGGCCTTAGTGGCCATTAAGCCCAATTGAAAGAAAAAGAAAAGAAATGGAAAAGGAATTCCATGGGATAATGGAATGTATAAGAAAATGAATAAAGGATGATTAAAAGGCTAACAGATATTTTCCCAAAAATAGAATTTCGAATTATAAAGGTTCCTTGGGGTTCAAGGAACTCAGGATAATTATGTAATAATAAGGGAAATAAAGAATATGAGGAAAATATGAATAAAGGGGTGTTTTCTTGCAAACTAAGAAAAAGGATCGTACTTTTGAGATAATAACTTCAAATTTTGTAGGATGGAAGATAAAAATATAATTGAGTTTACCTCAAAATTTGAGTTGGAAAGGAGTTACCGTTTGGGAGTTATGAATTTTCCAAAATATCATTGAAATAGGAATAAAAATCGAATTTGTTGGAAAATAATTTCCTTTTGTTAGAACGGACGCGATGAGGGCCGTTGGATCTTGATCCAACGCATTCCGCTCGTCATCTAGTTTCCCAGTAGGAAGAGGAGTCTGGGTTACATGGGGGGATTTTCCCCATGGATTTCTCGCAATATAGTTTATGTACAAACGAATAATCTTGTTAGTTGAGTCGGGGAGGGGAATCTGCACATGTTTGACCCCGATTCTCCATGTTGTCGATGCTTCTAGAGAAAGTGCCCAAATACCTAAAAAGGGAAGGTAACGACGGAGCTTGGGAAACCTAATAGGGACCTCCCACTACCTATATAAGGGCCCCCCCTCGGTCCCTCGACTCGTTACGAACTCGAACGACTACTTTTGGAAGTTCGTATCCCTCTTCATCTCTCGATTAGATTTGCTCCGACAAGCTCAGGCTGCGGCGCCACCGCAAAGCCTGCTGTTGGGTTAAGAAGGAGACGAAGTGCAGCTCCCCTTCAATCTATTTCCATCATGGACCCAAGGCGCAGATCGACGGCCCGGGTCATCCGCGTTTTCAAAGGGGCTGCTAGTGGGCACGAGCAGCGTGGGCCGCGCGATCTTGCTCGGTCAAAGTTGATCGAGGATCCAACGACTCTGGCATAAAAGCACGCGAGCAGGCAGCTGAGTGGAGACGATTGACGCCGATCATCTGATCATAAGATCACCGTAGACCGCGACGCATCCAACGATCAATAAAATTGGTAATTTCGTCTCTCTGTTAATTAAATCAGAAAAAGGGGTTTTCTTGCAAAAATGATAGAAATTACTAGAATTGTCCAATGGGAAAACTTTATATATGAAAGTTGTATAGAAAAATACGAGGAATCTGATAAAAATGATTTGAGAACCTAGTTCTTCTCTGTTTTGAAAAAGTACCCTAATTTTCTAATAAAGTGTATTAAAAATTGATGAGAAACCCTAATTGAATGTTAAGAGTGTAATTTGGTAGATCAATAGGTCAAATTGATAAGTTTAACCATGTTAATGATAAAAGTGGTTTGACTATCTGTTTGAATGCAAAAGGGCTTAATTTATAGTTGTAATACCTAAAAGAAGGATAATTTACATGGAAACCCTAATTTGGGATATAAGGAGATAAAAAGCATATTTTTGTGGAATAAGATAATCAGATGCTTAATAAAGGAAATTCAATGAGAAATTAGGGGTTTTATGTAGTTTTTATAAATTAAGGATGATAATAAGGGAAGAAGAAGTAAAAACCCTAATTTCCAAAGGAACCCTAAAATAGGAATTGAAATCCTAAGTAATGTGATGAAAATTGGATAAATATTAATAAAAGGAAAATTGTACTTTTATTTTAGGATTTCTCTTCCTCATTGCTTGTTGATTGGGTTTCTCTGCATATTTGATTCTATCTTGAAATCTGCAACCAAAGGTATGTGGTTAATTATGAATAACCACTTAGGTTTCCCGATGGATTCCTGAATGTTTAATCGCATTGAATGCAACTAAACTGTTTGGATGTTCATACTACAATTATAAAGTGACTATGACTATCACATAATGTATATGCCTTCTAGCTCAGATCCTGGTCCCCTCTGTGTCGTAATGGCTGACCTGGTATATGGCTACCTAGAGGGTAGGTCCATCAGGTCATGAATGACTTAGTATATGGCTGCCTAGAGGGTAGGTCCATCAAGTCACCTTTACAGAGGTATCATATAAGTCCTTACAGGGACAACACAGAGTTGTGGATAGGTATGGATTGAGTAGTTTGGCTTAAAACGTAATCTTGATTGTTAAATGATTAATTGAGTGATTATATTGTTAACATAGTTGAACATTATCTGTTTCCTCCACATACCAGCTTCGGCTTACCGTCGTTTTGTTTGTCGGCGATTTAGGTACAAATCTCAAAAGAAAATACAGTAAAGTGACACTTTGTGAATTCAAGATTTAAAGAACAAGGAGGAATTAGTTAGAATAGTTCAGCTGAGGTTAGAAGTTTAGTTTGTTCCAAACTTTTCAAAGGTATGCAAAGAAAAATTTTATTACCATATTTTTTCCCAGTATAGTATGTTAGAATTTAATAATTGTTTTTAGTTATATGTCGAACCTTTGATACGAAATTTATGGGTGCGGCTTCAACCTCTTGGTCTCCCTTAATTGGGGGTTACTGAAAGGTGAGGTCGTAACATTTGGTATCAGAGCCTAGGTTCCTCATGTAACCGTCAATAATTATTAAAATTTACAAACTCCATAGAACCCGAGGGAGTTATTAGAGGAGTATCTGAAAGATGGAGGTATCTAGAAAAGGATCACGACCGGGGGCTGGCAAGATTTTCCTCCACACCACTAGTCGGAATACGAGGACTCCCAGATCCGGGTGACTGCCTGGCCAAAGTCTTAAGGTATGAATCGAAATAAAATACCTTTGGGACTTTCTCATCTTATTCATCCCTTCTCAACTTCAATTCTATTAAGGACCTTAAGGATTAGGGTTTCCTCTCTTCTCCACACCCTCTTGAGGCATGGGTAAAGATTAAGGAATCCTCCACCAAATTAATGAAAAGCATGTAAATAAGATGTCATGGACATAAGCTTAATAGATTAAGCGCAAACTAAAGAATAGATACATGCTTAGGTCGTATGACACAAGTTGTCATTGCCCTCAGGAGAGACATGAGGATAGACCTCCTTGGCAGGAGGATGAGTAGAGATAGTTGGTCTGGGAGGTAGAGACCTCCATTAAAAGTAGAGACCTAGCACATCCTTTGAGGATGATGTTAACCCTAAGTGAAGATTAGAGAGAGAGAGATGACATGATGACTTAGATGTAATGGTAGATTGGGTGTTTGGATGGACATGCCTATGGTTTGTCATATGAGCCATGAGAGGTTAGGTGGCCTAGCACCTTTGGCAACCCAATCCTGAGAAGGATCGTGCATGTTTGAGTAAAGGATAGCTCCTTCCTGGATAAGGTTAGAGATGAACCTATAGAAACCTTATGGCTTATGCAAGTAAGGAATAGCATGCCCCGGAGTACGTCAGTGGTACGGTAGTAGGTTAAAACCCTGGCCAGAAGGGCATGACAGATGGCTTATGAGATAAGCATAAATAGATATGAATAATCTTGAGCCAAACATGAGTTGAGCATAGGCTTCAACCACATAGGGGTTTGCTTGAGAATATGAGCCTTCATGGTGAAGGGACCTCTAGTAGGTATGGTTGGAGGTGGTTGTAGCTCTAGAGAGAGGAAGCGGGACCCCAACAAGGAGGTTGGAAGTCTAAAACCCCGAAACTTGAGGAATAGTGGGAGTTAAGGATGATGCGACCTACGTGGATGATAGTGGTTGCCTTATGCTTGATTCCTGGAGGCTGATGATATCTTGGTTACCTTTAGAGAAACCAAACCCTAGAGAGAGGACGATGCTTCTAGTACCAGTGGTTACCTGCTGCATGAGATAAAGAGTGCCTTAGACCCTGAGGAGGTTTAAGTAACCTGTTGTGAGGTTTTATACCTAGTTGGTTGTCCTGGAAGAAGACTCGACCCTGATGTGTTGCTCGAGTAGAAGGATGATAGGGAGTACATGACATACCTTGGACATGCTTGATTCGTGGTTAAGAGGTTGAGCATGTAGTTAGATACCCAAAGGAGAACCTAAGGTTCCTAGGCCTAAGAGGGGAAGCACTGTATCTGATGCTCATGATGAGATTTGAGTCTCTATAGTTTCGAGCATGGTACTCCTCATGTGTAGATGTAAAGGAAATCCCTTACGTAAAGGGTATGTTTGTTGAACCCCTCACAACTAAGTTGATGTAATGTTGAGGATGTGATCAAGTGCGACCTATCATGGTTTTGTAGGTACGCTTGTGCCTTAGTAGTTGTTGGTTTAAGCATGCTCATATGGAGGTAAACCCTAAGAATGCTGGTGACCTTTGTTATAAAGGTGTAGTCTCCTCCCATCCTGGGAGAACGACCCTTTGGTAGGAAGTTTACCAGTTTGGTTGGTTTTGAGGTAACCTAAGGAGGTTTCGTAGGATCTTGAGAAGCTATGTGAAGAGTACATGGCATGAGAATGAACCTATAGACCCATAGATAACCATCTCTATGCGCATGTGAATATGTTACCATGGAGGTAACTGGTATGGGGCTCGACCAAGGTAGGCAGGTCGCCATGACCCTTATGAAAGGATGAAAGTCAGCCCACGAATGCAAGAAGAGGAATGATGGATGTTTGGGTAAGGTTCTATGTTGGACATGTACAATAATATAATCCTAAGTCTATCCTAGGGTCAGGTAGGGATAAGACCGATGGAAGAAGGAGTTGCCTAATTCCCTAGTTGCACATGACCATAGGGTCGGGAGGTAACAACTATCATTGTCTGAGGGCCATGGGTTAGGAGATTGATCACCTTCATGGACTCATGGGACCCAAAGGGTAGATGAGTAGGGCACTCTCTGGATGCATGAGGGAAAAGGGATGACCCCAAAAATGTCGGCACCCTATAGACCTAGAGGAGATGACTAAGGATTATGCTTGGACCAAGTAAGTTCGAGACCAGTTTCCATGGAAGTAATTTTGATATCATGATGGTTGTGATGTAGAGACATATGTGGCACGTTTCAACTTAGATTTGAAAGTGTACTGGAGAGGTGGGTTGTACCATCTCTACTCTTGGAACAGGAAGAACTCTGTATTTGGACTGCAGCCAAATGATTATTTCTTCTTGTTATGGGAGTGAGAGATAGGACAGTACGCATGCCTTACACCAAGGGTAAAAATGATGTAAGTTGGAACGTAGCTACAAGGTATGAGGATAGATATGATATCATACCCTGGTGAAGTGAATTATACATGGATGGTTCACAAATACTAAGAGGAATGAGGTAGTCACCTTATGAGGATGTTTTTATCATGAGCTATGTGGAACTTATAAGTTATACCAGGTTGAGTTTGATCACCATGATGATGAAACCAGAGAGTGTTCTTAATGAAAATAGACATAGAATTTGAAGTGAAATGATAAGTGAAATACATGGAAGTGTATGTCTTCCATGTTACCTAATACCTAAGGATGTGAAGTGGTAATGGATGCTCCGGTTGAGATACATCTGACTTGTTTGACTAGAAGCTAGAAAAGGTTGTTTGGCTAACCCTAAGTTCGAAAAGGAGAGGTGTTTGGATAACACTCAGATGTAACAAGATACATTGAAAAGTTAAGGGTTGAATGGTTAGCCAGTCTAGTCCTTGATGCAATGAAAGGATGGTGGTAGATCCTCAAGTGCACTTCTTTGGAAAAGAAGGTGATGAAACCCCGAATAGAGTGGTTTAGGGTTTCAGAGGAATCAATCTTGAGGAATCATGACATACAAGAAATCATGATTGAAGATCACCATACCCCGCGGAAAATGACAATAGCACTTTGGATGCTTAAGATAAAGTTGCATGTGGTTTATGGCCATGCAAGCCAGGAGGTAAAGAACGAACCCCAGTAACCCAGTGTATCAATATAGAAGAGTCCCTGAGAGGAAATGGGAGCTCAACCCCATGGATGTTGTGATAGGTCTCCCCAGGACAAAGGAAGGTCAAGATGCAATATGGGTTATGGTAAGTCGCCTTACCTAGATGACATGAGAAAGAAAGAGTTCTGTTAAGGGACATATCTGGTTGAACTATCCATGAGAGAGATGGTCCAACTAAACCACGATGTGAGTTCAAAGGATCTTGAGTTTGACCTAGATGTTCACTTCCATAAAGTGGAAGTAGGTACATGATGAACTCAATGTTAGTATAGTTTATCACCCCTAACTATGGTTAGTATGATCCAGACTAAAGGGTCTGATGAGGGCATGTGTGCTCATTCAGGGTGATATCTAGAGACAGTTCTTGTCCTATGAAAGATGTGACAATGACCACCATAGCCAGTATCGGGTTTTATAAGAAGCTATGTAAGGGAGGTTGTGTCGGTCACCACTTCAGTAAGGTGATGTTGGTGAAAGGACCACATGATGGTTAGAAAAGGACCACAGTATGTGTAGATGAAGTCACTTTGATCGTGCAATGGCTGGAAAGAGCCTAGAGACGATAACAGTCGTGGGCAGATGCAAAGTAGAATGACATGCAATTACTGTGGAAGAATATGTGAAAATATGACCCCTCTAAGTTATAGCTAAGAGAGTTGAGTCCCCGATGCATGGGTTCTTTTGATATGGTTTGGTGGAGAAGGTTATGGATAACCTTACCCCTCAGGATAAAGATATGTGTGATGAGTTCCATATGTCAAATTTAAAGCACTATGTGAGGTACCTGACCATGAGTTGAGCAATGAACCTAGTGAGCCCCAAGGGAGGCTGACATGGCCTGAGTCACCTGTGCAGTTTATAGACGCCAGGATGAAAGGACTCAGAGAAAAGAATATGTGATGATAAAGGTTCTGTGGAAGCGTCATGAGTACGGTAAAGCCACATAGGGGCCAATGATGGATATGGGAAGTCTTATCCTGATTTGATTGTTGGTTTGATTGTATAATTTTAAGGGCAAAATTCCTATAAGGAGGGGAGGATGTTATAACCTCATTTTTCTAAAGCATGTAATGAGAATTGTAAATCTCTTTTTGAAAAAAAGGGATAAAAGAAATCCATGGTTGATTTTAATGGATTGATTTGATTGAATTTCGTGTACAATAGCCTTGCCCTTTCTTAATGGGCCTTAGTGGCCATTAAGCCCAATTGAAAGAAATGGAAAAGGAATTCCATGGGATAATGGAATGTATAAGAAAATGAATAAAGGATGATTAAAAGGCTAAAAGATATTTTCCCAAAAATAGAATTTCGAATTATAAAGGTTCCTTGGGGTTCAAGGAACTCAGGATAATTATGTAATAGTAAGGGAAATAAAGAATATGAGGAAAATATGAATAAAGGGGTGTTTTCTTGCACACCAAGAAAAGGGATCGTACTTTTGAGATAATACCTTCAAATTTTGTAGGATGGAAGATAAAAATATAATTGATTTTCCCTCAAAATTTGAGTTGGAAAGGAGTTACCGTTTGGGAGTTATGAATTTTCCAAAATATCATAGAAATAGGAATAAAAATCGAATTTGTTGGAAAATAATTTCCTTTTGTTAGAACGGACGCAATGAGGGCCGTTGGATCTTGATCCAATGCATGCCGCTCGTCATCTAGTTTCCCAGTAGGACGAGGAGTCTAGGTTACAGGGGGGATTTTCCCCATGGATTTCTCGCAATATAGTTTATGTACAGACGAACAATCTTGTTAGTTGAGTCGGGGAGGGGAATCCGCACATGTTTGACCCCGATTATTCATGTTGTCGATGCTTCTAGAGAAAGTGCCCAAATACCTAAAAAGGGCAGGTAACGACGGAGCTTGGGAACCCTAATAGGGACCTCCCACTACCTATATAAGGCCCCCCCTCGGTCCCTCGACTCGCTACGAACTCGAACGGATGCTTTTGGAAGTTCATATCCCTCTTCATCTCTCGATTAGATTTGCTCCAGCAAGCTCAGGCTGCGGCGCCACCACAAAGCCTGCTATTGGGTTAAGAAGGAGACGAAGTGCAGCTCCCCTTCGATCTGTTTCCATCGTGGACCCAAGGTGCAGATCGACGGCCCGGGTCATCCGCGTTTTCAAAGGGGCTGCTAGTGGGCGCGAGCAGCGTGGGCCGCGCGATCTTGCTCGGTCAAAGTTGATCGAGGATCCAACGGCTCTGGCATAAAAGCACACGAGCAGGCGGCTGAGTGGAGATGATTGACGCTGATCGTCTGATCAGAAGATCACCGTAGACCGCGGCGCATCCAACGATCAATAAAATTGGTAATTCCGTCTCTCTGTTAATTAAATCAGAAAAAGGGTTTTTCTTGCAAAAATGATAGAAATTACTAGGATTGTCCAATGGGAAAACTTTATATATGAAAGTTGTATAGAAAAATATGAGGAATCTGATAAAAATGATTTGAGAACCTAGTTATGTTCTGTTTTCACTACTACAGAAACAACATTCAGTGTCACTTTTCTGGGCGTCGGTTCTTTAGGAAAACTGACACCTATAATATTAGACGTCAGTTATTTAGGCAAACCGACGTCTATATTCGAAGACCAGCCATACACGGGTACCGCTTTGAATACAGTGTCGGTTGTTTATAAAAAACCGATGCTTAAAGTCGCCCGCGAAATTCAATTTTCGAGCAAAAAAAATAGTGTCACTTTCAGCGTCGGTTATGTAGATAAAAAACCGACGCATATGTGCGCTGGAAATTTGCGCGAAAAGTGTCACTTTCAGCATCGGTTATCCTTGTATAACCGACGCTGAAAGTGGTTCCCGCCAAATAATTTCGTGAAAATATTGTCCAATTGGACGTCGGTTGTTTCAAACAACCGACGCTAAAGATGTTTAGGCGTCGGTTGTTTGAAACAACCGACGCTATTTGGGAACTTAATATCCCGCGATGCCCGACTCTTCCCCTTTATTCTGTTTCATTGCGAGCCGATTGCCCTTTTTCTCTGCTGTCGCCGCCGATTTCCCTTTTTCTTTGCTCCTTCTTCTCCACGACAGCGCCGCCGCGCCGCCACTGCTGCTGCCTTCTTCTTCTCCACGCCCCCTTCTCCTGTGCTGCTGCTCACCGACGTGTCGCCGCTCCTTCTCCTCCGCCTGCCTGCCCGCCGCCGCCTACCTGCAGCTCTTTCTCCACTACCTGCCTGCCCGCCGCCGCCTGCTGCTCCCTGCTCATCGGAGTCGCTGCCGCTACCTGCCTGACTTGTGTCGGTGGTTCTGGAGCTCGCCGGTGTCGCCGCCGCCCACGTACTCGACCAACTCGACGTCGCCCTGCTCGCTTGCCCAGGTACCTGCCGACCTACCCAGGTGCGAAATTGGTTCTTTATAGGGTTCCTTTGTTCCATTTAACTCTATTCCATTTAATTGACTGTGTTCCATTTAATTGAGCTAAATTAACTTTGTTAGTTTCATTTAATTGACTCTATTCCACTTAATTGACTCTATTTTCAGCTTCTAATCAAATTAATTAGTTTAGATTCATTCAAACATCTTTATAGGGTTCCTTTGTTCCATTTAACTCTGTTCCATTTAAGTGACTCTGTTCCATTTAATGGCCAGCTAAACTAACTCGATGAAAATCATTTTACAATTTTTCCTTTGACTCTGTTCCATTTAATTGAGCTAAATTAACTTTGTCTTATTGTTTGTTCTTAATTAGATGTCTAGTCTATTTTAACACTATGAGACATTTTTTGCTCATTAATTCTAGTGGATTATTATGACCTATGATGACCTAACAAGAAATCATGCTCTTAATGATATGATTCACATATCTATTATTGTGTTTGTTGGCCTAGAAACCCGTCCAAGATTGACTCATTAGGAGTAAATATTGGATAGTCCCCGGTTTGGGACTGTTCTTGAACACCTAATCTCACTTAGGATGTAAGTGTATAATGTGTATTGGGTTTTCAAGAAAATTTCGGCAGCATTTCCCCGTTTGTTCTCTAAGTACATATGTACTTAGAGAACAGCGGGGAAATGCTGCCGAAATTTTCTTGAAAACCCAATACACATTATACACTTACTAGTGAGATTAGGTGTTCAAGGATGGGATAGGTGGTACACATTTATTATATATAAGAATGACATCAAATGTGTTTGTTGGCCTAGAAACCCGTCCAAGATTGACTCATTAGGAGTAAATCTTGGATAGTCCCCGGTTTGGGACTGTTCTTGAACACCTAATCTCACTTAGGATGTAAGTGTATAATGTGTATTGGGTTTTTGAGAAAATTTCGGTAGCATTTCCCCGTTTGTTCTCTAAGTACATATGTACTTAGAGAACAGCGGGGAAATGCTGCCGAAATTTTCTTGAAAACCCAATACACATTATACACTTACTAGTGAGATTAGGTGTTCAAGGATGGGATAGGTGGTACACATTTATTATATATAAGAATGACATCAAATGTGTTTGTTGGCCTAGAAACTCGTCCAAGATTGACTCATTAGGAGTAAATCTTGGATAGTCCCCGGTTTGGGACTGTTCTTGAAAACCTAATCTCACTTAGGATGTAAGTGTATAATGTGTATTGGGTTTTCGAGAAAATTTCAGTAGCATTTCCCCGTTTGTTCTCTAAGTACATATGTACTTAGAGAACAATGGGGAAATGCTGCCGAAATTTTCTTGAAAACCCAATACACATTATACACTTACTAGTGAGATTAGGTGTTCAAGGATGGGATAGGTGGTACACATTTATTATATATAAGAATGACATCACATTATACACTTAGGATGTAAGTGTATACCCTAATCTTTTCCTAATATATACTTGTTTCCTAATATATACTTGTTTTCTCTGATCATAGAATGGATAGATCATGGATGTCCATTCGTAATTGTTGCACCCCAGAGTTTATATCTGGTCTTGATCAGTTTATTAGATTTGCTGAGGAACATAGGAAAAAACCTACAGATAGGTTCTACTGTCCATGTAGGCATTGCGGTAACAACTTGAAAGTCAACACTGGTGAGGAAATCAAAAGGCATGTCATGTGCAACGGGATTGTACAAGGCTATATAGAATGGCACTGGCATGGAGAGATTTCAAAATCGAAACCAGTAGATGTCGATAGCAGTGCTTGGGTGGAAGAAGAAATTGCCTCCGATGACGTAAATGTGAACGAACCAGTTCCAGCAGACATCGTTGATGCGATGCTGGATAGTTGTAGGGTAGAGCACACCGATCCACCTCCTATCTTTAGAAACATTGTGCATGATGCTGAGATACCGTTATACACAGGCTGTGCTAAGTTTACGAAGCTTAGCACTGTGTTGAGATTGTATAAGTTGAAAGCTAACAATAGATGGAGCGACAAAAGCTTCACTTCATTGTTGACTTTGTTGAAAGAAATGCTTCCTGAAGGAAACGAGCTGCCAATCTCAACATACCAGGTAAAGAAAATGTTGTGCCCAATGGGAATGGAGGCCAAGAAGATACACGCATGCCCGAATGATTGTGTATTATTTCAAAAGGACTATGTAGATTTGAAAGATTGTCCAAAATGTGGTGCGTCACGGTATAAATTGACGACTTCGGGGGAGTCCAAAACTGGTTCTCCTACCAAGGTGTTGTGGTATCTACCTATAATATCACGGTTTCAATGCTTGTTTGCAAATCCGAAAGATGCGAAGAATTTGAGGTGGCATGCAGATGTTAAGAAAAATAATGATGGGATCCTGCGACATGCGTCTGATTCCCCACAGTGGAAGAAGATTGATCTATTGTACCCCAAATTTGGTGAAGAAGATAGGAATCTAAGACTTGGGCTTTGTACAGATGGGATGAATCCGTACGGGACATTGAGCAGCCAACATAGCACTTGGCCAGTCATGCTTGTTATATACAATCTTCCTCCCTGGATGTGTATGAAAAATAAGTACATTATGTTGTCATTGTTGATATCGGGCCCTAAACAATCCGGAAATGATATCGATGTTTATCTTGAACCTTTGATTGATGACTTAAAGAAACTTTGGGCTGAAGGTGTGATGACCTATGATGCTTCAGCAAGAGAGACATTTCGTTTGCACGCTATGTTGTTTTGCACTATTAATGACTTTCCAGCATATGGGAATTTGTCTGGATATAGTGTCAAAGGAGCTAAAGCATGTCCTATATGTGAAGAAAACACTGATTCAATAAGACTAAAACATGGCGGCAAGACTGTATATCTTGGTCATCGAAGATTTCTTTCAAAATTCCATCTGTATCGTAGGAAGCACAAAGCATTCAATGGATGGAATGATGAACGGAGTGCACCTAAACCTATACCAGGGGATGTTGTTTATGAAAGAGTAAAAGACATTATCAATGAATTTGGTAAGAAATCACAATGTAGTATGGCCACACGGAGTGACAATTCTTCATTCAAGAAGAAGTCAATATTTTGGGATCTTCCTTATTGGAGTTCTTTGACAGTCAGGCATTGTATCGATGTAATGCACGTTGAGAAAAATGTCTGTGATAGCATCATTGGTACTTTGTTAAATATACCAGGTAAGACTAAAGATGGGATAAAATCCAGACTGGACCTATGTGAAATGGGAATAAGGTCAAAATTAACAGAATTACGTGAAATGGGTAGTAAAAGAACATACTTACCTCCCGCTTGTTACACGTTGTCTAGAAAGGAGAAGAAAACTTTTTGTGAATGCTTGGTAAATGTTAAGGTGCCACATGGTTACTCATCCAACATCCGTAGATTGGTATCAATGAAAGATCTGAAGTTGATAGGTCTTAAATCTTATGATTGTCACACTCTAATGCAACAAATATTACCCGTGGCAATTCGATCTATATTGCCGAAGCATGTAAGGTTTGCAATTACCAGACTTTGTTTCTTTTTCAACAGTCTATGCAGTAAAGTTGTTGACCCTGATACTATCGATAATTTGCAAAGAGAAGTGGTTGTTACCCTATGTCAGCTTGAGATGTATTTCCCTCCTTCGTTCTTTAATATCATGGTACATCTTGTTGTCCACTTGACTAGGGAAGTGAAAATGTTGGGACCAGTTTTCTTGCATTGGATGTATCCCTTTGAACGATACATGAGCATTTTTAAAGGTGATGTTCGAAACCGTTATCGGCCTGAAGGGAGTATTATTGAAGGTTATGTGGCGAGAGAGGTTATGGATTTTTGAAATGACTTTCTCAGTGGTAATGACACTCCTGATAATGACAAGAATATTGAGGAGGGCAAAGGAATTTTGGGATCACGGGTGAAAGTAATCAGCCGTGAGCAGTTGGAACAAGCTCACTTGTATATTTTACACAATATGGACGAAGTGAGTGTTTATATCGAGGAAAATACCAATTTCATAAAGAGACAACATCCTTGAGCAAGTTCAATGTGGCTTGCTAGAGAGCATAATAAGACTTTTACTAAGTGGTTTGAAGATAAAGTCTTACATCAACTATCTCAAACACCAAATGATATTACAGAAACTATCAAATGCCTCGCCTTTAAACCAAAACCGAATGTTATGTCTTATGAAGGGTTTGACATTAATGGATTCACATATTACACAAAGCGCCAAGATGATAAGAGTGTCGTCTAAAATAGTGGGGTCACTCTTCAAGCGTCGACTATGTACTTTGCAAGTGCAAAGGATAAGAGTCCACGTGAAGCTAAAATGTCATATTACGGTGTCATTGAGGACATTTGGGAGTTTGACTACATAGATTTCAAAATTCCGCTCTTTAAATGTAATTGGGTTGATAACACCAAAGGAGTTATAGTGGATGAATTGGGTTTCACTTTGGTGAACTTTGAAAAGATTGGCGAGAAGGGTGAACCATTCATATTGGCATCACAGGCGAAACAAATATTCTATATCGATGATCCTGCGAATGATAAATGGTCGGTTGTTCTTCATGGTAAAAGACAATTCATTGAAGATCCTATAGATGAAGAAGAGTAATATGATAAGTATGATGACTCCAGTCCATTCTCAGTTGGGTTGCCAACTCCACAAAATATTGAAGCTAATGATGACTTATATGTGCGCGGAGATCACAATGAAGGATTGTTAATTGATAAAAGATCACAATTTGAGAGACATGTATGTTTATACAAATGCTAAATGTTTGCCTTTTTCTAGTTAAAACAAATGCTAAATGTTTGCCTTTTCTAGTTAATACAAATACTAAATGTTTGCCTTTTTCTAGTTAATACAAATGCTAAATGTTTGCCTTTTTAATGACATTTTCAGATGGCTGACCATGATGAGCATGATGCCCATGATGAGCATGAAGTCCATGATGAGCATGCTGTCCATGACGAGCATGGCGAGGATACCAATGTAAGTTCTAAAAACATATCCTGTATTTCTATAAAATTCATTATCTTCTAGTTATGTCATATATCCTATATTTCTATATTGGGCTAATTCAGTGTGTTTATTTTTGTCAAAATTTAGGTTGATGATGCACATGTACCCACTGAAGCACTGGAGCAACTTGATGTGCAGCACCAAACACTTAACAAGAAAAGGGGCATCACTCTGTTGAAGAAGTTAATAGCGCTAAGTGGCAGTGGATCCAAATTGGTTATGGAGTTTGATAATGGAGGAAATGCAATTGGAGTGAACCGCAATAATTTTGTAAACTATCTTGGGTGTACCACTCGGAGCCATTGTGGTGTTAAGTATGATAATTGGCATAAAGTTCCTCAGGGGAAAAAATACTTGATATGTAAGGATTTATGCGTGAGTTATTATTATTTGCAATTCTATTTTGTAGATTACAAATTCTATTATTTGCAATTCTATTTTGGATACTAGTTAATAACATTTCTATTTTACAGAATCTGTTTGCATTGGATGAGAAGTTGCATCGTAAAAGTGTGATGCAACGCGCTGGAAAGATGCTTAGGAATTATAGGACAAATCTGAACAGAGAATACATAAAAGAGGGTGATAAGAAGAAGCCAGCCCTTGAACAATGGAACTTCTTGGACAAAGAAGATTGGGACAATTTTGTTGCTTCAAGAAAATATGAAGAATTCTAGGTATTAGGCGTCACTCCCAATTTAATTAATATACATTGTATTCACCTATTCAAGATTAACATTTAGTGCTACTAACCAAATCATTAATGTGCATACTAACTAGGCCCTCAGTGACGCACAAAAAGCAAGGCGTGCACTGAATGTGCATGACCACACTATGGGTCCAAAAGGCTATGCAAGCGTTCGCCAAAGACTACAGGCGGAGTCTGTGGCTACTCAGGAGTTTGTTGCTACTGAGGAGTCTTCCACACCCATGCCTCGCCATGATATCTGGATAGATGGGAGGCAAAACAAGAAGGGTGAAATAAAGAAGCCCGTAACTGCTGAGGCGGCTGCGAAAATGGTAAAATACAACTCTTAGAGCAATCGTTTGAATATTGATTATTTGTTAACTTACCAATTTCTGTTGATGGTGATTAGCGGGAGCTGCACGAGCAGAGGAAACAAGGCACGTTCATCCCTCAGGGCACACAGGATGAATTGATAGTTGCTCTGGGTAACCTAGAGCATCCTGGACGTGTTAGGGGTGCAAGCGTTGGTGTGGGCATCAAAGCATTCTTTGGGCCATCCCAGCGCAAACCCAGAGTGGGACTTTCACAAGAAGAGGTAACCTATACTTTTTTTAGAATGTTGCTGCAAAAGGAAATTCAATAATAAGAAGCTAATGTTTCTTTTATCCATGTATAGGAGAATAAGAGAGTCGAGGATATAGTTGCTAAGAAGGTCAACGATGTAGTTGCTGAGAAGGTCAAGGAAGAATTGCTGCGGTGGCAGGCATCTCAGGCTTCCAATCAGCCTATGGCGACCCACTCTTCTCCTGATGTACAGACTACAAGTAATCCTGTAGACCCACCACCTAACACGTCTGTTGTAAGTATTGTTTATGACATTTTAGTTAGTCTTTTCAAGTTGTTATGTTTTCAAGATGATATGTATATATGTATAATATTCTTTACGTAAATTTGTAGGCATTGAAGCCATGCCGCTTAAGAATGCAAGACTACGTTGTTGTAGAGGCGCAGGCTTACTCGTCCCTTCCTGGGGCAATGTTTCACGGGACTCCAATGCCACAGGGCTACGTTCGTGTGAGCCCGATACGTGTGTTACCCGATTGGAGAGAAGCTACATTGCCATATCCCCACCCGAATATTGATACACTTGCTGATGCAGAAGGCGGGGTGATATTGTGGCCCAAAGCAGATGTCGTCTACACTACTGAAATTGTAAGATAAATTTACATTACTTTAAATTGTTAATGTGTATATATGAGGTCAACTGATCTGAAATTATATATACAGGTTAAAAAGAAGACAACCGGAGCACCTAGGCCTCCACCTCCACTTCCCGTATTACCAAGTTGGGTTCCAACTGACCTAACATACCCGTTAGGTCCTGCTTGTAGGGGAATGGCATGTTGGCTACGGGCACATAATATACATTGCCCTATAATTGTTTCTTTAGATGCAGATTATGCAGGACAATCATACGATAGCTCTTTATTTATACAAGATATTATTGAGTTGTTTATGTATGAGTGGTTGAATACATCAATGATAGAGACATGTATAAGGTGAGATCTTATTTATACATCCATATACCTTGTGTAAGATCCGGTGAGCTGGTTTCTTATATATTAATGCATACGTAATACATGTTTTGCAGCTACTTAGTCGAAGATCATTGCAAACAATTTGCATTTGATCATGTGGGATTTTTTATTCCTTCATTGATTAGTTTGGTAGCTAAAGACCCTGATAATGTTCAACAATACTGTATAGATGATTTTACAATTTTTGGTCAGCAAAAGAAGACGATAATAATAGCTCCATTCAATGTCAAGTAAGTTTACTTTATTTATAATTTGGACTTAAGAAAATTCCATTTTTATTGTGCATTTTGAGTTATTAATTGTTAACTTTTTACCTCTAGCGGTAGACATTGGGAGTTACTAGTTATTGTCCCCGGGACGTTCACTGTTTATTATCTAGATCCCGCGGGAAGTACATTAAACACTAAAATTGGACACGTAATGAGAATGCCATTATTCTGGTGAGAAATATTTCATTTTTGTATCTGTTAACATCTGTTATTACATTACTATTTACTTATGCAATTTACTGTGTTATATTAATATGTAGGGGTTTAGATGCATTCATGAAGGCTGGAGGAACGGTCCCAAGGAAAAAGAACCAGCCAATAAATTGGCAGAACGTACAAGTAAGTTCCCGACTCTAATGTATATATTATTGATGTGAATTGTGCTTAGTTGTATTATTTTGTATGTTTCAATTTATAGTGCGCTACACAAGACAATGGTTGGGCATGCGCATACTATGTGATGCGATTTATGCAGATTATTATACGACATGCCGCATTAGACATCGATACCATACATGAGGTATTATATATAGTCTCATTAGTTAGTATGAAATATATCAATCTTATTTTTATATTATTACTTATATATATACATCATTCTCTTTACAGGTGTTTAAAACTGACAACACAACAGGTAAACGCTTAAAAAATATACATGCTCCATATACGATGGAAGCATTAAATGAAATAAGAGAAGAATGGGCAAAAGCCATACAAGCAGTGGCAACTGTAAGATATAATTGGGATGTTGATAGCGATAATGAATGATACTTTGTAAATGAATATTTCTGAATGTTAATACATATATTTGAATGTTTCTATATGTATGAATGTGAGAATTGAATTGATGTCCGAATGTATCTACTTGTGTGAATTATTTTTTGTGAATTTTGCAGGTTTGTGGCCTGTTTGTAGGCTGATATCAATGGATGTCGTAAACCTGCAGTTCAGAAAACTGAACTGCAGGTTCTCATCCTGCTGACCAGCCACAGCAGGCCTGCAAACTGATATGAAAAAAAAATAGATATAGGCATCGGTTATTTACAGAAAACTGTCTGCAAAGACCTACAACGTCAGTTATTTGATAAAAACTGACGCCTAATAGTACAAACAACCCGACCGTGCAGGATAGCACGGCCATGGTGGAAAAGGCGTCGATTTTTCATATAAAACTGACGCCTATAGTACTAAACACGACCGTGAAAGGAAGCACGGCCGTGTCGTCTTGAAGTATAGGCGTCGGTGTTTTAGTAGATAACCGACGCAGAATGTGTCCTACATGACGCCATTTTCTGTGGCGCGAACCCTTTTGGCGTCGGTTATCTACTAAAAGACCGACGCCTATATGTTAAATAGGCGTCGGTTAAAAAACCGACGCCGAAGTGTTCGACCTTTAGCGGCGCCCACATAGGCGTCGCTCAGAAACCGACGCCAAAGGGGGTTAAACAACCGACGCCAAAGGCTGTTTCTGTAGTAGTGTTTGCAAAAGTACCCTAATTTGCTAATAAAGTGTATTAAAAATTGATGAGAAACCCTAATTGAATGTTAAGAGTGTAATTTGGTAGATCAATAGGTCAAATTGATAAGTTTAACCCTGTTAATGATAAAAGTGGTTTGACTATCTGTTTGAATGCAAAAGGGCTTAATTTAGAGTTGTAATACCTAAAAGAAGGATAATTTACATGGAAACCCTAATTTGGGATATAAGGAGATAAAAAGCATATTTTTGTGGAATAAGATAATCAGATGCTTAATAAAGGAAATTCAATGAGAAATTAGGGGTTTTATGTAGTTTTGATAAATTAAGGATGATAATAAGGGAAGAAGAAGTAAAAACCCTAATTTCCAAAGGAACCCTAAAATAGGAATTGAAATCCTAAGTAATGTGATGAAAATTGGATAAATATTAATAAAAGGAAAATTGTACTTTTATTTCAGGATTTCTCTTCCTCATTGCTTGTTGATTGGGTTTCTCTGCATATTTGATTCTATCTTGAAATCTGCAACCAAAGGTATGTGGTTAATTATGAATAACCACTTATGTTTCCCGATGGATTCCTGAATGTTTAATCGCATTGAATGCAACTAAACTATTTGGATGTTCATACTGCAATTATAAAGTGACTATGACTATCACATAATGTATATGCCTTCTAGCTCAGATCCTGGTCCCCTCTGTGTCGTAATGGCTACCTGGTATATGGCTACCTAGAGGGTAGGTCCATCAGGTCATGAATGACTTAGTATATGGCTGCCTAGAGGGTAGGTCCATCAAGTCACCTTTACAGAGGTACCATATAAGTCCTTACAGGGACAACACAGAGTTGTGGATAGGTATGGATTGAGTAGTTTGACTTAAAACATAATCTTGATTGTTAAATGATTAATTGAGTGATTATATTGTTAACATAGTTGAACATTATCTGTTTCCTCCACATACCAGCTTCGGCTGGCCGTCGTTTTGTTTGTCGGCGATTTAGGTACAAATCTCAAAAGAAAAAACAGTAAAGTGACACTTTGTGAATTCAAGATTTAAAGAACAAGGAGGAATTAGTTAGAATAGTTCAGCTGAGGGTAGAAGTTTAGTTTGTTCTAAACTTTTCAAAGGTATGCAAAGAAAAATTTTATTACCATATTTTTTTCCAGTATAGTCTGTTAGAATTTAATAATTGTTTTTGGTTATATGTCGAACCTTTGATCCGAAATTTATGGGTGCGGCTTCAACCTCTTGGTCTCTCTTAATTGGGGGTTACTGAAAGGTGAGGTCGTAACAAGGACTGATGAAGTAATGCAAATTATGTAGTAAAAATGGTATCCCTTGACCATTCCTCATCAGTTGTTGAATGAGAACCAATGAGGTATTGGTAATTATGTAGTCAGTTTCTCAAGAAATAGCCAGCGACTAATATTATGTATTCGATTTTATCAGTGAATAAATAGTGAAAATTAAGGGATATCTCACCGATTTTCTACAAGTAACCGATGAAGTATGTACTTATAGTTAGTTCTTTTGGAATTGACAATGAGAAATGTCTTTGTTTTTTTATATAGCACGTCTACAGACCAGTTGTCCAACTGCTAGCCTATCTAGCGGTTCATCAAAATTTATATCGAGTTCATCAAAACTACATGCATATACAAGACACACAACTTAACATTAGGCCAACAAACCTATAAAAAGAAATATATATATATATATATATATATATATATACAAATACACATGCATTTAATAAATGCACAAACATGCCAACAAACCTCAATATTCTATCCATTTTTCACTTCAATGTAGACACATATGCATGAACCCACAACTCAATTGAGTCAGTACTCAGTCACACATTCAATTTCACACATATGCACAAATAAAAATTATATTCCTCGTCACACACTTTACATTCAATTCACACACACATATGCATGATTATATATACATATCATCTATTATAGAGGTTAGACCATAATCATAATAAAAATAAAATATTGACATCAAAGTTTGAATACAAAATATCAATCAACTATCCCAATTAGCTGGCAAGTCAACATGTTTGATGAACCAGTTTGCCCACTCTTCGCATAGGTCATTTCAGCCGCTCCAATGTATATGCTTCAGTAGTGTCAAAAATTGTAAAGAGAATGAGACATAATTCTAATTAGATTTGATTGTTTGTATTATCAGATGAGACTACTTCATTAATTATGCTCCAAGACTAATAACAATATCTTCTCTATACATTTGATATTTTCCATGTGCGTGATAATCGTATCCATGTACAACACCACGTAATATATGCATGCCCAATCATTGTCTTGTACAAGGCACTGTAGATTTACAATTATGCTAATAAATGTAATTTAAGCAAAGTTGGTAATATATATGCATTTGGAGTGAGAAGACTATACATTAACACTCCTCCAAGCTACAAAAGTCTTTTTTTATCTACTTTCCCTCCACCGCAATGGAATTTTTTCTATACCCCTATAAGTTAAATTCACAAATATGTTGCATTATTAAACTTTCATGATGCAAACATTAACAAATATGTTGAGCATGGAAAAATATACTTACAAGTGAATTGACAATTTCATTGAGTATCCCTCATTTTTTGTTAGTTTCATACATGAAGGATCAAAGAAATACAGAGTACAGATCTCAGGAACAATCACTAACAATTTCCAATGCTTATTTTGGAGTGAACAAAAGGCATAAAATAAAAATTAAATTCCAAAACATTTATATATTCAAAAGTTAGAAATATAAACAACAAGCCCAAAACTTACCGAATATTAAATGGAGGTATGACCATGTTCTTGGAAGCACCAAAACCTTCATCACGATATTCATGTAATCAACGACGCCCCTTAGATCTATCTTTACATCGCTAGTCATTGATGGCATTAGAAATACCACATTTGATATTCTGAACTTAGTAACCATATAATACAAATGAATGAACATAAATATGCACTAATCTGTTAATATAAAGGAAACAATTACCAAACATGTATTTTTCACATATGACGAGGTATTCAGACACAATATTTAAAGTTGTATCATTGATTTGTTTAGTTATTGATAATGAAATATCTTAGAAACATCTATCAACACTATAATAGTGTCACGATCTATACCTACGACCTCCTCTTGAAGGTTGACAACCACGATATCTATTTGATTTATATTGTCTATGTATACTATCAACATCTTGCAGTTAGGACCTAAGGGGTCAAACAACTCCTATGGAATAAAATATGGGGGGGAGGATTTGGAACCCTAGGGGGCTTCTTAGTTGTTGTGGTCTGCATGTATGTATTCTCATATTAGCCTTATATTATATATAAATTCAATATAGAATTTGCCATACCTTAACCAATATGACGAATCGTTTGGGCCACCTAGTAGATATGCCTTCTACCTCTCTAATTGTAGTTCCATTTGGGTTCTCGTATGAGAGTGGTGTTTCTTTTCATGCCAGAATGACATGTATGACATTCACACAAACATGATCATCGGGAAGGGGAACACCGTGAACCGTCTCAGCATTTGGAAAAACCTCAACTTCTGCCACAATATTGTATGATGGAAAATTGATGGCAAGATGACATTTTCTGGCCACTACAATTTTATAAAACACAACATTTAAATTGACACACATATACATTGAGTTGAGAGACTACTTCATCACAACATATATATAAATTAACTTAAATTGAATCTTACCCCGACCGTGCCATGTAGGTCCAAAGGAGTACTCCCAATACCTCAATGGACGTGCGATGTTGTATAGGATTGTAATTGCTAGAGAAACTTGCACTGGCTGAGAAGCCGTAAACTCCTCCAAGGCTGCAGCTATCAACCTTTGCACATCCTCTTGATCCATTTTCTTTTTCTTGGCAGTTTGCACTTTTGCTGGGATGAGAAAAAAAAGATTTTAGGCCAAACTTAGCTCGAACGGCCCTAACACGTCCATGGTGGTCTTTTGTCCCTAGAGCAACTGTCAATTCATTGTGTGAGCTCTAAGTGGTGAACTTTTCCTCCTTTATTTACTTGCCTAGATCCAACTATTCATCATCAAAACTGACTAATCACTAAAACATAACAATCCAAGAAAAAAAGATCATGTACATGCATTGTGAAACCAAGAAATTTACCATTTTTGTAGCCACCTCCTGGGTTGCTTGGATGGGGATTTATCCAAATTTTTTTTTCCTCATATCTATCCACTCCAAATAGTGAGTTTGTCATCCAAAAGAACTAGATGACTTGGCAGTAGAAGGAGAAGAAATAGAAGGCCCTTGCTCTTGCTCTTTCTCTCTCAACTGGCGACATTTAAAATAACCACCTGGACCCAATCGGTGGTTGTGCACATTCTTGTCATGCCTTCTTTTTGAACATCATGAATGCCTTTATTAATTCAAGAAGAATATTGTTAACTAATCATAAGAATGTAGTTAATTCAATACCTTGAACTCATGTTTTTCTCTGCTCAACAAACTCCAGTTATTATTTTTTATCAAGATAGGGCCATTGCAGAGTGGGGTCCTTATCTTTCTTGGGTCCAAAGGCGTAGTCTCTTATGTGGATTTTCCATCAATCTCTATGTCATCTCCCGACAATCTGCATAACATTCTTGAGATGCAAGTTTTCATCAAGCTCAAATAGGCCCTAAAAAGGTTCAACATCCACTACTTTTTAGAAACATGAATAGAAAGAATAGGAAAAGACTATAAAAATGTAAATGCATATATATCACCTCTAGCTTCCTTTAGATGAGGTCTTTAGTGGCCTTACTCACGTGTATCCAATATTCAACACAGAGAAGCACTTTGCTTCGACCAATGACCCCATAATAGTTGAAAAAATCTTTAGTAATCGGTGTGCCTACTTCATTAAATTTAACGACATCCTTATTTCCTTTGTCCCAAGTAGGGGCAATTTTTATCAAAGTTATCCCTCTCCTACATTTAGATTTATGAGTACCATCATCACCCTAGTTAGGAGGCCCAACAAGATCCTCACACTCGGGATCATTCCTCACACTCGGGATCATTGTGATCCTAGTCAAATGTCATCTATAAAATCAAAAGTAAACATATGAAAAAGTCAGATCACATATGAAAAACTAAACATGTTATATTATGCAAATAACATATGAAATATAACATGTAGTATAAGTAAAACTAATATCCCTTTTGTGTGATATTGATGTGTATAGTTATCAGTATTAGATTCAACATTTACTCTTGGTAAGCCCACAAAGAATGGACTAGAGTCATCGTACTTGTTGGTGCGCTTATGCCAATGGCGTTACACACCAATCAATTGAGACTTGAATGGATGCAACTCCACAGACAGAATCACATGGGTGCATTCACTTATGAATTTATAATGACCTACACTCAATACACTCATACAAACTAAAACACTACTCCCACAAGCACACGGGGTCGTGTCATAGTATAGGAGGGCAGCAAGTATAGGGTCGATCCACAGGGAGAAAAGGGGGCACTAGAGCTAGGTTTTTTTTCTAGGTTCCTACTGTGGAGTCTAGGGTTAAGGGTTGATTGGTTGATTTGATTAAACTAAAGTGAGAAAGAAGGCAATTAAAGACAAGAATTAAATCTAAGTTAACCCTAGACTAGATTAAGGCTAATTAAGCTGGAAAAGACTAAGTTGGGTATGAAAAGGTAATTTGATAATAATCTACACTAAGTCAATAAAGACAAGGCAAAAGAGAAATTAAAGACCTATGCTAGAAAGAACAGGGAAAGAAGCTATCAAAGCAAGAAAAGAGCTAATTAAGCTAACACTAGCTAAGCAAGATGGAAACTAGGGATTTAAAGCAATTAAGGGAGATGTGGGGTGTTTAGGGGATGCACTTATCAATTAATTTGGGGGTGACATATGAACATTATAATTCCATTTATATTATTAACCCAAACAACAAGTTAGAGTCTAATGAATTATCCTAGGCTACTAACTGGCCATGGATATGTTAGGTTGTGTATAAGGGAACTAGTCCCTAACACTCCCCACTACCCTTGCAAGGCTCAATTGGGTTAGGGCTTAGGTGTAATTCAATTATAGTCTAAACAAGACTAGGTTTATAGGTTAGATGATCTTAGGATGATTAGGGGCTGAGATTAGTAAAGGGGGTGGAAGTGAGGTTTTAGGCCTCCCATCACCCACATTCTAACCTTGAGAAAGCTCCATGCTAAAAACACTAGTTTCACCTAAACTAGTGTAGATCTCTCAACTAGGGTTAGGAAGATTGATTAGGATGTAGTAGGATGGGTATCTAGATAGGGATCCAAGAGTTAGACCTAGGAGCAAATCCCAAAATTCACACAATCAATTTCCCTAAATTCCTAGGCGATTTCAAGAACAAACCAACAAGCAATTTTTGAATAGTGAGATAGAAATAGAACATAATTACTAGAAAATGGAATTACAAAGTTTACATATCATTTCCCCCCAACATGGTATCAAAGTAACATTTTACACCCCAAACAACCCACCCAAGGGGCCTAGCTACTCATAACAATGCAAAGTACAAGAAAAGGAGGAAGAGGTAGAAGAAGCCATGGAGCTCAGTGTAGATGGAGGATTCCTCCACTTCAGCTATTGTAGGGCATCCTTCTCTCTCCTCTAAGGTGTGGGGGCATGGAATGATGGTGGAAATGGGTGGATATGAGAGGAAACTAGGGTTTTGATGGTGGAAACAGATAAATGGAGTGAAATGGAGGTGGAAATGGAGTGGAATGGCTAAGGGGAGAAATGGGGAGCTATGAGGTGGTAGAAGGTAGCTAACCTCATGCTGGAGCTGCCACCTAGGTATATATAGGTGTGGGGGAAGCACTAGGTCAAGTAGGGGTAGTATGGGAAAAATATTGCAAAAGTAGCTAGGTTTTTGTAGGTAGAACGACCGTGGTGGTCACCACGGTCATGGTGGGGAGGGGTGAGAACGGTTGTGGTGGATGGGAACTATTGTGGTGAGAAATGGTGAAAAATCATAGGGAATAGGTTGATTTCATACCGAAGGTGACACGACTGTGTGGTCACCACAGCCGTGGTGAGGCTAGGGTAGCACGGTCGTGGTGGTCACCATGGTCGTGATGGCTCGAAATGCAAATGTCATTCTACCTCTGCTACAACACAGCTGTGCAAGGTGGCATGATCGTTCTGGGTCAGTTCACCACATCCATTCGGTGTGGCACGGCCGTGGTGTTTCTAGATTTACTTGAGGATGACTCTGTTGATTTGCAAGTGTCCTAGCACGACCGTTCTATGGCACCACGGTCATGCTGGTTTCTGGATCAACACTTTGACTTGATTCTTTGGATTTTCTTGGACATCTTTTCTTCAATGGATCTTTGTCCACTAGGGGTAGGTAGAGGGAGCATCAAACTTCACTTTGGGTCTCTCCGAGGGTAGAGAAAGCCTAGGATCACTCCTCTCTCTCTCTCTCTTCCATCAAGTGTGGTCCAAATGCCTGAAAAATATGCAAATAATGTCCATAAGTGCATTTTATACAAATATGCATATTGAGGGAAATAATATGTAATCTAACAGGTATATATGTGATTGAAATGCAGTATGACACAATATGAAGCCCTAAAATAGGGCTGAATCGCCACCCCAAACTTAAAATATACTTGTCCTCAAGTATGCTCCAACTCAATCTCTCTGCAAATTTTCCACAATCAAGAAATGACAAATGCAATGCAAAAGATGATTATTTCTAAATGGGATCAATAATGACTAAGTACTTGCATTCCACCTCTCTCCTCTCCTTCTTTCACAAACCAATCATGAAAAGAGCACAAAGCATATGAAATTCAAATATAGTGCATAAAACACACAAGCTATTGATGAATGCATATTCATCTCTTATTTTTGCTTCATTTAGAATAATTAATTAGGACTTTTTTGTTAATTTTAGCTAATTCAAAAATAAATAGCACTTTCATCTTCTTGATATATTTTTCCTGAATTCTTATGATATTTTTCTTAATTTTCAGGAATTATCTAAGTAATTAAATCGAGAAAAGAAGAGATGAAGGTAGGAGGCAATTCAAATTCCCGCAATGCTGACTTAAATGCATACCTTGCACCAAAATTAGCATAACTCTCACATCCTAAGGCAGAATTTAATGTTCAAATATGATTTGGAAAGGAAATTCAAAGGCCTATAGGAAAATCATATTTTAAGGCGCACTTTAAATTCTCTGAATAACGGAAATTCGCTCGAAATTTCTGCTACGAGAATCTGCATTAAAGAAAGACAATCAAGAGTTTGTTGACTAGATCTAAAAATTCAAAAGGATGGATCCCTCTCTTTTCCCCCCTCTTTTTTAGATAGCCTACCACTCCTTCTCCTATAAAAGGAAGGGCACTTTCTCCTCCCAAGGATCATCTTTTGTATCATCTTTTGTATTGGAATTCTACAGCAATTAATCTTGTAATCATTCTCATATTATGCAATAAAGTAGGTTTGGTTCAAGCATAGCTCTTCATTCTTATTCTTGTCTTTTCTCTCCGCCTTAGTTTTAATCTCCTTCCTTCCGTTCTTTATTTCTGGAGCAAGGAACAAAGAACTAAGCCATTTCATCGTCTCTAGCATAAGGATTAATCTCCTGATTTTTGGGCTAGACTATGGCTTCATTGCTTTCTTCCTCCGTCTCCCATTTCTCCATGTGTGAGTAGTCTTTTATCGGGGCAAGGGGAATAACCCCTTAGCCATGGTTTTAATGACCTCATCTTCGGATCGCATGTTAATTCGGATGGATATGACCATGAAAATCCGGATTTAGAACAATAAAATCGATTACATAGACGTTTTGATATGACTGTGGATTTTCGTCTTTTAGGATGATAAACTAGGAAGCATGAGCACCAAGACCAATGGGCTCATGTGGAGTTTCTCTTTTGTGAGTTTTTAATTCGCAAGCCTTCATGAAATCGTCGTTTAAGATTTAGTTGTTATCGCCTAGGCTAAGGTGGTGAAAACCCCTACGAGCCTCGATTTCCTTCTCTTGATTTAATCACCGCATCCTTTGTTTGCTTTAATCCTTAGTCTTCCATTCATATAGTTTTGCTTGTGTTAACAATCTTTTTATTTGTGCATGCTTATTCTTGTTAAGTGCCTTTCTTCTTGCATTAGTGTAATCATTCAAACCCCCAACTGGACTTTACTTTCTGCTTTAATAAAAAGAAAAATACCAAAAACAAATAATAAAATTCTTCAATCTTTGGGTTCTAAGAACAATCTCTAAATAGTTGTCCTGTGGGATCGACCCTTCTATACTACCCTTAAAATCGGAAGTAAAAAAAGGTTTAAACTCTAGGATTAACCATCTTAGTGATTGATATTGCAAAACGATGAGTATCAGCTATCCATATTTCTTTCATGTAGTTTCGGGTAGACCGTTTCATGATGGCATTAATTATAATTGACTAGGAGTGTTGTTTCACCTTCATACATTCAACCTTATGTTTTAAATCACACCAAATGACCCACGTGGCTACGTAAAGGGCAAAATGATCTAGGTTTGATGTTTCCAAGCTCAATGGGTATGAAAATGGAAGAAAGGATTGCGACAAGCTTTTGGAGTGCTTTTACACACTCATATTTTCTTTATTTAGATGGTCTTAAACATGAGCATCTTTTATTTTATTTTTTTCTTTTTATTTTCTTTTCCTTTTCCCTTAGAGTAGATAGGGCACATGGTGATGAGAGTGAAGCGGTGATATGTAGATGTGGCCACCCCAAACTTTTGGAGGTGGCCACGACTGATGTGTACACTTTGGCATCCTTTAATGAGGTGGAGGGGTAAGAAGATGGTGAGTGAAGACTTGGGTCAAAGAGAGGTCATTGGTGTGATTCTCAACATAAGGTCTCATGCATGAAAATTAATCCAACACTTCATCCAACAATTTCACACCACATGAATGAACAACCTGAAATTGGTACTTCTATCAAGTGATTTCATAGGCACTAAGCCCTCATAGCTTGCTCAAGTCATAATTCAAACAAAACATTGACAACCCCAAGAGAGGTGATGCACATGTAAAAATTCAAGAATTTATACCATTTAGCAATAAACAATGATAATTCACTTGCATTTGTCAATGGTCATCATTTTTCATCCAAAAAGTAGAGATTGGGTTGAAACACACTTTTAGGCAAGAAATCTAAAATTTGGGCAAAATTGGCTGAAATGGTGCCAAGCTGCCTTCAATTGCATCTAAGCCTATATTATTGAACTTAAAGCAGTAAACAAGGAAATTCTAGCTAAACATGAAAAAATTACCAAAAATCTACATGATATGGAATGCATGGAAAAAAGAGCAAAATTTTTGAAAATTATGCAAAAATGACAAGAAACTAAACTACATGACATGGATGTATGCAAAGTAAGTAAATTCTAAACTAAGGCAAGCAAAAGCAAAAGTAAACAAACAAAAGTAAATGGTAGGTGAAATGCAAAATAAGAGTGCAAATGAGATAGGGCATACTGCCCTACCACCCTAAACTTTTGAATCATGTTTTCCTCAGTATGACACTAAAGTCTAGGAATGATAGGGTAGATGATCATTGTGGTGGCGGTGGTCCTCCCGGTGGTGGGTGTGCTGGTAGTAATGGCCCCAGTAGTCCTCCCGTGGAGGTGGGTATGTCTCCTGATAACCAGAAAGGGCTCCCCAGAAATCCTCCCCCCATTGGGGGTTTGTCTGCATTTATGCATGCTGAAAACGGGTACATGTGGTTGATTTGATGATGCATCTGCTGTTGATCTAACCACATGTCCTGCTGTGTCTTCTGAATCACCTCCAACTATGAATGGATGGTTGAAATGTCATATACATTTGTTGAAGGTGGTTGTGCTTCAAAGTCCTCCCCTCTCAGTCATGTGCGGCATGGCTGCTCCAAAATGTGTTGATGCTTTGGCATATTTGTCTCTCCTCCTTCTTCAGGTAAGTCCACATTTGGTGCTCTGAACTCCTCTCTTGGATGCTCCTCCTCATATTGTGCTATCACCTCAGAAAAGTTCTCCAGTGGACCCACATCCATGAGTAGGGGGTGGCATGGTATGGGAGCTCCAAGGTGATTCTAGGGTACCCATGGTTTAAAACATAAAAGATTTTTCTATCTCTGAGGGAGATCATTTGGGACCTAGAAAAATAGTTTAGATCAACATATTTTCTTCCTTCTACCTTGGTAAGCCCATCTAGATTACAACCCACTACCTTTGCCATTGTGGTGATAAGTCCCCCCATGATGAATGTATTTTTACTCTTAGAGGGAATTGTCTTCAAGTGGTCAATCACCATGTCACATATGTTTACAAATCCCCTACTTGCAAATTTGCCCATAACAAACAAATCTTTTTGTGAGAAACACCCTTGATTGTCATAACAGCCAAACAAAGTGTTTGCTAGGACCTTCTGTAGGAATCTCATGAAGGGGTTGTAAATCTTACTGGTCTTGGATTTTCCTACAGAAAAAGTAGCTTGACCAGTAATTGCCTTCCACATCTTGGATTAATATGCTCTACTACTCTTATCAAGTCTTCCATTATTGAATTTATCTGCCATTTCTAAATTGGGGGCAAAGATAGCATTGATTTCAGAAGCTTTAAGCACATGTGTTGAGCTATTCAGCTTGAACATGATGGCATTTTCTCCTTGGTATTGTACCTTCTCTAAGGTGGCAAAGAATTCATGAGTCAGCTCCAAGTAGGTTTCTTCAACCTCAATTAAGATCTTGTATAGCCCACAATGTTGCATTTGACTCTTGAATGTGTAGTTGATCCCTAGAGTTTGCATCGTAGTCATACATGCATATCTAGTGGGGAACACCATCCTTGTCAAGCACTCAAGGTGGAGAGGTCTCATCACCACTCTTATTGTCATTCCTCTTCTGTAGGTGGTTCCCTATGGTTGCTTTCTCACCCATTTCAACCTGTCCTCTTATAGATTGGACACAAAATCCACTGGTTCATCTTCCATCTCCTCGCTTTCAGTATCATCTTCCTCCTCTTCTGCATAAGTGTGTGACCCTGAACTTGTGTCTAAGTTCAAGGGTACCCTCTCAAAGCTTGCACTAGGTTGAGCTGATGAAGTGGAATGTCTTGCCGAAGCTAGTCGTGGCGGTAAGTGCTAGGAAGATGCATCATTTGTTTTCTTAGACCTCCTCTCGTGAGATGGCACATCAAGATTAATTGAGTCCACTATGTTCTCCAGCTCTTCTTCTTCTTCCTCCTCCTCTTCAGGGTTGTTGTAGCTTGGATCTGAAGTGTGGCTGCTGGAGGAGGATCAGTGTCGGGAGGTGCTCATCGATGCTGACCCTCAGAGGGATTGCAAAATTGAATTTGACGGTGAAGAAGCATTATTGGACTACTGTGACAAATTGGAGGCCCACTTGGAGTGGCTTTTACCTCTAGTGAGGATGTCCATCATCTTCTCTACCACCTTCCTGATTTCCTTGCCCATGATCTTCATCTTTGCAAGGATCTTCAGTGAAAAACAAACAAGAACAACACCAAACGTGCCTCCAGGCTGTAGGGGCAGATTCTCCTTGGAGGTGGAGATATAGATGGCAATGGAGAGTGGAAAAGGGAACTGGAGGTAGGGGAAGCTGATTGGGGGCCAAAGAGAACTCAAATCTAGAGTCTGGGAGCAAGAGGAGTTGATTTGGGGGTGAAGGAGGCTCTTCCTAGTCACCACTCATGCGGAACGGCTGTGCTCTATCATGAAAAATGATTTCTGGGTCATGTTGGCTCGGGTGAAATTGAGCCACTTAAGTGTTGGGCCCAGGCCAGCACGACCATTCTAGACAGCACAGTCGTGCTGGTAGGATGCCAACAGGACCGCTCTAGCCGGAACGGCCATGCTGCCCATGCCCAAAAGTCAAGTTTTCCCTGTTGAAATTCAACTTAGCCAGCATAACCATTCCATGCCAGCACGACCGTTCTGGACAGCACGGCCGTGTTGCCAGAGGCCAAATCTTGCATTTTCCCTGCTGAAAACCACCTTTGCCAATGCGGCCATTCCACACCAGTGCGGCCGTGCTGGGCTTTGTCAGTTCAAAAATCTTCAGAAATCATCAAATGATTTCATCATTCATAATCGAATCATCTTGAATGATCCCTTTGATGTTGTATCAATCATTTTTCATTGAATATGCCTCATTTGTCAACTTACACCTGTTTCACCTCTCATTTCATCAAAAATAAAACTAAAACTATCAAGCACAAGTGTGTGTGTGTGTTTTTAGGTTTGTGTAAAAATAAAACAAAAGTATCAAAAATGAGAGGTTGGGTGAAAAATTCTCCAAACCTAGGTGGGTTGCCTCCCACAAGCACTGAGTTTCTTGCCTTCAGCTTGGCTTCTTGGTGATTCATCATTCATTCATCTGTTTGGCATTCTCATGTGTCCATTCTTGCAAAACATGCATCCCTCATTTGCACTCAATCTGTGTTCCTCATCCCTTTGATCACAATAATCATCATCAATTGCTCCATCTTGATCTCCTTTTCTCAAATGATCATTTAGACTTGTGAAGTGATCATGTCCAATATCCCTATCTCAAACTCGTCGGGTTGGGGTCTTGTACATGTTGATCTTGATCTTCACGTCCATGAATGAAACCATCATGGTGCCGCTACGTACATGAATCTCGACATCAACTGTAGATAAGAACGACCTTCCCAGGATGATGGGAATCTTCCTATCCTCTGGATCCATATCAAGTACAATGAAATCTTCCAGGAACACAACACCTTTCTCTTTATCTATCATCACCAAGACATCATCCACTCTCCCCCTAGGCACTTTTATGGATCTATCCGCTAATTGGAGAGTGCAATTTGCCTGCTTCAACTTGCCTAAGCCTAGCTCAACATAGACATTGTATGGCATCAAATTCACACTAGATCCCAAATCAAGTAAGGACATGTCTATGTGATGTCCCCCTATATAGATAGGTATGAGTGGGGCCCCTGGGTCTTTTCTCTTCACAGGGAGTGAATGTTGTATGTTAGAGCTCACTTGTTCAATTAATTTCACCTTCTTGGGTATCCTCCTCGTTGACTTCCTCTTTACAGTGCATATGTTCTTGAGGAACTTGGCATATGATGGGATTTGGTTGATAGAATCCAAGAATGGAATGTTCACCTTCACTTGGAAAAACACCTCAAGAATATCCACATTATGCTTTTGCCTCCTCTTCATTTCTGGTGGTTCATCTAGTACTTCAATGAATGGAGGATCATTGGTTTTTCCTCCTTTGCATCAACATGATGTGGAACTCCAAGGATGGTAGGACTTGTAAATGGAGTATCAGGTGGAGCACATGGTATCCCAAAATCAACAGAATGTATCACAGAATCATCTTCGACAATTTCAATCACAATATCACCACTTAACTACCTTTGCTTTGCTTTTTCAACCTTTCTTTGACTTTCAGGCTGATCAAGAGATTTCCCACTCCTTAGAACTATCACAACACTTCCTTGATCATGGTGGAGAGGGGGAGCTAGTTGTGGCTGTGGAGGAGGTGGAGGTGGCACTTGGCGTTGAAATTGAGGTGGAGAGGAGAATTGAAGTTGGAAGGTGAATTGTTGGGAAAATGGTTGTGATAGAGGGGGAGGTGGAGTATAAGGCTTGGGATCACTTTGGAAATGGTAGATGGGCTGCACTTGCATGGGAGGTGGTCTATAGAAAACTTGATAAGAGGGCATTGGTCCACTTGCTTCATGGTAGGTTTTGAAGACAACTTTTCTTCTTGAAGAGCAATTATGGACAATAGCTACTCTATTCTCTCTTCTAGCCTTGCAACATCTTTTTTAACATCATCAAATATTTTCAATCTAGAGAGAACCTATTCCTCAAACCTTGAGCTATATTTGGGACTTTGTGGTTCCTGGTAGCTATAGGAGTGAGGTGTCTTCTTTTCTTCACCATAAAACTCATTAGAATTGACCGGGTGGCAAGGAACATTTGTCACCTGGTTCTTCATGAAGCTCATCATGTCACCAAGAATCTTCATCACTTGTGGGTTTGAGTAATTATGAGTATGAGGTGCCACACCAAAGGCATATCCCCCGTCATTCATCATTCTAGAAGCTCAAATTCTTGACCCTTCAACCAGCTCCTCAAACATAGGCCATATCTCCTCAAGTGGCTTAGCCATGAAAACTCCTCCACAAGAAGAATCCACTGTATCTTGGTCCTTTAGAGATAAACTGGAGTAGAATGATTGAACTAGCTTCCACAAAGGGATATCATGGTGTGGGCACTCTCTCAAAATCTTCTCAAATCTCTCCCATGCATTGTGGAACTGCTCATTACCCATTTGACTAAAATTTGTCACAACACACAACATTTGTGTTAACCTTGCTATGGAGTAGAATTTCCTTAGGAAGGCATTCTTCATTGTTTCCCAACTCATGATGTCCCTTCTATAGTCATACCAATCTTTGGCTCTATCTTTGAGGGAGAATGAGAACAAGGTCGACCGGATAGTATCATCACTAGTCGTCGGCATCCTGAAGGTGGAGCATACTTCAAGAAAGGAATCCAAGTGGTTGTAGGGGTTCTCACTCTCCGAGCCATAGAATATGAGTAGTAGCCCAAGAAGACCTGGAGGAATGGAGAATTGTTCCCCTGGCATTAGATCAACCCTGCTAGCAATTGGCGATTTATAGTTTCTAGGCATGAAGTAGTCTTGAAGTGGCTTGTGGGGTGCATTTTGGCCTTCCATCTTGTCTTCCTCGAATGGCTTGTCACATGTACAAAGCACAAAAAAAACAAAGAATAAATAATAAATAATAGCAATCATAAGGGTAGTAGGAAAAGTCAAAGCAAAACTAACTAGCTAGGCCAAGCACCTTTCTCCCCGGTAACTGTTCCAGAAAGCTTGGTGCGCTCACACCAATGGCGTTATACCACTCAATTGAGACTTGAATGGATGCAACTCCGTGGATGGAGGCACACAGTGGATTCACTTTTAAACTTATAATGACCTACTCTCAATACACTCACACAAAATAAAATACTACACCCGCAAGCGCATGAGGTTGTGTCGTAGTATAGGAGGGCGACAAGTATAGGGTCGATCCACAGTGAGAAAAGGGGGCACTAGAGCTAGGTTTTTTTGCTAGGTTCCTACTATGGAGTCTAGGGTTAAGGGTTGATTGGTTTATTTGATTAAACTAAAGTGAACAAGAAGGAAATTAAAGGAAAGAATGAAATCTAAGTTAACCCTAGACTATATTAAGACTAATTAAGCAGGAAAAGACTAAGCTAGGTATGAAAAGGCAATTTGAGAACAATCTACACTAAGTCAAGCAAGACAAGGCAAAAGAGATATTAAAGACCTAAGCTAGCAAGAACAAATCAAGAACAGGGCAAGAAGCTATCTAAGCAAGAAAAGAGATAATTAAGCTAACACTAGCTAAGCAAGATGGAAACTAGGGATTTAAAGCAATTAAGGGAGATGTGGGATGTTTAGGAGATGCACTTATCAAATAAGTTGGGGGTGACATATGAACATTATAATTCCATTTAGATTATTAAACCAAAGAACAAGTTAGAGTTTAATGAATTATCCTAGGCTACTAACTGGCCATGAATATGCTAGGTTGTGTATAGGGGAACTAGTCCCTAACCCACTACCCTTGTGAGGCTCAATTGGGTTAGGGCTTAGGTGTAATTCAATTAGATTCTAAATAATCTTAGGTTTCTAGGTTAGATGATCTTAGGATGATTAGGGGATGAGATTAGTTAAGGGGGGTGGAAGTGAGGTTTTAGGTCTCCCATCACCCACATTCTAACCTTGAGAAAGCTCCATGCTAAACACACCAATTTCACCTAAACTAGCTACTTAGATCTCTCAACTAGGGTCAGGAAGGTTGATTAGGATGTAGGAGGATGGGTAGCTAGCTAGGGATCCAAGAATTGGATCTAGGAGAAAATCCCAAAATTCACACATATAATCAATATCCCTAAATTCCTAGATGATTTCAAGCATAAAACAACAAGCAATTTATGAAGAGTGAGATAGAAATAGAACATAATCATTAGTAAATGTAATTAAAAAGTTTACATATCATTTCCCCCAACATGATATCAAAGTAACATTTTACACACCAAACAACCCACCCAAGGAGCCTGGCTACTCATAACAATGCAAAGTACAAAAAGAAAGGAGGAAGAGGTAGAAGAAGCCATAGAGCTCGGTGTAGATGAAGGATTCCTCCACTTCATCTGCTACAGGGCATCCTCTCTCCTTGAAGGTTTGGGCATGGAATGAGGGTGGAAATGGGTGGATATGAGAGGAAACTAGGGTTTTGATGGTGGTAATGGAGAAATGGAGTGAAATGGGGGTGGAAATGGAGTGGAATGGCTAAGGGGCAAAATGGGGAGCTAGGAGGTGGTAGAAGGTAGCTAACCTTGTGTTGGAGCCACCACTTAGGTATATATAGGTGTGGGGGAAGCACTAGGTCAACTAGGGTTAGTATGGGAAAAATAGTGCAAAAGTAGCTAGGTTTTGTAGGTAGCACGACTTTGGTGGTCACCACGGCTGTGGTGGGGAGGGGTGAGAATGGTTGTGGTGGATGGGAATGACCGCGGTGATAAATGGTGAAAAATCACAGAGAATAGGTTGATTTTGTACTGAAGGTGGCACGACTGTGGTGGGGTTAGGGTAGCACGGACGTGGTGGTCACCACGGTCATGGTGGCTCAAAATACACATGTTGTTCTCTGCTCCATGACCGTTCTGCCTCTACTGCAACATGGTCATGCAAAGTGGCACGACCATTCTAGGTCAGTTTCTCCACAACCATTCTATGTAGTATGGTTGTGGTGATTCTAGCTTTACTTGAGGATGACTCTATTGATTTGTAAGTGTCCTAGCTCAGTCGTTCTGTGGTACTACAGTCGTGCTAGTCTCTAGATCAGCACTTTGACTTGATTCTTTGGATTTTCTTGGACATTTTTGCTTCAATGGATCTATAGCCACTTGGGGTAGGTTGAAGAAGCATCAGACTTCACTTTGGGTCTCTCTGAGGGTAGAGAAACCCTAGGATCACTCATTCTCTCTCTCTCTCTCTTCCATCAAGCGTGGTCCAAATGCCTGAAAAATATGCAAATAATGTCCATAAGTGCATGTTATACAAATATGCATATTGAGGGAAATAACATGTAATATAACATGTATAGATGTGATTAAAATGAAATATAAAACAAGATGAGTCCCTAACATAGGGCCGAATCACTTGTCATAGTACTCTTCTTCATCAATATGATCTAAAATGAATTGCCTTTTCCCATGAAGAACAAAAGACCAATTTTCTTTTATAGGATCACTGATATATAATACATTTTTTACCTGTGATGTCATGATGAATGGTTCATCCTTCTCACCTATTCACTCAAAAGTTTAATATTGTAAAATTGAGTTCATCAACTACAACTCCTTGGTTGTTATCAACCCATTTACACCTAAATAATGGAGCTCTAAACTCTATACAGTCAATTTCCCATATGTCTTCAATTGCACCGTAATAAGACAATTTTTCCTCATGTGGACTCTTATCCTTGTCATTAGAAAAATACAACGAATACACTTGAAATGACCCCACTAATTTGGATGACACACTTATCATCTTGACCTTTTGTGTAGTATGAAAATACATTTATGTCAAACCCTTTGTAAGATGTAACGTGCATATTTGGTTTATACATGAACCATTTGATAGTTTTCGTAACATTATTTGGTGTTTGAGATAGTTGACTGAATACTTTCTCTTAAACCCACCTAATAAATGTCTAATTATACTCTCTAGCAAGCCACATTGGACTGGCTCGGGGTATTGGGTCGAGCTAGATTTGAACCATGGTAGACATATTGCCAACATATTTACAGTCCATACCCATTAACCACATCATCAAAGTTGTGCAAATCATATAAGTATTCTTGTTCCCACCGCTCATGACTGATATCTATTTCTCATCCTCCCAAAGTACCTTTGTGAGAATAAATGTCAGGATTCAAAATATTAGCATCAGTTTCATTGCAACTCAAAAAGTCATTCCAAAAGTCCATCACCTCCCTAGAAACATAGCCCTTAATGATACTCCCTCTGAGTCAAAATGGTTCCAAACATTACTCTTAAAAACACTCATGTACTGCTTAAGAGGATACATCTAATGCAAGGAACTTGGACCCAACATTTTCACTTCCCTAGTCAAATGGACAATTAGATGTACCATGATATTAAAGAATGAAGGTGGACAATACTGCTCAAGTTGGCATAGGGTAACAGCCACTTATCTTTGCAACTTTTCTAGAATCTCAAAATCAAGTACTTTGCTGCATGAAGTGGTGAAGAAGAAGCAAAGGCTAGTGATTGCAAACCTTACATGCTTAGGAAGGATAGATCAAATATCCACATGTAATCTATGTCGCATTATAGTGTAGCAATCATGAGATTTAAGACCTATCAACTTTAGATCCTTCATTAATACCTATCTATGGATATTTTTTTAGTATTTCTATGGTACCTTAACATTAAACAAGTACTCACAAAAAGTTCTCTTCTCTTGTGTAGACAAGGTGTAATAAGAAGGAGGTAAATATGTGTCGTGATCCTTGGAAACTTATTTTGTTAATTATTTCCTTATACCCATTTCACGTAGGTCCATTCTAGATTTGATTCCATCTTTAATCTTTCCTTTTATGTTCAACACAGTACCAATGATTCTATCATAAATATTTTTCTCAACATGAATGACATCGATATAATGTTGAACTGTCAAACAACTACACTAAGGAAGATCCCAATATATCGACCTTTTTTAAAATAAAGACTTTTCAACTGTGGGAGTAGTACACGGTCTCCTACCAAAATGATTTACAATATTATTTACTCTTGCATATACATCCTCCCCTGACATAGGCTTAGGGGCACTCCACTCCTCAGTTGAGCCATTGAATGTTTTGTACAACTTTCAATAAGGATGTACCTTTGGCAGAAACCTTCGATGACCAAGATATACAGTCTTTCCACCATGTTTAGTAAAATTGAATTAATATTTTCCTCACATATTGGACATGCCTTGGTTCCTTTTACATTGTAACCGTATAAGTTCCCATAAGCTAGAAAGTCATTAATAGCACAAAAAATAAGCCCGTAAACTAAACATATCTCCATACAAATCATCATAAGTCATCATACCTTCTCCCTATTTAATATAGGGCTATAGAGGGGGGTGAATAGAGATTCAAAAATTCTCACAAGATAAATTAGACCTTCAAATAATATCAATCAAAACCAATAGCTTAAGTGAAATTTGAAGTCCTAACTAATAATCATAGCAAGGATGAGAGAAATTGATAGAAAGCACTTGACAAGGTCATTTAGAGTGGTTCTACTCTCCATACTAGGAGAGAGTCAGTCCACTACTTAGAGAGGTCAACCTCTAGGACTTTGCAAGTGCTTTTCTCTATATATTCACCAATAAGAGTTACAACACAAGACCACCAAAGGACTTACCCATCCAAACACAAAGAGTCTTCCACCTTACCAAGGACTTACCCACTTTGTCGAGAGTCTTCAGCCTTCTTCCAAGGTCTTACATACTCTTGCACAAGTCTTCCACCTTCAAGGGTTTACCCACTCTTCTTGGATATTTAGCCTTTTCCTTCTCCTTCACCTGGAGAAGATCTTCATCTCTTCTTCAACCTAGAAGAAGAACAACAACTCCACCTTCACTCAGAGTGGCTTGTTTCACCTTTGCTTCATGGAGGAAAGGGGTAGGGAAGATGGAATGGAATTAGAGACTTACAAGCATAAGGAAGTAACTCTCTTGCAACTGGCCTATATCAATCATAATCACAAAATGAAGTGTAAAATAGAGAGAGAAAGGGGCTCAAGGGGTTGCAACACACTCAACTATAGAAAGGACTTAGAATAACATGAATGAGCAAACTTGGAATGAACTCCAAGGGTTCCTATTTATATCTGGGGGTGTTCCCTTGAGTGTGGGATCACTTAGGGTCAAAATATAGCCATTTTCCATCATGAAAAGGATTTGTTTTCACCCAAAAAAACTCACCAACAATTATAATCACTTTTTCTGCATTTTCCATACAGGTGATTTGGTCGAGTTTCAATAAAGGTAACTCGACCAATCCACTAAATGACAAAGAAAATTTTCAAACTATCGGCCGAGTTTGTTTTGGAAAATTCGACCGATGAGCTAAAATTAGTTTTGCTTAGTGAGTCGGTCGGTTAAGTTCTATGAGTGTGCAACTCGACTGATGGATCATCTTCAGAAAATCCATCATAGGATCAGTCGAGTTTCCAACTCGACCCATAAACAGCCTGAGAAAATGTTTCTAAATTGACATTTGAGTGATTAAACCTTGGAATTAAGTGTCCCTAATTTTTTCTCATCTTAGTTACAAGTCATATCATCAATACAAGTGATTACAAAAATCATCTAATGTCATTTGGAGTGATTTCCCAAATTGCACACTTGCATTGCATTTGACTTGAACTTGAACAAGCTAGGGCTTGTATAATTTGATCCTGTTCAAGTTCCTAAAGCCTAAAATCAATCTTGAACAAACATATTAGATACATAGAAATGGAATGGTTAAGTCATTATCAAAATATGGGCAATGTATAACTTCTCAAGTCAACATTCCCCAAAGTTTCTTTAGATCATCAATATGAGGTTCAAGTTAAACATCGATATCATTTCCAGATTGTTTAGGGCGTGATATCAACAAGGACAACATGATGTATTTATTCTTCATACACAACCATGATTCTTTACAAACTGGGGGGTTGCATCCTTCTTCTTTTCATCTTTCTCTTCTTCTTGAGTGACCACCTCTTTTCCCTTTTGGGTGATGTTGAGCTCTTTTAGAATAGGAATTACTTCACCTGCACATCATCATTTGGAACAATATCTTTGGGGATAGAGGGTTTAGTCTCAATAAACTTAACATTTATGGATTCTTCTACTTTAGCAAGATCAACATTAAAAACTATATAAGCCTTGCTAGTAGTGCTATAGGCAAGAAAGAAAACCTTGTAAGATTTCAGATCAAACTTGTTGAGAGAATCTTTCATATTCAAAACAAAACAAGGACATCTGAAAACATGGAAATACTCGATAGAAGGCTTCCTACCACACCATATCTCATTGGGGGTTTTCTTCAAAGAAGGATGTGTAAAAACTCAGTTTTGCACAAAACATAAGGTGCTGACAGCTTCAACCCAGAACTTCTTTGGAGTATCATACTCTAGAAGCATGGTCCTAGCCATCTCCTGTAAAGACCAATTCTTCCTTTCTACAACCCCATTTTGTTGAGGTGGTTGAGGTGAAGAGAATTTATGTGCATAACCATATTTTTGACAAAAAGGTTCGAAAAGATCGTTTTCCAATTCTCCCCCATGAACACTATGGATGGAAACAATGAAGCAAGATGTTTCATTCTCAACTCATTTACAAAAGCTCTAAAAACATCAAGCGTATCACTCTTAGAAATGAGAAAGAAGGTCCAAGTTTATCTAGAGAAATCATTGACAATAACAAGGCAATACTTGGATCCACGAAGCGATAGAGTTCTCATTGGTCAAAATAGATCAATGTGAAGAAGCTCAAGATCTCTCTTGGAACTAAGGGATCCTTTTGATTTGAAGGAGGACTTGGTTTTCTTTCCTTGGGTGCAAGGTTGGCATTCATCATCCTTTTTAAAATCCAATTTGGGAAGTACCTTGACCAAGTCCTTTTTTCTCAGCTTCTTCAGCTGAAGCATATTTACATGACCAAGATGACGATGCCAAAGAGAAATATCATTTGAGTTGACTACTAGGCATCTACCAACAACAAGATTAATAGAGTCAAGAACAATAACATAAAGATTACCACTTCTAGTTCCCTTATTCATAACTTAGTAGGTGAGGGAATCTAGAATCAAGCATTCAAATGAAGTAAATAACACAAGGTAACCATTGTCACATAATTGACTGACACTAATTAAATTGTGATGTAGTCCATCCAAAAAAAGAACATTCTTGATACACAAGTATTCACCTACATCACCCTCACCTTTGACTTTACCTTTCTTATTGTCCCCAAAGGTGTAAGGAGTGGTATCCTAGAGGGGAACCACTCCCTACTAGAAATAAAAAGGCAACATACCTTGAACCAAACACCACATAAAAATTTTCACCAAAGGGATGAAGACCAATTCATTCAACATGTATGTGTCATAACACAATGAGTAGCAGCGGAAAAAAAATATATATCCAACTATTACAAAGCTTGATATCTCTTACAATACTACACCGCACATGGGTGAGATACAAAAGAAACTATAAGGATCTAGCTGAGGATCATCTAAACACCTCTTACAAGTCTCCCAAAAGCTTAGCTATAAAGGTTGTTGTCCAAGTCCACCTTTCTTAACCTTTCCTTGATCTAAACTTGGGGATGGAATCATACCCCACAAAAATAATAAGAAAAGGAAACATCAGCAAAGGTTGGTGTGTGTATACTAAAAAGGAAAATTGAGCAATATTATGAAAATAAAGGGACAAAAAATATAAAAGGCTTCACATAGAAAATACAAGGACTACCCAAATAGGGTATAAAAGGAAGAGAACAATAATAAAAGAGATACTTGCCATAACCAAACAAATAAAATCGTGCCATACTAGAACATACAAAGATAGTAGGGCACACACCCTAGAATGATCAACCTGCATGCATCTGAGATAAACATAGCCCTAGAACAATATAAAGACAAAGGCGGCCAAGGCTTCACATCCTTAAAAGCTGATAGAGAATGATGCACTGCCAAACATCCAATATATAAAAGTTGAGCCAAGGCTTCACATCCTTGAAACTCCAGTATGGGGCACCACCACCTCCATCCCAAAAATAGGGGCACACACCCAAAAACTGATGCAATTACACTACTCTAGTGCTACTGAGTCACATAGCATGTTTAATGTAGAGGCAAGTAAAAAGTATAGTCAGAATTATACAATGCTGCCAACACACAATGGACAACACAAACATATAAACATCCACTTCAAAGTGGGCACATATCATTATATAAGACCAACATGCACTAAGGCACAAGATAGATATCAAGAGAATATCCAAGTCCACAAAAAGCAAGATAGTTCACATGAACCATGATATCAAGAGAATAGACATATGTGTAGGCAAAAGTCAAGAGAATGATAAAATAGGTGAATTACTCAACATATAGGAATAGTGGATACAAAATACCTCAACTTCAGAGTTCAAAGTCCAAAGGCACTCCTAGATCCAAGTCTAGGTCTCCAAAGGTCCTATTAAACATATATGTAGATATTGTGTCAAATTCATATACATTATTCAAACCCTAGAAAAACACCCTTTTCTTATTATGTGAATTAGGTTCTCAAAGTTATGCCACATTTTAGATTATCTTTTTTTTAATTCAAAACATATTTTACTATATTTTTCTGACTTAAAGTTTATTAGTTATGGTTTTTATAAGTTATTAGCTAATTAATTAGGTCCATTAAATTCACTTATTAAAAACATTGGATTAAGGCGGTGAAATTAGTACCAACGGAAAGATCACATTTTTCTCATTGTATTGACTTGGGTATTTTTCTGATCAAGGATCAATTAGTTATCAATTTTATAAAATCGACCAATAAAAATTAACCAAAAATCCAAGTCAGCGGAGCAAGCAGAGAGAGAGGGAGAGAAGACATGGCCTAAGCTGGCCCAACCAAACCCTACCATGTCAGTCGGCTACTCAGCCACATAAGTCGCGAGCAAAGCAAAAGCTAAGGAAGAGAAATGGCAAAAAGACATATTTACCGTTGGTTGAAAAAATGAAATCAAAAGAAACGAGAGGGTAAGCACGAGATTTCACAATGGGGAAACTACCCCGATCTCGCCTCTCCGATAGACAAAGCCATGGCTCCAGCCTGCTCAAGGTGCAAGACCAAGACCCATAGCCGAGACCCCAACTCCAGCAGTGAACGCCGCCACTGGCTACGTGGCCACCCACCAGTCACAAAGAGCTAAAAACTGAGGAAAATAGTGATGTCATGACTGAGAAAGGATCTCAGAAGCAGAGAGGGGAGTGAGGGAAGAAAATTGTGGAGGAATAAGCCTTACACCAAACTAATGCCATGGAAAGGTTTGAGAGTTTGAGATGAAGTTAGGCGACAACTCCAGCAAGGCCGACACAGACCAAAGCACCACGCATGGAAGACAAAGCTCGAACAGACAACTTGAATACAATAACTGAGAAATAGAGAAGGAACCAAGGGTTTAGGGACAGGAAAGGAAGGGTTAGGGTGCCAGGGATCTTATCAGTGTTTTAATTGAAACGGTGGAGGAGCATACAACTCCGATGAAGCCAAGGACGTTGTTGAACCTAAACTGAGTAGGGGGGCTTCATGACAGAGCGAGGAAGTAATTGAACCTCAAGGAGTGTTTGGGTGATGTTGGAGATGCCTCGGGTGAGGTATTTATAGAGGGGAGAAGTGTAGCCACAGATAGGAAACATGGCCGACGAGGAGTTTTGGGGGTTTAGGACTGGGAAAGAGAATAACATGGAAAGTAGGGATCAATAGGTGTAGAATCATCTCCCGATCACAATGGGAAAAGAATCATGAAAATCGGTGGTGAGGAGAGGGAGAAAACTCGATTTTACCAGCTATCCTGAAACCTGCCAGTTTCCTTCCCCGACTCAGCAAGAAGACGATTCCCTAGCCGTATGATCAAGGGGCGGGCATATCTCGACCGTTCAATCATGTGAAGGAAAGAAAAAAAATGTGTGACAGATAAATTATCTGAAATCATAGTCACATTGGGGTTGAATAAAGTGGTATATTAAATTCTTTTCTATATTTCTCTCTCCTCTTTTGAGGGCACAAATGAATCCCAAATTAGATGAAATTTTACACAAAGGCTAAATAAAACATGTAGATTCTGAATAAGAAATTAGATTTGCCTTTTTGAAGACTTTTAATGTGTCAAATAAATCAAATCTTATTTTCTCTTTCCTCCTTCATTAATGACTTTAAGAATCTCCAAATTTTATGAAACTTCACCCACAAGTCATATTTAATGTATTGGACACTAATTTGCCATCAATTTTACATGTTGGAGTTGTTTGTTCATTTATTTAATATTTTGAAGGTTCTACACACTTTCTCTCTCCTGATTTCAACTTTTAAGCAAACTTTCTCCAAATTGTATGAAAATTCACCCAAAGGCTATATTTATTATGTATATTATGAATCCAAGATTATTTTCCTCTTTTGGAGTCATTTATTATTTTATTTAATATTTTGGGAAACTTAGATCTTTTCTTTCCTAAATGAATTAAATTAATTATTATTATTATGTGAATAATGTGAAACTTGACTTCCAAGACAATTAGGACCCAAGAAACATGATTTTTAAATTAGATTCCATTTTTGGGATTTCTTTTGATGAGATATGTCATATGGCCCATTATTCAAAACTATTCATCCAATTAAGTTCTTTAACTTCTTATTACCACCCAAATGAGTCATATGTGTTTATTAAGCACTAATTATCATGTTTTTCATTTTATACTTTGGGTGACACATTTTATGTCTAATTATTGACATAATTCTAATGTGAGAACATTAGGTTACATTAGGGTGATTTATACATGCATTAGCTCATTAAGATTATACTAAACCTCACCTAGATCTATCCTAAACTTTGTTTGGCTAAGTTCAAAAAAGTCAAACTTCTAGGTTAGGGTTTGAGATCTAGTATGTTACAAAAGGTGACCGATCCTCCTTTATTTTTGGTGAAGTTGTTGAAATTGCTTATATCACCGGTCATATGCTTAGTGTAGCCACTATCAACAATCCATCTTCCTTTTTCCTATAAGAAAGGAGAATGTCAGTTCCCAACTCAAACTTTGGGATCTGAAGTTAGCTTGGGGACCCATTTCATCTTTAGGTTGGTACCCTTAGGCTTGTAATGACAATAAGTAGAGTAATGATCATCACACTTGTAATAAGAACAAATCATAGGATTCTTAATTATGGAAGACTCTCCTTCAAAGAAAGATGTATCCTTGCTCTTTTTCTTACCTTTGGCTTTGCTCTTGCCCTTTGGAGCTCCCCCTACACATCCCAAACCACTAGTACCACTTTATTTGGTAGAATGGTCAAGGATTTCATTTAAGGAGTTTTTCCCTTTGAGGAATTTCTATAGAGATGCTCTTAATCTATGATTATCATCATTAAGAGAAATGAAAGTAGAGGATAGACTAGAAATATCATATCTAGCATGAACATGGTCAGCCTCAAGGCAAAGGGCTTTAGTTAAATAAGAATCTTTCTCAAGAGAAATAGAAGCAACATAATTAATAGGCAAGATAGGTCTAGAAGATAAATCATTAACTTGACCAAGAAAGTTAGCATTTTTAGATTTAAGCACTTGAATTTCCTTAAGATAGACATCTCTTTCATCTCTATGATCATCAATAAGAAGTTTAAATTCAACATTTTTAGTTTTAAGAGTTTCAAGCTCCTTTAGGCAATTTTGGTTTTATTCCTTAAGAGTTTCAATGTTATTAAGGTAGACATCATTCTCTACTTCAACTCCATTTTATTGGATCTCAAGATGAAGATATTGCCCTTGCAAGTTGTCAATGCTCTCAAGACAAGTTTTCTCATTAAGCTCAAGAATTTCAAGTTTAGCATACAAATCATCAATAATTTTTCCTAACCATTTTCTTGTAGATTTACATTTAGCAAAAGATGAACGGGTAGAAACAAGCATGTCAACAATAGATTCCTTAGATAACTCATGCAACATTACCTCACCAATTTCTTCACTAGTAGAGCCATGAGTGTAAGGTGGCACTCTCCATCTTCTTCGGAACATGAGCTGCTTGAGGGTGAAGCTTCCCAAGCTGCATGAGCTGCATTGTTGTGTCTCTTCTCCTTCTTGTCCTTCCTCTTGTACTTTCTCCCCTTCTTGTACTCCTCTTCCTTCTTTGTGCTACCCTTATGGTGTGACTTTCTTGACTTGGGACATTCACTCTTGTAGTGCCCCTTTTGTCCACACTTGTAGCATCTAGGAGTGGATAAGGAGAAGGCTTGCTTTCCCTTGAAGTGTTTTCCCTTGATGTAGTTGGCTTCATGCTCACTTGGGCCATCATTTTCACTAGAAGAGGAAGGAGAAGTCCAGAAATCAAGTTGTTGTTGAAGGATGACCATCGCCACTTGTGCTTTGAAATCACTATCTTTGATCTTCTTAGCTTCCTTCTTTTCTTGCTTGGCTTCTTTTTCTTATTTGTCAAGCCTTGGCTCATTGGCTTGAAGGTTTCCAATGAGATCTTCAGTTGGGATGTCACCAAGGCTCCTCACTTCTTCAATGTAGGTGACCTTTGACTCCCATCTCTTTGGTAGAGTCCTCAAGATCTTGGATTTGATTACACCTCTATCCAAAGTGTTTCCCAATGCATCCAACCCATTGATGATGACATTGAGTCACCCATTGATGATGACATTGAGTCTTGAGTACATCTCAGCAATTCCTTCTTTCTTTCCCATCTTGAAGTTATATATAAGGTTGTTCAACATGTAGATCTTACCCTTCTTGACTTACTTTGTACCCTCATAAGTGATGCACAATTTGTCCCAAATCTCATAGGCGGTGTCCCAAGATGAGATCTGATTGAACTGTATTGGGGTAAGGGCTGCATAGAGAATGCTTATGGCTTTGGCTTTGAGTTGGGATTCTTTGAGTGCAGCTTCACTCCATGTTTCAAAAGCTCCAGTTGGCTCCTTCTATGGTGTGACCATCACCTTCCGCATGCCAAAGTTCATACCTTGAATGTATAATTGCATACGCCTCTTCCAATAGAGGAAGTTGGTGCCATCAAAGACTGGAGGACACATGGAGAAGTCTCCCTCAAGGTTTAGAAAATCAAGTAGGTTGTCACCCATCTTCTCGTCTCGTGGGAGATTGTTGGAGAAGATCCTTAGCTCTGATACCACTTGTTGGATGTAGGTCTCTAGAGGGGGGTGAATAGAGCTTCAAAAATTCTCACAAGATAAATTAGACCTTCAAATCATATCAATCAAAACCAATAGATTAATTGCAATTTGAAGTCCTAACTAACAAGCATAGAAAGGATGAGAGGAATTGATATCAAGCACTTGACAAGGTCGTTTAGAGTGGTTCCACTCCCCAAACTAGGAGAGAGTCAGTCCACTCCCTAGAGAAGACAACCTCTAGGACTTTGCAAGTGCTTTTCTCTATATATTCACGAATAAGGGTTACAACACAAGACCACCAAAGGACTTACCCATCCAAACACAAAGAGTCTTCCACCTTACCAAGGACTTACCCACTTTTCCAAGAGTCTTCAACCTTCTTCCAAGGTCTTACCTACTCTTGTACAAGTCTTCCGCCTTCAAGGGTTTACCCACTCTTCTTGGATCTCAAGCCTTTACCTTCTCCTTCACTTGGAGAAGATCTTCACCTCTTCTTCAACCTTGAAGAAGAACAACAACAGCTCCACCTTCACTCAGAGTAGCTTGCTTCACCTTTGCTTCATGGAGGAAAGTGGTAGGGAAGATGGAATGGAATGAGAGCTTTACAAGCACATGGAAGTATCTCTCTTACAACTGACCTATCTCACTCATAATCACAAAATGGAGTGTAAACTAGAGAGATAAAGGGGCTCAAGGAGTTTTAACACACTCAACTAAAGCAAGGACTTAGAATAGCATGAATGAGAAAACTTGGAATGAACTTCAAGGGGTCCTATTTATAGCTGGGGGTGTTCCCTTGAGTGTGGGATCACTTAGGTTCAAAATATAGCCCTCCAAGATGCAACAGATATATTTTCCCCAAAACAACTCACCAATGGTTATAATTACTTTTTCTGTATTTTCCATACAGTGCATTCGGCCGAGTTTCAATAAAGGTAACTCGACCGATCCACTAAATGACAAAGCCAATTTTCAAACTATCGGTCGAGTTTGATCTAGGAAACTCAACCGATGAGCTAAAATTAGTTTTTCTCAATGAGTTAGTCAGTCGAGTTCTGTGAGTATGCAACTTGACCTATGGGTCATCTTCAAAAAATCCATCACAGGATCGATCGAGTTTCCAACTCGACCGATAAACAGCATGTGACAAATTTTCTAAATTGACATTTGAGTGATTAAACCTTGGAATTAAGTGTTCCTAATTTTTTCTCATCTTAGTTACAAGTCATATCATCAATACAAGTGATTACAAAAATCATCTAAGGTCATTTGGAATGATTTCCCTAAATTGCACACTTGCATTTCATTTGACTTGAACTTGAACAAGCTAGGGCTTGTATAATTTGATCCTTTTCAAGTACCTAAAGCCTAAAATCAATCTTGAACAAATTTATTAGATACATAGGAATGGAATGGTTAAGTCATTATCAAAATATGGGCAATGTATAACTTCTCAAATCAACACTCCCCAAAGTTTCTTTAGATCATCAATATGAGGTTTAAGTTAAACATCGATATCATTTCCAGATTGTTTGGGGTGCGATATCCACAAGGACAACATGATGTATTTATTCTACATACACAACCATGGAGGAAGATTGTATATAACAATCATGACAAGCCAAGTGCTATGTTGGCTGCTTAATGTTCCATATAGATTCATCCCATCGGTACAAAGTCCAAGTCTTAAATTTGTGAATTCTTCACCAAATTTAGGATACAATAAATAAATCTTCTTCCATAGCGGGGAATCAGATTCATGTCATAGCATACCATCATTATTTTTCTTTACCTCTGCATGCTAACATAAATTTTGTGCATCTACAGTATTAGCAAACAAGCATTGAAATAGTGTATTATAGTCAGATACCACATCACCTTGGCAGGAAACTTGATTTTGGTCTTACCAGATATCGTCCTTTTATACCTAGATGCCCCACACTTCAGACATTATTTCATATTGATATGGTCCTTTTGAAACAACAAACAATCATTCGAGCATGCATGTATCTTCTTAGCCTCCATTACCATTGGGGACTTCTTTTTTGTTTTGTATGTTGATGATGGAAGCTTGTTGCCTTTAGGGAGAATTTCTTTCAACAAAGACAATAGAGAAGTGAATCTTTTGTCATGCCATCTATCGTTAGCCTTTAGTATACAATCTCTACAGAAACATTTACCCCACAACTATATAGCATCACATCAACCATGTCTATTGGAATTGGTTCATTCACATCAACATCGATAGTCATTTCTTGTTCAAAACAACTGTCACTAATGGCATCTACCAATCTCATACTAGGAATATCTCCATGTCGGTACCATTCTTCATAGCCTTGTACAATCCCATTGCACATGACATGATCTTTGCTCATGTCAATAATGTCAAGTTTCAAATTGTTAGTGCAATTCCTATAGGGGTGATAGAACTTATCTCTAGGTTGTTGCTAATTTCCTCTACAAATCTTACACACTCATCGAGACCATTAACAAACTCTCAAGTGCAGCTATTTTGATTAGATGTCCATGATGAATCCATTCTATGATCAAATGGGAGATGAATAGCCATCATGTGTTAGATAATAAGTTAATTTCAGAATAAAATATGTTTGAATTGAGCCCTAATAATCTATTATCGTTCATATTGATGAATGTGTACCACCTATCCCATTCTTGAGCACTTCATCTCACTAGTGAGTGTATAATACATGTTTGATTTCAATAAATTTCAGCATCATTTCCCTACAATTCTTCAAGTACACTTATGTAGATGGGTAAATACCCACCAACACATGTACTCATTGAACAAAAGGAGAAATTTTGTAGAAATTTACTGTAATCAAGAACACATTATACACTTACATACTAAGTGAGATGACGTGCTCAACAACAGGCCTAAATCAGGGACCATCCAAGGTTTACTCCTAATGAGTAAATCTTATATGGGTTTCTAGGCAACAACATGATTTCAATTGAGCCATTATCATCTATTACCATTCACATTGATGCATGTGTACCACCTATCCCAATATTGAGCACTACATGTCACTAGTAAGTGTATAATGTGTGTTCAATATCAATAAATTTTGGCAGCATTTCCCCGTAGTTCTCCAAGTACACTAATGTAGATGGGAAAACACCCACCTACATATGTACCCAGACAACAAAAGGGGAAATGTTGTCAAAATTTATTGAAATTGAACATGCATTAAACAATTACATTCTAAGTGAGATGAAGTGCTCAAGAACAGTCCCAAATCAGAGACTATTGAAGGTCTATTCCTAATGAGTAAATCTCAGATGGGAGTGGTTTCAATGCCAAAATAATATAGGTGTTAGGGTTTACAAATTAGAGTTCACTTTTTAGAATTTTAGGGTTTAGGGTTAATAAGGTAAATTTATATCAATTTCAATGTAAATAAAGTTAATTTAGATCAATTCAAATCAGTTTCAGTTTATTAATTCCTAGATATAATAAGTAATTTCTAATATTAAACAATGCACTTATCATAGATATAAATTAAAGAAATTTACATAGCATCATAGAAATGAACATTCATCACAAAATCCATACAAAACATCAATTAAGGGACATCACATTACACATATATACATGCAAATTAGAGAACAAAGTCACACATTTAGGAATTTTAGTCATTTTTAACCAAAAGAAGGTGGAGGAGATACCAAAATCCAATATCTAGCCACCCAAGAAAGGGAGAAGAGTGAAGGTGGAGGATATACCTCTGCTTCCAGAAAGAGGGGTTGTGAGCATAGGCAAGGTGGAGGAGTAAGCAGTAGAGGCAGCACTGACAAGGGAGAGGAGGAATGAATACAGATGAAGCAACAACATTGATACAAGAAGCAACACTGGATGGAAGATACGGCCCACGTCCACGTCGACAACATCAATAGAATGGAGGAGAGTGTCAGCGTCAGTAGAATGGAGGAGCAATAGTGGAACTAGAATGGTGGAGCAACAACATCCATAGAATGGAAGAGGAGGAGTTGTGTCACCAGCTGGAGGAGGCAGAGGAGTAGTAGAAGCACTGGTTGGAGGAGCCAAGGGATGGAGATAGAGCAACGACAATGGAATAGAGGAGCAGCAGTGGCAACTGGAGCTGTGGTAGAAGAGCTCCGACCATTGGAGGTAGAGGAATCACACAGAGGTTAGAGAAGCTAGAGGTTTTTTTGCAGATAGATGAAAGAGGGGAAATATGCATTTCTAGAGGGGTTTAAATGGGACATTTTTCGTCGGTTATGATAAAACAACCGACTGTGTAACATATATCATTGGTTCTTTTAGACAAACCACTAACTAATCTTGTGGTCATGCAAACTTATATCGTCACTCAACTAAGAAAAAACTGATGAGTAACGATGCATCTCAAGAACACCTACGTCATCAATTTTAATCATAACAACTGTCAAAATTATCCAATTTTGGGGGATAATAATTTCATAGGATGTTTGATGCATAACCTTTCCCGTCGATTATTGTATGATAAACCAACAATATAGTGTCTAAGGGTTATGCTTCTATGTCGTATGTTACTTTACTAGGAACCAACAAGATGGGTTTTTTGGAGGGAAGTAAAAGCTCTCTCAAAATTTTGTGTGAAGTATTTTCACGGGGTGCTCTATGTTGTCGGTTCCTTTAAGTCACAATCGACGAGATAAATAATGTGCAACCTGTGTTTTTTTTTAATTTTCCTAGTCGTGGTAGCTTTCTTTGAAGAACCAACAAGATACCTTATGTCGTTGATTTTCTTTGTAAGAAAAATCGACGATGTATGTCATATATGTAGTAGTGCCTCTGATTAGTTGGCTTTACTAATCTCTAGTTAACCAACTAATGTACCCAACTAGTAGTGAGTAAAGGTAGTAAGTTTCTAAGTAGCAACCAGAAACCCTAATACTAGTCATTTAAGAGCACATGATTGCTAGGAAAGCACTTGATGCTAGGAAATCCCTTGAAGACCTCTTGAGGTCCATGATTCAAGAAGCATATAAAGACTGATTCAATTCCAATTACCATAATCTTTAATTTTAACATTAACACGATCTTTTAACTTTAACATAATGGGGTTTCTCCCTCTCTTGAAACTTGAATCTTAATTTCATGAATCAATAATCATAATCTTAAATCTTAATGAACATTGTAATTATAATACATAACAATCATTAAGCAATTGATATAATGAACATGATGAAAGCATTGAACTTGAAATCATAGTGTCTTCTTTATACTAAGCATTCAATCAACCATAAATACTTGTGCTCAGCAGCATGACCCATTTACCTTGGAGAAAAGTAGATCCTAAGTTTGTCTCTCTGATCTTGATCAAATCCTAAAGGCAAACCTTCCCTTGTATTGATTAGTCTCTATATACATGTACATAATTATTGAACATCATAAATCATATCTTGTATTGATCCTAGATCATTTTTGGGTTGATTAAAACTAGGGTTAAGGTTACTGATTGGATTCATTCAGTTTGGAAAACTTGGTTTTAATATTAATAAATTAATGATCATATTACTAAACAACTAGGGTTTTAGGATTCCCAAAGAAAACATCAAAACAGCTAGGAAAAACATGGTTTGGAAACCCCAAAATCAGATTCCTTGTCAAAAATTATTTCCAATGAGTATTTATTCATAATTTTTTGATAAAGTATTGATTTACTATGAATTTTGAGAGAACTTACCAATTAAAATTCAAAGAAAATTCATGTGGCCTGAAAATACTACTCAACGTTGGTCCTTGTCTGAGGTGGCCCAGTCATAGCCAGGCACATGGCTTGGCCCCGCTCAAAACTTGACCACGCAATGCCAAGGTCAGGGTCAAAAAAACACAAGCACCCATGCGAAAAAAATTGATCAATTGAAAAATATAGGGCAGATGGGTACCATCACCCTTGCCAATGTTCCCTACAGCCCTCGACTCCCAGGAGCTTCACTAGGCATGGAGCCTTCGATCAAGGCCGTGCAACCTGAATCATGCTCACCAAACTAAGAACACAAGTTATTTCTAGAGAGCCAAGTGAAGCAGAAGCAACATTCATAAGGAGGAAAGGACCAATGTGTCCCAAGTTCGTCGCAGAACGACATAAAGACAAGGGATCCAAAACCAAAATTAAACCATCACCGGAGGGCAGAAAATGACTCTATGAAGATCGAAAATCCATCACGAGGGTGAGTAGAATCTAGAGGAGGAGATTGTGTGACTGAGGAGGCACTAAAGTGCCATGGAAGAAGGAGTCGACAGGGTCCCCAAATAGGAATGTAGGATAAGGTGCTCAGGGTTTTCTAGTAGCAAACTGATGATAGAAGAAGGGACATGGAGGGTCAGGGAATCTTGCCCAATCGCTAATTTGGCCAAAGGCAACAAAGGAGGCTAAGGAGAAGCCAAGGTCACCAAAGACTGAAACTGAATAGGTAGGGGAGTTTGGGAGTAAAGAAGGTGAAATTGAATGAGGAGGACGAATGGGAGGTGGATGTGGGTGGATCATGTCAGTTAAATAGGCATGAGGAGGGTTTCCTTAGCCTCTTCAACTTGGGTTCGCGGGGGGGAGCCCTAGTTGGGCATTTTGTGCATAAATCCTGAGAGGAGGCGAGTAAAGGCTCACTAGATTTAGGGGGAGATAAAGATGATGGTGAAGAAATCTATGAAAATGAAGAAGACATGAGGAAGAAAAAAAAACTAGCAAAGAAAACATTGTGTTAATGTCATGACTCATGGGGATCTGAATGTCGTATCAAGAAAAACCCTAAAAGAATAACTTCTAGGTTTAACCAAAAGCAGTGCACTAATTCCCCACTCCACATGAGAGGAAGCCTTATTGCAGTATACTTTAGGATCAAACTCAAAGGACAACATTTTAAGTAGTTATACAGATGTAGAAGCATTAAAAGTTATATTTATCACTGAGTAGTTGCAATATTGGTTAAACTAAATTGTTTCCAAAAGCAACAGAGATTAAAGAAGTAAATAACAAATACTAAAGAGTATTAGGGCATGGGGTTTCACTACTCAGGCATGCATAATTATCCTAACAAGATTTAACTCTCTGATAATCATTGCTAAATCAAGGCTTAGTTGTTGCACCCTCACAGGATATAGGTCATCACTTGGCTTAAACTTCCTTGGAACTTACCATCATCGGCACCCAAGTTCCCTATTTATTGCAATTGAACTCCCTTACTTATGACCGACCATCATTGTCATGTAGTAGATCAAAGTCCAATCACCTCACTGTCCCTTGCTAACATCTCAGGGGCACAATAAGATCATTCCGGTGTTCTAATCATGCTCACAACATCTTGCATATCCATGATTATAACATATAGGCAGAGCAAGTCATCAATTTGCAAGGCAAAGAATAAAAAAAAATGATCCTTCATTTAGCAACTATATTGTCGAGTTTAGATACAAGCTAAGATAAAATGTGAGTGATCGGGGCTAGTCCCAATGCCCAAACACAAACATCTACTTGTTCATGGTGAGGGACAACATCAAAGAGATAGTAGGAATGATGGAGAATACCATGACGCCTGGTGCAAGAAGACCAATCTCTTAGATGTGGCCACTGCCTCCTCGCTCCTCGCTAGGGTTTGTGCTGCACAATGTGTCTTCTAATCCTTGATCATAGAACCCTTTCAATGGACGATAAGGGTTTTCTTTTATAGATGCAATCCTCACCTCAGAAACCCTAAAGATGAATGCTTGTAGTCGAAGGCATCTAATTGACTCAGTCCAACATGTAACTAACGTGGGTTACTCAATTTGGACCTTGCGTCCAATTCTCTAGAAGACCATCATGGGGTGAACCGAAATGGACTAGATGTTGAGAGTGTGTGTTAAGACGTATGAATCTAAAAGACTCCAGGTAGAGTGTGGATTAAGTTGGGTGAATGGCCGAGTTGCTCATTTGAATAGGTGACTGGAAGGTGATCAAATTGAAAGATTTTGTGCCTTCCTTACCTTGAGGCGTAGCATCGTGAGGGCTTGATCATCCATCTGGGCATTTTCGTACAATTTTGGTTGGTTCTACATAAAATGTATATATAATTTCATTAAAGTTCAGAAATAGAAAGATAATTGCAATTGAGTGAATATAAAGCTAAAACTAGGAAATAGAAACACAACATCCCCTAAAAGGCGAGTAAAACAATATGTAAAAATGGGTATAAATACAATCATAAAACTACCCTAGACTTAATCCTTTTCTCATCCTGAGTAAAGAAAATAAAAAGGAAACCAACAATCGATACTAGGATCCAAAAGTTCCTCTCCCAACTGAGCAAACTTTGTGATCCCCTTTCCAATAACGTCGATCAAGTGACCCTAATCCTTGGGGGTCACAAATCCCCTCTTGGATCCTCCAAATAGGGCTTGTACCTATAACTACTAGACCACAGAACCTATGAAAATCTACTTTTGTATCAATAATAGTCATGATTTGTCCGTGCAAATAGAAGTAAGCACAAGTCAGGGCTATTTGGCTATTTGGGGAGAATTTTTTGTAAGTCCCCTAGGTATGGAAAAGTGGATGAAAGGGGGAGAAAGACATGGCATTAACCTTATTCCATGTCTCTTCTCTATTCAACTCGAGACCTTATTTGGGATTCAATTATTTTATTTGTCTCTCATCTATTCAACTCAGAGACTTTTTATTTGTTTGTGGTTACATTAGCTGCATGGTTTGTTTTGGGCTCATTGGCCTCTTTTATTCATACCATACATGTAGATGAAAATTGAAAAGGAGGAGTATTTATGGAAGGCATGCCACCCTGGACTTAGCGTTTGGCATATGGTGAGAATTTCATTTTTTTTCTTTTCTATGAATAGTGAAGAGGTAAGAGATGATGGAAGAAGGGTGAGAGCAAGAGATTGACTCGTGCTTCTCTATTTTATTGTTGCATAGGAGTCATATCATCATATTATATCAGTTAATTCAATTAATGTAGGGTAAATGAATATTCACAAATATTGTTGCAAGTCATGTTGGAGGCACATGTGGCTTGACCTTCCAGATTCCATCTGCTTATCGTCACTTCCAAAGGGAAAGAATTCTTAGTTGTTATCATTGGGGCCCATAACTGTTCAAGACATGTTTATTCCTTAAAACTTCCTTTTTCATAGGTTAGCTTGAGAAAAAGAAAAGGGTACAATTCATTCATAAATTTTCCATTTTTAACATATATCAAAGTGACCGACTAGGTAAAGGTCACAAATCACACAAAAAATGAAAATAAAAGAAAACGAAAAACAAGACAGATGCAAAAAGATTTTAGAAAAAGATAATTTTAAGGGTTTGAATCATACCACCCACCCCCACCCCAAACTTAAGCCTTTTCTCATCTCAAGTAAGGAAAAGTCATGATGGAGGGGAAATGACTTCAGATGCCGAAGGTGTTGGCATGTAATCACAATGATCAACATGTCATTTCTCATTTGCTTATTGCAGAAGACAAATTCAATTCAATTGATGAGCTTGGGGTTGTAATTTAGCTTCAATACGGTATTGTGTAACAACAATAACCGCAAGCATTGATTGTAGAGTATGGAATTGACATTGTTCACCCACGTCTTCACTCTTGCGCTTAGTGCCATGGTTGTCTGAGTCATGGCTCTTGGTAGAGCGTGTACCCTGAATGTTAGTTTTGGTGGTAGGTGGAGAAGGAGGTGCCTGATCATTGTAGTAAAATGCATGATATGATAAGATAGGTTCTGTAGTTCATAGTATTGGCTGTGACAAACTCTTCACATGTAGGTAGGAGTAGTTATGTTGGAGAATTGCAGAAAACAACTGCATATGTATCTGGATGAGGTCCCGATGGTAGATCTTTTTTCCAAAAATATGGTATGGAATATCAATCAGAATTTGATTCTATTTTTTGTTTAGTGGCTTCGTGCCGGATATCAAAGAAACTAAGAACAGGGGCTATCGTAGATACCATGCCACCCTTATTGAATTTATTACTAGTGGCATGTGAGAGCTATCGTCCAAGGTGTTTAATGCAAGTGTTTCCCCAAATCAAAGGACGCTGATGAAGGACACACCACATGGATTAGAGATCAGTTGTGGTGACAACATCTTGAGTAGAGTTCCTATAAAATATCAGGTAAGAAAGAACCCTATGTAGATATCGGAGTAGGGGACTATGTATCATTGACACCTTCATATTTCTAGGTTTAGATCTAAATGTCCCAATGATTTTTGCCCAAAATTCATCTGTCGTGTAGTCAGGGTGAAGACAGTGTTGTGAATTTCAACTTGACAACCAATCATCATCAACATCTTTATATATAATGGCAAGAAGTTGGGAAGAGCTAAGCTGGTGATTTTCACTGACTAGTTGAAATGCACAGCTAAACTACCTGTTACCAGAACTCTACTTTTCCAAGGAGGCTAAAAAATCTAGTGCAAGTGTTGGGAAAATCGAATGTAGATGGTACATAAAGGAACGAATATGACTTTATCAAATAGCATCATCTATTGGGCCGTTGATTCCTAATTTGCATAAGGTATTGTTACAAACCCAATCGAGGAAAGGTCTATCCAACCCTCTAGATGGCTTTGTGGTGGCGATGACAATCTTCAGTAAGGAACTCGTAGTAAGTACCAGGAAGGGGGTGGTTCTTTTGTTGACTTGTCACCACAATGCTTTGGGGGTGAAAGGTCTGGGTTGGACCGGTGGCAACATCGTGGAAAGAATCTTGACATCATCTTGCCATGACCTTCGACTGTGGTTGTCTACTTGCCCGAAGCAGCTTGTCGGGATGCTGATCATAGATCGCGGCATTGCGACTGTAGGCGTCGATGAAAGGTGAGCTTTTTGCTATCGTGTCCCAATTTTGATTGGTCACCACCTGAGTAGCATCCTACTTATTGCCAGGCATGTCTTGGCTGGAGGTTTTTCTAAGGTCGGTCGACGATGTAGGGTTGTGTTGGCAAAAACTCTGTGTTTGGTTTTGTTCAAATGGGTGATTGTTGGGGAGTTGGGTGACTCATATGGACAACCAATTGTGAGATTTTTAGGGCAAAGGGAACCACTACCATTGCAACCCCCTCTCTACCTATTTTTTAAGCAGAACGGGTTGCCTCCTGGAAGAGCCTTGTTTTTAACGTCTTTTGGCTTGAAATAGTGTTGTTGCTATGTGTGGGGTAGGACGTGGAGACTTTGAGAATTATTATTTTGTCCAGATATTCCATTCCCATTAATGTGGCTATATTCTTGATATAGGGAGTCATCGGTTGTGAAGTATTGCTTTATTTGTTGTCCATTTATGAAAAAATCACCTTTTGCTTCGTCTTCCAACACATATTCTCCATGAGGATAGATATGTTTTACCACATATGGTCCATACCACCTTATTTTTAGCTTTTCTGGTAAAATTCACAACCTTGAGTTATAGACTAAAACAAGATCTCCTATGTTGATATCCTTTCTTCTTATATGATTATCATGCCAAATTTTAGTTTGTTCTTTGTACATGTGTGCACTTTCGTAGGCTGACATTCTGAGTTCATCTAGTTCCTAGATTTACAGCAATCAATTCTCCTTGGATGTCGATAAATCAAAATTAAGGACTTTTATCGCCCAACTGGCCTTGTGCTCCATTTGCACTAGCAAATGGAAATACTTCCCATAGACTAGGAAAAAGGGAATTGTGCCTAGTGGTGTTTGAACGCGGTCCAGTGGGCCCATAGGGCGTTGCTAAGCTATAAGGCCCAATATTTTCATGTTCTATTCACAGTCTTCTCTAATATTGTTTTGATCTGTCTGTTGGAGACTTCAACCTATTCGTTGGTATGGGGTTGGTACGGTGATGTTGTCCTGTGGTTTACTCCATACTTTATAAATAGTGATTCAAACTTTCTTTCAGCAAAATAGGAACCTCCATCCAAGATCACGATTCATGGCACTCCAAATCTTAGGAAAATGATGTTTTTAAACATTTTAGTGATGAGCTTTGAATAGCATGAGACTGTGAGAATGGATTCAACCCATTTAGAGACGTAATCCAAAGCTACCAAAATGTAGGAGAACCCACAGGATAGAGGGAATGGTCCCATGTAATCGATCCCCTAGACATCAAAGATTTCCAATTATTGCCATTGTGTGAGGGGCATCTCGTCGCACCTAGATATGTTGTCGGATCGCTAACACTAGTCACTCAAATGAGAGTAATATTAGGCATCTTTGAAGATGATAGGCCAATAGAAACCACATTGTAGAACTTTATTGACAGTCTTCTAGGAAGAAATATGCCCGCCCGTAGGTTAGGAGTGATAGTGTAGTAGGATGTCCTTGGATTCTTCATGAGTGACACATCATTGGTAGAGACCGTATGCACATAATCAAAAAAGAATTGGTTCATCTGAATAGTATTTTCTGAGATCATGTAAGAATTTATTCTTACTCTGGCCTTTGTATTCTGGTGGATTGTTCCTGAAAACAAGTAGTTACATTAATCAGCTAACCATGGTCAACTTATTTCGAGAAGTAGCAGGTGGTCATCCAAGAGGGATTTGTCGATTGTTGTCATTTTATCCTCATTGTGAGTGAGTCTGCTCAGATGGTCAACAACCACATTTTTGCTTCCTTTCTTGTCCCTGATTTTGAGATCAAATTCTTGTAGAAGTAGAATCCATCGCATGAGCCTTGGTTTGGCATCCTTTTTTGACATTAAATATTGGATAGATGCATGGTCTTTGATGTGCGCATTTCATATCTACTTTGTGAACAGATTCACACACAAATTCAGTTCATTTTGCCTTTCATTTATCCTCTAATCATATTTAACTTGCCATTTTTTAGCTATTTTACTTGTTGCATAATGTTGATCACAGGAACATGTTGAAAATGAAAAATTTAAGATAGTCCAACCCAAATCCAACCTCATTTGGACCTTCCATTGACTTGCAACAAATTTAGAGTTGATCTTGAAGAAACAACATCGAACATGACGTGTCTTATGGAAGACACGGCGTATAAATTTCCAGAAAGAGCTCACGAAACAAAGAACATGCCGTGTTTTATTTTACACATGGGCGTGTAAGTTTCCAGTGGCCTTCATGCCCAAACTACAGAGCAAAAGACATGGCGTGCCCTCACGATTCAAAGGCTGACTCTAGCTTGCTTCCAACACACACAGTCGTGTGTTTAATAGCACACGACGTGAGCTATCTTCCCAGATCGACTCCATTAGTAGATACAAGATGTGTCCCTATCTGAACATGTCGTGTACTTATCACGAGGATGTAGTTCACCAACCAGTTACGTGACAACACATGGTGTGTTTCCACAAAGACATGTCGTGTCTCCATCAATTTTCTGCAGATTTTAGTAGCACCTGCTCCTTGTTTTAAAAGTGAGTGCAGCCATTTGGGGCGGTTGTCACTCATCATTTGAGACAATTTTCATCCAAGAGAAGTTGTAGAGTAAGAGGAGGGAAATTTTGGGGAGAAAGAATAGATTTCTTGGAAAATAACCTCCATTCTTCACCATTTCTTCTTTAAAAGCCACAATAGAGCTTTTCTTCTCATTCAAGCTTCTTGGGAGGGAAGATTGTCCAAGTTAAAGCAGCTCTAAGGGTGGAATTTCTTCCTCTAGCCAGAGTTCTACTTCACTTACCTTCACCTTTGGTTCCCTTATCTTTTTCTTCTCTTTAACTATGCAAAACTCTAAAAATTCTGCAATGTGCTTGTGTCTCTCCATTATTTATGAGTACAACCTTCTTCTTGGGAATGGGAGAATAACTCTCATGCCATTACTTATGTGAACTTGAAATTTATATCGAATTCTATTTTAATTTTCTTCTCCATGGATGCCTATGGTATTTTATTGCTTGTATGCTTGGCTGGCCACCTTTAATACTTGTTTTATGCTTCATTGTTCTATTCAGGAGGATGTATGAGGGAGTAAGAAGTAGGATTCATGGCAATATACTCTTGACCATAGGAGTGGATGGAGAATGTTGAAGGGTTTAAGGTTGTATTCGAAGCTAAGCATAGACACAAAAGTGTTATGCGAAGATGAGAACCATCTCATGTTGTCGAGAGACACATGATGATGACAACCTCCTTGTAGGTAAATGGCATGCTTTAATTTCATAGTTACACATGATATGGTGGTGTGGTAGTGAAATTTTATGTCTAAGACTTGTTAAAATCTGAATTCAGCCTTTAATTTAAATTATTTTATTGTTTACTTGTCTTTTAACTAATTGCAACCAAACTCTACTGTTGTAATTGACTTAGATTATTCAATGTTAGTTATTTTGCACCTAGATGACCGTGTTCCCTGTGGTTCGACCTCGACTACAATTGATCTCATACACTTGTGGGTGATTGACGAGTTGGGACAAAATAATTTAAGACTCATTTACCTTAGGCAACTAACAAGTTTTCAGTGTCGTTCCCAGGGAGCTATGATATTTAGTTAGAGTAAAAGTGCTAGTTAGTATTCCCGACTAAGTCACCATTCTCCATCTTTCATACAGTGCTACCTTGTTAGTAGTGTGATCCTCACTTATATATTGCTTTTGTAGGTTGCATGCATCACTCCAAGAGGGGTCTTCAAACAGCCATCTTCCTAGACCTAGAAATTGAGCAAACCTTTTTGCATTCGAAGGAGAGAAAGGAAAGGTGATAACTCCATGAACTTCGAGGGATCACATCCACTTTCACCTCATTCAACGCCTTCACCATCATCCTCACCCAATCACTATCAAGCATCAGAGATGGAGGACAACTAACCTCTTATAGATTTTGTTGTACAGACTGTCATTAACATTTTTGGAGCCATAAATCATCTTTCCATTGAAGCCAATAATTTCTCAATCAGCCCTACAATCATGCAGATGATCCAACATAACCGCTTGGGAGGAACTCCTATGGAAGATCCAAATCTTCACATAGCGGAGTTTTTGTAGTACATGAACACCTTCAAGATCAATGGTGTTCCATCTTAAGGAATATGCCTACTCCTATTTCCATTCACCTTACAAGACTGAGTGAAGGCATGGCTCTATTCGTTGCCCAAGTATTCCAGTAAGATATGGGATGAGTTGCTAAATGCTTTTCTTACTAAGTATTTCCCTCCTAGAAAGACAGCCTAGCTGAGGAACCAAATCACCAGCTACAAGCAATAATTAGGTGAGATGCTTTATGAAACATGGGAGAGATTTAAAGATCTGCAATGCCTTTTTCCCCATCGCAGTTTGACCAACTGGTTGTTACTTCAAACTTTTTATAACGGCTTATTCTACAACACTCGTATGTCCATTGATGTCGCTGCAAATGGAACCATGATGAACAAGTCCTATACTGAAGCATACATCATTATTGAGTATATGGAGCTCAACCACAACTAGTGGAGTTTTGAAAGGACCAACCAACCCTTCTCTTCCACCAACTCAAGTGACAAATATAGTGGGAAGCACACTATAGACGAAGTAGATCTCATTGCAGCCAAACTTGATGCCTTGACCCAAAAGTTGGAAAAATTGACCACTCACTATGTTCAAGCAGTTGAGCAAGTGTGTGAGGCGTGTGAAGCATCTGTCCAAAACTCTTCTTCTTGTTTTGCACCACATATGAATGCCTTTGAGATGCCAGAGTAGGTCAATGGTGTAGGCAAATTCAACAACAGACAAGCCTACAATCCCTTCTCAGAGACCTACAATCTAGGATGGAGGGACCATCCAAACTTCTCTTATAGGAACAACAACTTCCAAAACCATTAGTAGAAAGGTCAAGCTCAAGGTCAACAACCTATGAGCAATCGCCAGCCAATGAATGCCAACTGTCAACAACTGTCAATATATAGCAACAACAACAATAGGAACTTCAACCAACTTCAAAAAATGACTCAACCATAAAAAAAAGTCAAACTTGGAAAGTCTCTTTGAGACTTTTGTGACAATACAGATCCAACATAACTATAAGTTCTGAGCACATGGAAATCTCTTGAAGAACACCATCACACAACTTTCTTCTAAAGTTGATGGGACTGTCACCCATACCAAGATGTTAGAGAACTAGATAGATCAACAAGCTTTAGCCAACCAAGGAGCACCTTCAGATTATTTGCCCAGCCAACCAGTTATGAATCCCAAGGAGACTTGCAAATCCATGACTCTAAGGAGTGGGGCAGTCATAGTAGGGTCTACACTTCCTTCCAAGAGGAAATCTAAAGAAGTTGACACCACTATTAAGGAGATTTTTGAAAACCAAAGAAAGAAATATGCTAGAAATCTACATCAAGGTGACTCTTCTTGCAAGCCTAATTCTCCTTTCCCTCACAAGTTTGTTAGTACCAAAGATGATGTTAAGTTCAATAAGTTTATGGATATTTAAACAAGTTGTATGTGAATCTTCCTCTAGTTGAAGTCATAGCTGAAATGCCCTCTTATGCCAAGTTTTTAAAAGACATCCTAACAAAGAAAAGGAGATTCGGTCAAGCTAAAATTGTTATGATGTATGAAAGTCTAAGCTCTATCATCCAGAACCGCATGCCTGAAAAACTAGATGATCAAGTTACTTTCACTCTCCCTTGTAAGATTGGAGATTCAACTTTTGATAAAGGTCTTGTTGATCTTGGTGCTAGAATCATCTTGATTCTTGTTTCTTTGTGGGAAAAGCTTGACTTAGGAGACTTGAAACCGACATCAATGACAATTCAGTTAGTTGATCTCTCAATCAAACAACCTAGAGGAGTAATTGAAGATGTTCTAGTATAGATAGGGAAGTTTTTCATTCCGTGTGATTTTGTGGTCCTTGACATGCAAGGGGATCCAGAAAACCCAGTTCTTTTTGGAAGACCAATCCTCCGTACTTCAGGCTGTCTTGTTGATGTTAGAGAAGGAAAACTCACCGTTAGAGTTGGAGATGAAGAATTTATGTTATCTATTTATGATGCCATGAAAGCAGCCAGCTCCAATGAGTACCTTTGTCTAATGGATACTATTAATACACTTTTTGAGGAAAAGAAGAACTCTGTTGAGACCGTCCTTGAAGATTTTGAAAGAGAAGATAATGATGAAGACACAAAAGTCACCTTCAATGAGGAGATTCCTGAATCCTTGAAGATTTCAACAAGTGAGGAAGAATCAAAGGATAATGAGGAAGGAAACATTGCTGCTCCAAATAAGTAGGTAGAATTAAAACCCCTCCACTGGGATTGAGGTATGCCTTCTTAGACCCAAATTCCACCTCTCTAGTCATTATAAATTCTGAATTGAATAAAGAACAAGAAGAAAAATTGTTGAATGAACTTAGAAGCTATAAAGATGTAATAAGATACTCAATTGATAATCTTAAAGGAATCAACCCATCTATTTTCATGCATCATATATCTTTAGAAGAAAATGTCAAACCTTGCATAGATCCTCCAAGAAGACTAAATCGAAACATGATGGAAGTTGTTAAAAGAAAATTTTCAAACTCAAAGATGCAGGAATTATATATTCCATCAATGATAGTCCTTGGGTGACCCTATACATGGCGTACCCAAGAAAGGAGGAACTACTGTAATAAAGGGGGAAAATAATGAATCAATTCAAACAAGAATAGTCACTGGATGGTGAAAGTGTATTGATTACAGAAAATTAAACAAATCCACTAGAAAAGGTCATTTCCCATTGCCTTTTAATGATATGATGTTGGAAAGACTTGCTCATCACTCTTACTTTTGCTATCTTAATGGGTATAGTGGGTTCTTCCAAATTACTATCTACCCACCCGACCGAGAAAAGACCACTTTCACATGCACCTATGGTACATATGCTTATAGGAAAATGCCTTTTGGTCTTTATAATGCACCCGCCACATTTCAAAGGTGTATGATGGCAATTTTCTATGAGTATATTGAAAAGATCATGGAAATATTCATTGATGACTTTAGTGTTTATGGCAATTATTTCTATGATTGTTTGTTGAATCTAACTAAAGTTTTGCAGATATGTCAACAAGTCAACCTCATGCTTAATTGGGAGAAGTGCACTTTATGGTGCAAATAGGGGTTGTACTTGGCCATGTTATTTTAAGCAGAGGAATTGAAGTGGACAAAGCAAAAGTAGAAACGATTGAAAAGACGTCGACTCCAATAAACGTGAAAGAAGTTTGTAGATTCGTGGGATATGCAGGGTTCTTGTTACAACCCTAATTTTTGGGCTTATATGGTTTGAAATGCAATTTCTCCAATAAAATGTATGATTTAAGTACTTCGAATGGATTTCTTTGATAATATTCCCTTTTTGCATAAATGTTTCGCGGGCCTTATTGAAGTAATAAGTCCAGTGTGTTTAAAAGAGAGTAAAAATGGAAAGAGATCTAATAATAAGAGAAATTGAGATAATGCTGAGAATAATGTGGATTTCTCTAGAAGGTTAGGGGTTTGCTCATGATGAATTGGATTTCGGATCCACATGGTTCCTTTTGATAAAAGGAATCCAAATAAAGAAATAAAAGTGAAAGTGAGAGAGAATATGAGTAAAATATGCCTTGATAAGTGTTAACTTGCATATGAATAAAATTCCTTTATCCTTTTGAGTTTGGGACTCAAACTTTGCACGTATATAGATAAAGTTAATACAAAGTTTTTGCTGAAATTTGGAAGTAAAACGATAAACGGGGAGAGAGTTATGGATTTTATAGGATTCCTAAAGTGAGAGGATCATCAATCAAATATATTAAATGTCACGATTGATTATATTTCCAAAATTAGTAAAAGAAAGGTGGGGGTATAGGAGCCGTTGGATCTAGAATCCAATGGTGTGTGTGCATCGTCCCACTTGAGTCAGACTCAGAGAGGAGTAGGAGATCGAGATCTTAGATCTCAATTTTCGCACAAACTAGAGCATGTGCACATGAGGAAATCACTTGTATAGACTCAGGAGAAGATTCTGAGCAAAGCCAACCTAGGTTTTATAGGGTTTCAAGGACTCTGGTAGAAATGCCAAATTCCAATAGGAGTGTGATTGGCGATGAGGTTGGGGAGACAATATTGGACCCCCACATCTATAGATAGGATGCCCCTAGACCTCGCCCAAGCAACCCGGATGCGAATGGCAGGCTTTGGCCTTTGATTTCCCCCTCTCTCTCTAGTGCTTGCACTTCAGTGAGCTTCAGACTGTGACAGCACCGCTACATCGTGTGAGGAACATAGGAGGGGAAATGAGGAAAAGACTGTACTGCCCTTAGCTACGAAGCAAACCAGGGAGGGTAGAAGCGACTTCTCGCCCTGACCCGACACTTGATTTGCATGGGATGCACCTCAAACATGGCGTGAGATGATTCGTGGAGCCAGGTCCATGTGGTTTTGTGAGGTAATGTTTATTTGCTGATGTGGCGAGTTGTTATTGGTCAAAATTAGTTAATTTGAGAAAAATTCTAGAAAATCATAGGATGATTGGATCATGGCAAGTAATATATGAAACTTTATCAAAAAAAAAACATAGAATATAATAAAAATATAAGTGAAGCTTGGTTCCTATTCCAATTTGAAAAGTATATAAGGTTATCATCTTTAATGGTTTAATTAGTGAAAACCCTAAGATTTGATGGTAATTAGATCTAATAATGTTCTTTGGATATTTTGAGAAAATATTAACCTATTGATGATAAAAGGAAGAATTGGATCTAAAGGGATGATCTTTATGCATAGTTGGCTTAATTTAGGGTTTCATGTATATGATGTGCATTAATGTGGTTATTTTATGATTACTCGCTTTAATTTCACGATGATTTTTGGAGTTTCATCGATTGCGTGAAAATAATTGCTTGGATGACTTTACTTTCTGCAATCTATAAAGTGACTATGATTATCACAATGTAAATATATACAAATATGACTTTCTCGGACCTACATACCATCTCTGGATGTAAGATAAGAGGACCAAACCATGAAGGAAAGGTCATAGGTGGTCAAGCCCCGGATGGAAGACCATAGGGCACCCAGAGAGGTGACCCATAAGGTACCAAGCTCAGGATGGAGATGGTAGCCTATAGTCCCTTGCAAGGACTAAACCCTAAGACGGGGTATCCCAGAGGTTGAGTAAAAGCAGTTGGGAAGTTATATTGAAGATGTAATCTTGGATTGTTAACAACTATTTGATGTGATTAGGTTGTTATGAAATATGTGCATGTTATTGGTTGCCACCACATACCAATATATTCTTTACACTGGTTGACATTTTGTTTGTCAGAGTTTTAGGAATATTTTAAAAAGGACAAATAGTAAAGTGATATTTGAAGAATAAAGCTATATAAAGATTGGAGGATTTAGTTAGATAGAAGTTTACTTTGGGTAAAGTTCCAATCTCCTATTTTTGAAAGGTATTTGAAAAGTACATTTTTATCCTTCTTTAAACTTAGTCTTTGGTATAATTTCTTAATTATTTTTTATTATTTGCAAAACCATTGATCCTATTTTAGGATACCAGATATAGCTTCTAGTTCTCCCTTAATTGGGGCTTACCAAGGGGTGGGGTCATTACAATTGGTATCAGAGCCAGGTTTTCCATTTAATCTCTAATAATTATTAAATTTTACAAATTCTTTAGAGCCCAAGGGATTTATTAGAGGATTGTCCAAAGATGGAGGTGTCTAGAAAAGGATCACAATCAGGGGGCTGGAAAGATTTTCCCCCGCACCGCTAGTCGGTCTATGAGGACTCTCAGATTTTGTGTGACTGCCTGGCCGAAATCAAAGGATTTGACTCAAAATAAGATACCTTTAGTTCTTCTCTCATTTGTCTTCCTCCTTTCTCTACATCATTCATTGAATAACTTTAAGAGATTAGGGTTTCTCTCTCTCCACCCCTCCTATGTTTTGGGGTTAAGAATAATAAGGATTAAGGAATCCTCCACCAAATAATAAAAGCATGTATGAAATATGTCATGGACATAAGTCTAAATGATGAAACTTAGATTTAAGTTAGTTACATGCTTAGCTTGCATGGCCATGTTTTTGTACCCTTGGATACCCCTCAAGAGAACATCAAGTTTATACCATCTTGTAGGAAGATGAGGAGAGGGATAGCCTTAGAGGAAGAAGCCTCCAAGAAGGGGAAGAGACTTGATGCATCCTCTGAGGACTATGCTCAACCCAAAACCTTAAGAGGTGGATAGAGAAAGAGAATACATGAGGAGTTGGATATAATGGTTGACCATGCATGTATGTGCGTGGTTTAGATGTTCATGCTTTACAACAGAGGTTTTGAGTACGCATGAGAAACATAGACTAGGTGTGGTTTTTTACCCCTAGTGCCTTGTGGTGACCCAACCTTGGGTGGGTCATTCCTCTTTAGGGTGAGGGATAGCTCCTTCCCTGAGAAGGTTAGTGGTGACCATATAGGAACCCTAATAGGCATATATGAGTAGAAAAGAGGCATGCACCTATGTAGAAGTAAGTGGAAGAAAGGACGGTAGTAGGTTTTAGACCTAAGCCAGAAGGGTTATGCTAGATAGTTTATGAGATAGACATGCATATAATCTTGGTCGGACATAAGTTTTGATAGTATGTTTCACCCAGGTAGGGATAGGACATGTATCCTTAAGAGCTTAACCCATCTTCTGAGAGAGAACCTCCAGTGATAGGACCAGTTATAGGGTTAATTCTAGAGAGAGGGCGAGACCCCGATGAAAAATGTTGGAGACCTAGACTCTGACATATTAGGAACCATGCAGAGGTTTGGTATGATATGGCCTAGAATAGATGACCATGAGTATATGTATGTGGTTGCCTCATGTACGATCCTTAGAGGCTTGTCGTACTTCAGACGTCTTTAGAGGAACCAAACCCTAGAAAAGAGAAAGAGGCTTCTGGTATAGATATATAGATGATATAAGTGCCTACCTTTTAGGTGTAGGAAGGAGAGTTTCATAGACCCTGAAGAGGTATGGTAACAAATTGTGAGGTCTCACACCCAGTTGGTTGTCCTTGTGCATGACTATATGGGTTGTTCATGTGGAAGAGTGTTAGGAGTATATGCCATATCTTGTATAGATTTGGTGCATGGTTGAATAGCTGAGCATGCAGTTATATAGCCGATGCATAAGAGGTGAACATATGGTTACTGGACCAAAGAGGGGAAGTAGCAGTACCTGGTGCACATGATGATCATGAGGATTATTGAGTTCATAGGAATTAAGCATGGAACCCCTTCCCATGTATTAGAGAAAAAGGAAACCCCGCTTGAACTGAGGTATATGTTTGATGAACCACTCACACACGTTGGTGACATATGCATGTATGAGATTGGTCCAACCTTGAGGAATGATGAACAAGTATGACATACTAAGGAACTTAGAATGGTTTAAAAGGTTGTCTTCTTGCTAGCTAGGTGCATAGGTATCCAGATAGGAGCTATGCATATACATGATGATATAGGCTTTGGATGCAAGGAAATTTTGTAACCTCTGTAGTGTTAGTTTTCTCCTGTCCTGGGAAATGACCCTTCATGTAGGATAGAGTTCCAACTCTGGTTTAAGTTGGAGTTAGCCTTAGAGGTCACCTATAAGAGCTTGGTGAGTTAAGTGTAAGAGCACATAGTATGAGTATGAATCTATAGACCCATGTATGGTCATCTCTAAGGGGCATGAGGATATGTTTCCATAAAGGTAATTTGTATGGGACCAGACCAAGTTAGGCATGTCACCATGATTCCTACAAAGATATGTAAGTTTAACCATTAGTGCCCAGAGAGATGATGATGTTTTGGGTGAGGATTCAAGATTGAGATGTGCTATGATAAAATCCTAAGTCAATACCAAGGTCAAGGAGGGATAAGACCGATGGGAGTAGGAGTTGTTTGATCCCTAGATGCACAAGAACATAGTGTCGAGAGGTAACAACTACCTTTACCTGAGGACTATGGTTTAGGAGGTTGGCCACCTTCTTGAGTTCATGGGGCCTAAGGGGTAAATGTGAAAGGCACTCTCTAGATGCATAAGGGTAAGATCACCCCAAAAGTACCAGCACCCAAGAGAGCTTCAGGAAATGACTAAGGATTATATATATGAGTAATATGAAGACCCAAGAGTGTTTGGGAACAACCTTTCCATGGATGTAAACATAGAATTGAGATGTTCATGGTGTGGAGTCATGAGAAGTATGTTTCAACTTAGACTGGAAAGTGTAATGGCGATGTGTGATGCCCCATCTCTATTCCTGGAATGGGATGAACTATGTATTTGGACTGCAACCAAATGCAGATTTCATCATGTTATGGGTGTGAGAGACAGGACAAAACGCATGCCTTATACTAAGGATAAAGGTGATATGAGATGAAACCCTTCTATGATGATTGAGGATGGAAGAAGTACCACACCATTTTGGAAGTATAATGGATAGACGGTATGGAAGAATAGATGAACTAAGGTAATCATTGTATGAGGATAGATTTGTCAAGGGTAGTTTGGATTTTAAGAGTTAAAGTTTGGTTTTGGTAACCAAGATGATGGATCCAAGAGCTAGAAGTTTTCCTGACACAGATAGAAACCCAAGACAAAGACAATGGGTGGAGTATATGAAGGTTTATGTCTTGACCATCACCTAGCACATAAGGAAGCTAATGTGGTAACAATATGTTCTCAACTGAAAACAGCTCAGGTGTACAACTGTCTTGTCTAGCTAGTGGAGAGAGCTGAAAGGGGTTGCTAGGTGGACCCTTTGACCATTAGAAGACTAGGCATGTATCCAGATACAACAAAACCTGGTTGGTCAAGTTGGTGGTTGCCCAGTTAGACAACCTAGAGCTTGATGAGATAAAAGGATTGTTATGAGAACCTCAGATGCACCGCTCAAGAAAAGTAGGTGGCGAAATCCACTACTAGAGTGTTTTAGGGTTTCTAAGGATCCACCCTTGAGGAATCATGTCATGAAAGAAGCTCATGATTTACATTCACCGTGGTACTAAGATGGCTAAGGGTTGCAACGGTATCTTGGAGGCCTGGAATGAACAAGGATATAGAGGTGCATGTGGCTAGTGGCCATACATACCAGAGGGTGAAGGCTAAACACCAGTAACCCGTGGATTTCTATAGAGGATTGGAAATTCTTGAGTGGAATGGGAGCAGATCACCATGGACCTTGTGGTGAGTCTCCCCTGGACCAATAAAGGTCATGGTGCAACATGGGTTATGGTAGATCACCTTACCAAATCGACACTTTCCCTTTCCTAAGAGAGCACTGCCTGTGTAACAAATCTGATTGAACTATATATATATATATATATATATATATATATATATATATATATATATATATATGGGCTTGTTTTTAATGCCCACGCGGGTACTGTAGCGGAGCTGTCCATTTTAGAAAATGTGGTGGCATCTATTGTAAATAATCCAAAAAAAGCAAGGATGCGCTAGTACTTACAGAAGAAACACATTCACGAATCATTCTCCGCCTGAAAACCCCAATTCTGCCTTCTTCCCACTCTAGAACTCCCGAATTCATCCACCTTGGTCTCCACTCCCCAACCCAAACTGTCGAATTCTTCAGCATGTGGTCTACATTGCCCATAATTTGGGTGATTTAGTTTGTACTTGCGCTGTTGTGTGTGGCATTCTTCTCCGCTGCAGCATTCATCGCTCTTTCTACCACAACTTCTTTTGCCAGTCTCTTCCACTGAGATCAAAATGGGGAGAACAAAGGTAAAAGAAAATAAGGCGACAGGAAAGGGAAGTACAAAAATAACGGATAATGAAGATTTGTTGAGCAAGCACTATGAAGATGTGGACAACATGGTAGAAGAGGTAGTTACAACCATACTGCAAGGAGATGAAACGGACAAGAGTGTTGAAGAGCACAACGAACATTCTATGCCGAGAAAAGAAAAGAAATTTAAGAAGAAGAAATACAACGTTGAGAAAACTGACACTCTCCAGAAGACTACTAGAGATGACAACACATCAGGGGAGAAACGATTGGCTATAGTACATGAAGAGACTGAAGAGCCAGAAACAGAAGATGTGGAAGAAGTTGAATAGGATGAAGCAGAAGATCGTAAAAGAAACTAGAATAAGACTTTGGAACAAAAAACCAAGCAAAAAGGAAAAGCAAAAATTGTAGAAGAAGGTAATATTGATTATTTTTACACTTCTATACGAAAGTGTAACTTGCTGGACTAAAGAGTAACAATGCTGACAATAGAGTAACTTGTAGCAACCTAAGAGTATTTATGAGTATATAAAAAGTAACTAAATCAACTATGAAGTAAGTTGGTTAACATAAAACATATCTACACAAAGTGGAAAGTAACTTCGAATTAACTTGGTTAGTTAGGTATTTCTATTAGAAGACATGGCATTTTATGTTTATACTGTACTCGATATATTTATGTACATTTATGTTAGCATAACCAATATAATACCCCACAAACTCACCTTATCTACAAATGATGACTGAAAAGTAAATTTACTAAATACAACGTAACTTTGAAAAATGAATAGTAACTCTGAAAGTTAAAAAGTAACTATCTGAAAACAAGAGTAATTGTGACAGATAGAAAATAACATGTTGAGCTGAAAAAGTAACACTGAAGTCTAGAAAGTAACTAGACAAATTAACACAAACTTTTTCATATAGATGCATGTACACGAAAGCTTTTTCATAGATGCTACATAAAAAGTTACAACAGCATACAAAAAAACATGTTGTTTAGCACAAATCAAATGAGGATGATGAAGTCAACCGCATTTGCAAATCTGATAGCCATGCCTCATCTTACTGTAGATGTAACTCTTTTAGAAGATCTGATAGAGAGATATGTTGAAGACGACAAGTTCATGTTAGCACCAGGTTTTGAGGTGAGGATGAATGTAGATGATGTAGGAGTGATACTAGGTTTTCCTAGTAAAGGTATGGATATAGTTCCACGAAAGCACACACAGATTGTAAGAAAAATATGGGAGGATTTTGCTAATGCAACAAGAGGAAAAGATAAAGTTGGTGAAAGTAGTAAGAAAATAAGAGAGAAGGATGTGTTATACAAGGAGAACTTGAGTAAACTCTAGCAAGAATTTGCAAAGAATGACTCCGAAGAAAACTACCAAAATATGTGTCGTGCATGGATGTTGCACTTGTTAGCAACATTCCTTTTACCGGACACTAGCTATTGTGCCCCCATTTGCCTTTTACATTATTTGGATGATGTAATTGCTACAGGGCAGTTAAACTGGGCAAAGTTAGTGCATGGCATCATATTCAAGAGAATGAAAGTTTTAAGTGAGAATATAAGGATGAGGAGAAGAGGGGAAACCAGCAAAAGAACACTCTACACAACTGGATGTGTAATGTGCTTGTGTGTAAGTGACACATTGCATAGTTACTTTGGCTACATTAAACAACCATATATGAAAATTTAAAACTCTGATTTATACTTTTCTTGTCAACACAGGTCTGGGCTTATGAGTTAATAGGGATAGCAGAGCCTACATTCCTTGAGGCAAAACCACAGCTAAAAAGATGGGCAACTCCTGTTAAGATGGTGAAGGATTTTAAAAGTTTGGACAATGACAATGTAAGAATCAGTGTGGGTAAAGTGAAAATAAATATGCCAATTAATAAAAGAGCTTTATAATAAATTGATAACTTTTGTGCACATGTTTCTGCAGTGTTGAAGAAGGATGACAATGATGATTGGGAAGCTGCAAAGGCAGTGAAAGATTTGCCTTATTATCTCGCAACAAATAAATCCAAGAGCAAGGTAGTTAGTAAGAAGATACTTACATCAAATAACACAAGCAGAGAAGTCTCAGGAAGCTTGGAGAATAGAGTATTGATTCTTGAGGACGAGTTGAGACTGTAGAAGGAAACATGCAACAGAATTGCCCTAGAAGCTTTTACTGCTCTAAGAGAAGAAAACGAGCAGTTGAAGAGAAGACTGGATGAAGTTGAAGCTAAAAATAGTTTGCCAAGGAGGAAAGATGACAATTACAAGCATTCACAATCTACAGCTACACCAACACCAACTCCCAATTTCATTCAGAATGAAAGTTGGCATTCAGATGATTTAAGTGTAATTAGACAGAGGATGCAGGATCTGAAGAAAAAGTTGTTGGAAATGGACCAACATGGACCTACAAAAGAAAGACCAAGATTGAGCAAGATTTGACTAAGGAGAAAAGTAGTGGAGAAAATGCATATGAAAGATTCAGAGAAAGTGTAAGATGATAACAAAGACAAAGAAGTAGAAACCCAAACGACATAAAATGTACCACAAGATTCAAAGAAAGTAGAAGAAGATCGATCTGAAGAAACCAAAGAACCAGCACAAGATGAAATGGAAAAAGATCCATCTGAAGAAGATCCAACTGAAGAAAAATACAGAGAAGAAAAAGAAGAACTAGCAGATAAAAAAGAGCCAACAGAAGATGTAATGGAAAACATAATGATGGATATAGACATTGAAGTTGGAGTGAATGAGAAGGAGATAAATTCTGGTGAAGTTGGGAAGAGAACAACTAAAATGTTGAGAAAGAGGAAGGGGAAGATGCAGACAAGCATTGGGAGCATAGAGGAAAATATCAAGATAAGAAGGCATGCACAGGTAAAATTTGTTTTGTAATGGTGCTCGTTCCATCAATGAAGCAATTGTCTGATCTAAAAAGTAAAATATGTCATCAATAAAGTAACTATGTTAATATAAAAAGTAACTGTGATAATTATATTAGTTGATCAATCCATAAATTTCTATCTCACAACTTCAATATGAATTCTTTTGAAAATAAAAATAAAAATGCACATGTCAAGAAGAGAATGGATTTTTGGAAAGGAAGCATGGTGCATGGGAAAGGACTTATCAGCGCTGTTGTTTAAAGATAAGATGATGCAGTCACCTATAAGAAATGGAATATTAAACATTTATTATGAAATTATAGATCACTAATTGATGTTTGTGCATTTTCAGATAATGGATTGCTTTGTACAAATGTTGAAAGAGACAACAAGCAGAAAGAGGAAGAAGGGACTACTTTCATGGCATTGCTTGAGCACTTATGTTCCGATAAGACAAATAGACTATCACACTAGATTACATTTATCACAACAAGGCCACTAAAGGTTGCAGAAAAGTAATTCACGATATTGTTTTTATAGCAAAAGCTAAACATGATGGTGGATGAGATAACACTCAAAGAGATCGATATGTTGTCACCACTCTTCAATGTACCTGACAAGGAATTCATGACAATGGACTCCGTGTTTATAATACTTAACAACGACAATCACTGGCACTTGCTTGAAGCAAGTTTTAGGGATGGGGTGCACAGGTCTTATAATTCAATGTCAGGAAGTTCAAAATCTGAGAAAGAAGTGAATAGATGGGTAAGGAACAAAAAAGAAACACTGTTAGAAAATAGTTGAATGAAATAGTGTAGGTTACATTATACTTATGAATGTTTTGGTGTGCATGCAGGTGGGGTTCGTTCATGAATTCTTTAGGGGGGTGCCTGAGCGTGGAAGTCAACTGTCTCAATGGGCAATAGAGTACCCTGATTGCCCCTAGCAAGAAGGTGATGATGTTGACTGTGGAGTCTACATTATGAAGTATCTAGAATGCTTAGTGAATGGAAAGGAAATGAACTTCATGAGCAAAAACATCCCTGCAATAAGGGCAGAGATCTTCCAAACAATGATGAAGAAGGGGAGACTGCAGCCAGTTGAAGAACATACTAGAGATCAACAAGAGACCAAAGAAGGAGCAGGTGACAAGCATAACAAAGAAAAATCAGAAGATGTTGTGCCAAGTCTGAATTCTTGGCTTATGTCAGATTAAAAATAACTCTTAGATAAACAACATAGTACCACAATGTGAAGTGTATGTTATAGAATCTGAAGTAAACTCTGCAACCAGTACTATGTGTATATGGTTATGGTTATGTTTTGTTAATTTTTGTTTGAAATTTGAACCTATGGGTTCATCAGTTATATGTGTATATGGTTATGGTTTGCTGCCAATTCTGAATGCATGGCTTATGTTACAAAATCTGAAGTAAACTCTGCAAAGTTATAGTACATCAGTTCTATGGGTATATGTTTATGTTTTGTTGCTTTGTGTTTGGAATTTGGACCTATCAGTTTGATCTTAGTTGAATGTTCTTATAACTTTAGCTAGTTGTTGTTCTTTTAAGGATAATTACTGTGATCAGCATGTGCTCATTGCATGAGTGGAGTAACTCTCTTCCGAACTGAAAAGTAAATATGTAAAATGAAAAGTAACTATGTGAGAAGGAAAGTAACTAGATGAACTAACAAGTAACTATATCGACATGAAAGTAACTCTCTAGATCAAAAAGTAATTTTATACATCAAATAGTAACTTTGATCCAAGAAAGGTAAAGTAACTTTCAGTTACTCGCGTGATTTTTTTAGTTACTCACAGTGTTTGTTCAGTAACCTTCAAATATACAAGTAATAGGAACATCTTGTAAAGTAACTGTACCAGTATGAGAGCAAGTATTCGATTCTAGAAAAAGGCAACTGTATCAGCACTAAGAGTAACAGTAGGAGAACGAGTAACTGTGACAACACTAAGAGTAACTATGACAATGTTAAAAGTAACTCTAGCATTCAAAAAGTAACTTTTGTACTTTGCAAAGTAACTCTTGTGGAAATACTCCCCAGTCCCTCCACCACCAACCCATCCCTCCCCACGAGGCCTGCTATCCTCTTTTGGTGAATCAAACTCCATTTAATGCATTAGAAGAAAAGATATGTACAATGCACTGATTCTATTAAAGAAGGAACCAGAAAAGAGAAGAAAAGAGAAGGTTGTACAACGTAAAAGCACAAACCACTAATGTATCATCTAAACTGTAAAAGCATAGAGCACAGAGCACTACTGTATCATCAGAACATCAGAATGTCTGCAAACTATACTGCCCATCTTTGCAACACCAAAAGCATAGAGCACTGCTACCATCTTCTTTTAAGTTCCACTTCTCTCATCTCTCCCTTTCACTCACTTTCAAACAGCCTACCTTCTTCATAGCCTACCTTCTTCACAACCTACCTTTTTCACAACCTACCTTCTTCTACCATTACTAGTTTTCTCACAACCCTCAGCACAGCCTACCATGGAGCCATTCATCCAGCCCATGAACTACACCCTTGACGATAAAACAATGGAATCCATTCAACTTCCTATAGAATGGAAATATCTCCATTTTCATATTAAACCAGACAACACCACCTTCCATATCGGAAACCAAACATTTCAGATCACCCTTATTCAGAATCAAAATGGATCACTTTCAACTGGTAGGGGCTGAAAAAGGATGATCGCACAGCTCAAGATTCGCAAAGATTGGATCATCTTCCTCAACCCAACCGATCACCAGACTATCACAGCATGGATCACAGATTATTTCTTAGAAACACCAATCAACCTTCTTCTGCTCTTCACAATGCCTGGTGAAGCAGTATTCTCTGGAACGGATGACTCTGTAGATCAGCTGTTTGTTAGGGATAAATACCAAGCACCGCCGGGATCAGCTGTAAATCCTTTACAGGTTGACTCATCTGCAATAGCTGACACCTCAACATCTATAGAAGACACTACTTCTTCTTCTGTCCAGCCTTCCTATCATAAATAGGTATGCACCGCCGCCCTTTTCTCCTTGCCTTTTGGTCGATAATCTTCCCCATCACCACCTATACAGTCTACCCCTCCTAGAGATTTTTACTTCACAGAGCTATATATTGTCTGATTTGATCCTGATTCTTAAGTGTGTTTTGGTTTTGACTGGTTGTTCCTACTATGAACCGGTGTGCTGGTGCTGACCCGTTGCGTTAGAGATCAAGAAGAGACCAAAGAAGGAGCAGGTGACAAGCAGAATGAAGAAAAATCAGAAGATGGTGTGCCAAGTTTGAATGCATGGCTTATGTCAGATTAAAAAGAACTCTTAGATAAATAATGTAGTACCACAATGTGAAGTGTATGTTACGGAATCTAAAGTAAAATTTGCAACTAGTACTATGTGTATATGGTTATGGTTATGGTTTGTTACTTTTTGTTTGACATTTGAACCTATGGGTTCATCAGTTATATGTGTATAGGTTATGTTTTGTTGCTTTGTGTTTGGAATTTGGACCTATCAGTTTGATCTTAGTTGAATGTTCTTATAACTTTAGCTAGATGTTGTTCTTTTAAGGATAATTACTGTGATCAGTTGGTGCTCATTGCATGAGTGGAGTAACTCTCTTCCAAACTGAAAAGTAAATATGTAAAATGAAAAGTAACTATGAGAGAAGGAAAGTAACTAGATGAACTAACAAGTAACTATATCGACATGAAAGTAACTCTCTGGATCAAAAAGTAATTGTTATACATCAAATAGTAACTTTGATCCAAGAAAGGTAAAGTAACTTTCAGTTACTCACGTGGTTTTTTTAGTTACTCACAGTGTTTGTTCAGTAACCTTCAAAAATACAAGTAAAAGGAACATCTTGTAAAGTAACTGTACCAGTATGAGAGAAAGTGTTCGATTCTAGAAAAAGGTAACTATATTAGCACTAAGAGTAACAGTAGGAGCACAACGAGTAACTGTGACAACACTAAGAGTAATTGTGACAATATAAAAAGTAACTCTAGCGTTCAAAAAGTAACTTTTGTACTTTGCAAAGTAACTCTTGTGGAAATACTCCCCAGTCCCTCCACCACCAACCCATCCCTCCCCACGAGGCCTGCTATTCTCTTTTGGTGAATCACGCTCCATTTAATGCATTAGAAGAAAAGATATGTACAATGCACTGATTCTATTAAATAAGGAACTAGAAAAGAGAAGAAAAGAGAAGGTTGTACAATGTAAAAGCACAGAGCACTACTGTATCATCTAAACTATAAAAGCACATAGCACAGAGCACTACTATATCATCAGAACAACAGAATGTTTGCAAACTATACTACCCATCTTTGCAACACCAAAAGCACAGAGCATTGTTGCCATCTTCTTTTAAGTTCCACTGCTCTCATCTCGCCCTTTCACTCACTTTTGAACAGCCTACCTTCTTCACAGCCTACCTTCTTCACAACCTACCTTCTTTACAACCTACCTTCTTCTAACATTACTAGTTTTCTCACAACCCTCAACACAGCCTACCATGGAGCCGTTCATCCAGCCCATGAACTACACCCTTGACGACAAAATAATGGAATCCATTCAACTTCCTATAGAATGGAAATATCTCCATTTTCACATTAAACCAGGCAACACCACCTTCCATATTGGAAACCAGACATTTCAGATCACCCTTATTCAGAATTAAAATGGATCATTTTCAACTTGTAGGGGCTGGAAAAGGATGATCGCACAACTCAAGATTCACAATGATTGGATCATCTTCCTCAAGCCAATCGATCACCAGACTATCACAACATGGACCACAGATTATTTCTTAGAAACACCAACCGACCTTCTTTTGCTCTTCAGAATGCCTAGTGAAGTAGTATTCTCTGGAACAGACGACTCTGCAGATCAACTGTTTGTTAGGGACAAATACCAAGCACCGCCGGGATCAGCTGTAAATCCTTTACAGGTTGACTCATCTACAACATCTAACACCTCAGCATCTACAAAAGACACTGCTTCTTCTTCTGTTTAGCCTTCCTATCATAAATAGGTATGCACCACCGCCCTTTTCTCCTTGCCTTTTGGTCAATAATCTTCCCCATCACCACCTATACATTCTACCCCTCCTAGAGATTTTTACTTCACAGAGCTATATATTGTCTGATTTGATCCTGATTCTGAAGTGTTTTTTTGGTTTTGACTGGTTGTTCCTGCTATGAACCAGTGTGCTGGTGTTGATCCGTTGCGCTGGAGATCAAGCAGAGACCAAAGAAGGAGCAGGTGACAAGCAGAATGAAGAAAAATTAGAAGATGGTGTGCTAAGTCTGAATGCATGGCTTATGTCAGATTAAAAAGAACTCTTAGATAAACAATGTAGTACCACAATGTGAAGTGTATGTTACGGAATTTGAAGTAAAATCTACAACCAGTACTATGTGTATATGGTTATGGTTTGTTACTTTTTGTTTGACATTTGAACCTATGGGTTCATCAGTTATATGTGTATAGGTTATGTTTTGTTGCTTTGTGTTTTGCATTTGGACCTATCGGTTTGATATTAGTTGAATGTTCTTATAACTTTAGCTAGTTGTTGTTCGTTAATGGATAATGATTGTGATCAGTAGGTGCTCATTGCATGTGTGGAGTAACTCTCTTCTGAACTAAAAAGTAAATATGTAAAATGAAAAGTTGAAAAGGAAAGTAACTAGATGAACTAACAAGTAACTATATCAACATGAAAGTAACTATATGGATCAAAAAGTAACTGCTATACATCAAATAGTAACTTTGATCCAAGAAAAGGAAAGTAGCGTTACACATTGTAACAGGAAGTGATTCTTCGGTGTGGCCATTTTTTTAGTAAAAAGCATCATATCTCCCAGACATGCCCATTCTTCAGTGCGGTCGTGGTATTATCAAGGATGAAGATAACAAAGATTCGTATTTCTATTTATAAAGTAATTCTGTTGACCTTTAAGTAATTATATGAACTGTAAAGTAACAAGAACAGATAAAAAGTAACTGGTGCACACAAAACGTTTGATTTATATATAAATACTAACTCTGAGGTGCAAAAAGTAACCTTAAAAAATACAAGTAAGTTAGTGATTAAGTATAGGAGAATGACCCTAATATTAAGCAAGGATTACTTTTTATCAAAAAGGAATTATGAAGTATGATGCTAATATAAAGGAAATATGAGACTAATTAAGAAATACATATATAACATAAAATGGAAAAACATATCACATAGCAAACAAATTTTGGATGATCTTTATAAAAGATTTAAATTCGATACAATTGAAGCTACCTATAAAAGAGTAGCAATAAAACTAAAGTATAATCAAATATCAATTACAACTATCACACAGTACATCTTGGCAATTACAATTACATCAGAATTTGACATGACTCACACTAAACAATTGGAAACCATTATAGTAAAACTAGTGAATAAATCAACTTCAATAACAACATTGTCAGCAGTAGCAGAAAATTTGCAACTTTAGGAAGCACAACAGGAAGCCTACAACAGACCACAGCAGTAGTAGCATCAAATCCGCAACTTTAGTAAGCCATAAAAAAATGAAGCCCACAGTAGACCACGACAGCAATAACAACAGTACCAACAACATTCGATCTGAAAGATCAAGGAGCACCATTACAAATCAACCAAGAGAAGAAAACTTATCAAGTCAGGAACACCACGATTCACAAAAAGTAACGTTGTTAATATAAAAAGTAATCATGAGAATATAAAAATAACTATGTGAAATAAAAAAACAGAAGAAGAAGTTGAATTCAAACACACACTTATTTCTTCAATGGGCAGTTTCTGCTGTCATGGTTAACACCATATTGTAAACAATTCTTACACTGTCTCATTTTAGATTGAGAAATTTCAACTTCAGATTTAAACCACACATTAGTAGATCTAGGTCTACCTTTAGTTTTACAAACACTAGGAATATGGACCTTGACAGTAGAAGAAGAAGTTGTATTCGAACCAGTTATACCAACATCAGCAACATCTAATTCTAACAACTCCTTTCACAAAGCAATAAGTTTTTCAAGACACGTATCTATAGCGTTGTTCCTACACGCTATATTAACAATTGAATTGCAAGCAGATACCAACTGCAGTCTCTTCCTAGTGGATAGCTGCATGACAGACGATTTTCCGAAAATCAAAGGATGATCTCTATATCCTTTATTCCACCTCTTCAGTATATATGGCTCAGGAAGAGTGCAAAAATCATGACTCTTTAGATAAGCAAGTATGTGTCTACATGGAATTCCTTTGAATTCTAACATGAAATAATTGCATGATACCATACCAGTGGATGAGTCTTTCTTCAAAAAATGAGGAGAACAAGAACCACCAAGACGATATACCTCAAACACAACATCATCAGAAGTTTCCTTTACATTATACACCATACTTTGATGGACTTCATCTTGAAATATCTTAAAATTTGCCTTGGTGTATATACCTCTTATTTTCTCCTCCAAAGGCCACACTGATGAAAAAGGAAGATTGTTGTAATCATCATCAAAATCTTTGAAATTTTCAATCTCCCGTACATGAGAGTAAGCAGTCTCTAAGCAACATACAAGTTCAAAAAGCATTTTCCTACTGTTGACATGACTTCGAATGAAAGCATTCAAGCTCTCACTTCTTTGTGTTGTCCTCATACCAGCAAAGAAAGAATCATGCATAAAACATGAAACCCAATCCCACCGCATAGCATACATATCAGAAAGCCAACTAATATATAATAGGTCATTCTCTTGAACTACAGAATTCCATCTCTCTTCAAATGTGTCTGTATCATCTGTGTTCCATACACAATCATTCAAAGAGCTAATAATCTGATCCTTGTTTGGAACACCGCCAAGCTTAGATGGAAGCTTTTGTAGGATGTGCCAGCTGCAGAAACGATGCTTACAATTTGGAAAAATAGTAATGATAGTAGCATTCATAGCCAGGTCTTGGTCGGTTATAATGGAAACCAGCTCTTTGCCAAAACAAAGTATTGCTTGAAAACCCAAACAAAAGAGTCATACTTCTCATCAACCAACAGAGCTGAAGCAAACAACACCGTCTTGTAATGGTGATCCACACAACCAGACATTCCAAAAACCATGGAATACTTGTTGGTACGGTAAGTGGTGTCAAATACAACAACATCTCCAAATAATGCACAGTCATCAACAGAAATCGGATCAGACCAAAACAAATGTGTCAAGCAACCATCAGAAGCATTTTGATAAGAGTAAAATAATTTAGAATCTAAAACCTTCAAGCTTGCAAAACGATCCAAAACCATGTCCACATCATATAAAGATGACTCCTTCCTCTTGCTACTGAGATGTCCATGAGCTTGTCTACTTGTAAATGTCAAGTTTTCATAACCACCAGACTCAGTTGCTAACAATGCAAGTTGTCTGGAGATAGGTATATTTGCTTCACTCATAGAAGAAAGCATCTCTTTTTGAGTTTGGTCAAGAGATGAATTACACTTCAAGTAGCGCAAGTGAGAATCATCGATAAGATCATGATTGTGCTCATCAACAAAAATAGTAACAAACCATACAGATGAAGACTTATCTAGTGTAAATTGGATCATTGCTTTACAACCACACCTTTTCACAGAACGCTTGTGCTTCTTAGATAAATTCTCATCCAAATCACCAATATTGTCACACACAGGACTAAGAAGACCTTTGGATCTCTTAGAACAACTACTCTGACCTTGCTTATCACATACCAAATCTTTAGCAAGTAAGATCTCAGTACCTCATTCATAACGATTATCATCTTTCCTAACATTAAACCCAATCAAACCAACATACCTATAGTAAAATGATATGCCATCATCTAAACTTCCAAATTGTAATCCAATTCTAGGGACATCAACTGAAGACACAGAATCAGTAGCAACAGATGAAGAAGAATGAACATTATCATTGTCAATGTCAATAATAGCATTAGCAGCATCAATATAAAGACTAGCATCCATTGCAGAGATCGAAAAGTAACTCTGTAAACAAAATAGTAACTATATAAATATAAAAGTAACTAATACAGCACAAAAAGTAACTACAACAAACAGATCATAGAAAAGTAACTACAAAATAAAATAGGTAGTACGACTGTGTTACTACTAAACAAATAGATACATATACATTGAAAAATACTAAAAAAACTTCATTTAAAAACATATAGCACTAAAAGAAGGGAAATAGAAGGGATTATACTTAGCAGATAATCAACTACTCAACACAGAATTTGGTATGAGGTTGTAAACCGAAATTCAAAAATACTCCTACTTCTTCAATGTGGGTTTTTGGTCAGCTGCTGGCGAGGCAAGGTAGTTTCCAGCTTCGAGCACTTTTACCCCTATCCTGCCAATAAGGCTTTTCAGGAGGGAGCCTACTAGTCGATTTCCGGATACATCCACATACTCGAGCACCTTGTCACATGTGACCACATCCGCACTACCGGATGTTCCACTAAATTTATGTGTAGCAATGAATGTGATTACCTCCAAGGGTTGTCTCCGTCGAGCTACCTTGGTTCTTCAAGTTCTTCTTCTACAGAACCCATCCCTTTCTCTCTGAATCGTCAGTCCATGTCCCGTGCAACAAAAGTGAAGACTGCTACGCCGCTGATGACTCTAATGATGGTGCAGATGAGCTTCCCGTGGTTTCCTCCCTTGTGCTCCGCTTCCTCGCCTTTGGCTTCGATTTTGGCGGTCCGACGGCAGAAGACAGGAAATGGGAGATTTCAAATTAATTACAAATACTGCCACCACGTCAAGAAGATGGGTAGCGTATCTATACTACCCGTGCGGGCAATAAAAAAACTTCCAATATATATATATATATATATATATATATATATATATATATATATATATATATATATATATATATATATGAAGGAGATAGTTCAAATACACAATAATCTGAGCTCAAATATGCTTGAGCATGGTTTTAAGTTAGCTTCCATGTTGTGGAAGTAAGTACATGAGTAACTTGATACTAGATTGAAGTTTAGTACAACATATCACCCACCCTGACCGATGGACAGTCAAGAGAGTATGATCCAGATTTTAGAAGGTATGATGAGAGAATATGTGCTCGTCCAAGGAGATTCATGGGAGCAGTACCTGCTCCTAGTTGAGTTTTTTTATTACGAAAGCTACCATGACTAGTAGCGGGATGTATGAAGCTCTTTAAGGGAGGCCATTTTGGTCACTACTTCATGAGGGTGATGTCGGTGGGAGGACCCTGTAGAGGTCAGAGAAACCACAGTGTATGCTGATGAAGTCTCTTTGACCGAGTAATGGTTGAGAGAGCCCATGATCGACATGAGTTGCATACTGATGCGAAGCGGACTGACTTGCAGTTCACTGTGGGTGACCATGTATTGTTGAAAAATCTGACCCCTCTGAGCTACAACTGAGATTTGAGGAAAGTCGAGTCCCCAATACATGGATCTGTTGGAACAGATTGGTGAAGATGCTTTTGTTTAGCCTTACTCCTCAGGATAATATGATGTATGATGTGTTCGATGTGTCTGATCTAGAGCACTATGTGATGTACCTAAGCCATGTGCTAAGCATGGAACCTATTGAACTCTAAGGGAGGTTGACTTACCCTGAGTCACCTGTGAGGGTATCAGATACCAAGGTGAGAGAGAGATCAGGAGTAAAGGATAGAGATGGTACAAGTTCTTTGGAAGCACCATGGAGAGGATGAAGCCACATGGGAGTTGACGATGGACATGGAAAAATTCTTATCCTAAATTGTTTGTATGGTTGGTGGAATCTTGAGGGAAAAATTCCTATAAGAGGGGAAGGATGTTACAACCCCAATTTTTGGGCTTATATGGTTTGAAATGTAATTTCTTCAATAAAATGTATGATTTAAGTACTTTGAATCGATTTCTTTGGTAATATTTCCTTTTTGCATAAATGGTTTGTGGGCCTTATTGAAGTAATAAGTCCAATGTGTTTAAAAGAGAGTAAAAATGGAAAGAGATCTAATAATAAGAGAAATTGAGATAATGCTGAGAATAATGTGGAATTCTCTAGAAGGTTAGGAGTTTGGTCATGATAGATTGGATTGTAGATCCACATGGTTCCTTTTAATAAAAGGAATCCAAATAAAGAAATAAAAGTGAAAGAGAGAGAAAATATGAGTAAACTATGCCTTGATAAGTGTTAACTTACATGTGAATAAAAGTCATTTATCCTTTTGAGTCTGGGACTCAAAATTTGCAACATGGAATGAGACGATTCGCAGAACCAGGTCTATGTGGTTTTGTGAGGTAATGTTTATTTGCTGACGTGGCGAGTTGTTATTGGTCCAAATTAGTTAATTTGAGAAAAATGCTAGAAAATCATAGGATGACCTATCATGGGGATAATAGAACAGCTACGGGGGCAGGGGATTCACCAGACAAAGGTAGCAGGAGTCGATAGATTATGCCCTTTGCCTCTATTGCCTTGAGGATAGACTGTGATGGTCAAACAAGTAATATATGAAAATTTATCATAAAAATATGTAGAATCCAATAAAAATAGAATTTAAGTCGGGTTCTACTTGCAATTTGAAAAGTATATAAGGTTATCATCTTTAATGGTTTAATTAGTGAAAAACCCTAAGATTTGATGATAATTAGATCTAATAATGTTCTTTGGATATTTTGAGCAAATATTAACATGTTGATGATAAAAGGAAGAATTAGATCTAAAAGGGATGATCTTTATTTATAGTTGGCTTAATTTAGGGTTCCATGTATATGATGTGCATTAATGGACTTAAAAACCCTAATTTAGGTGATTATAACTTTTTGCTGATGATAAAAGGAAGAATTGGATCTAAAAGGGATGATCTTTATTCATAGTTGGCTTAATTTAGGGTTTCATGTATATGATGAACATTAATGGACTTAAAAACCCTAATTTAGGTGATTATAACTTTTAATGGTTTTTATTTCAAAAATTCATGAATAAGACAGAGATATGATCATCCTACGCTAATTTGTGAATAAAGACCCTCAACAAGGATAATTTATGTAATTAGGGTTTTTGTTTATAAAAAAGTTGTTTTTGGGTTTGTTGACCTAAAAAGGTAATGATTGAGAAATAGATTTAAGAAACCCTAAGGAAACCTAGAAACCCTAGGAGGAATTCCCAAGATAATAAATGAGTTTATGATGAGTATGTTGTAATTAGGTATTATATGCTTTTTAGGAATCAGTTGTGTGATTTTCTAGATTGGTTAATTGGACTGCCTGATTGGATTGGATGGTTTGCTTAATTCTTTAAGATCTCCAAATTAGGTATGGGGTTATCTTATGATTACTCATTTTAGTTTCACGACAATTTCTAGAGTTTCATCAATTGCGTGAAAATAACTACTTGGATGGCTTTACTTTCTACAATCTATAAAGTTACTATGATTATCACAATGTAAATATATATGACTTGCCCGAACCTACATACCATATCTGGATGTAAGATAAGAGGACTAAGACCTGGAGGGAAGGTCATAGGTGGTCAAGCCCTAAACGGAAGACCATAGGGAACCCAAAGAGGTGACCCATAAGGTATCAAGCTCAGGATGGAGAAGGTAGCCTATAGTCCCTTGCAAGGACTAAACCCTAAGATGGGGTATCCCAGAGGATGAGTAAAAACGGTTGGGAAGTTATATTGAAAATGTAATCTTGGATTGTTAACAAATATTTGATGTGATTCAATTGTTATGAAATATGTGCATGTTATTGGTTGCCACCACATACCAGTATATTCTTTATACTGCCCGATGTTTTGTTTGTCGGTATTTTAGGAATACTTGAAAAAGGACAAATAGTAAAGTGATATTTGAATAATAAATCTATATAAATATTGGAGGATTTATCTAGATAGAAGTCTACTTTGGGTAAAATTCCAATCTCCTATTTTTGAAAGGTATGTGAAAGGTAAATTTTTATCATGCTTTAATCTTAGTCTTTGGTAGAATTTATTGATTATTTTTTTATTACTTGCAAAAACATTGATCCTATTTTGGGATACTGGCTCTAGCTTCTTAGTCTCCCTTAATTGGGGTTACCGAGGGGTGGGGTCGTTACTGTTCTACAAAAGATCCATTAAGTATTTTTCTAAGATTATAAAGCATCTATGCTCCTTGCTGGCCAAAGACGTTGAGTTTGTATTTGATGATGATTGCCAAAAAAACCTTTCAGACACTAAAGGATGTTCTAATTTCAACACCTATCATTCAGCCACTAGAATTGGAGTGCTCCATTTGAAGTAATGTGTGATGTAAGCAATTACGTTATAGGAGCAGTCTTGGGGTAGAGAAAGGACAAAAACTCCATGTCATCCACTATGCAAGCAAGACCTTAGATGATGTACATTTCAATTATGCCAAAAATGAGAAAGAGATGCTTTCTATAGTCTTTGCTTTTAACAAGTTCAGACAGTACCTAGTGGGTTCCAAGGTCATTGTATACATGAACCATGCTGCAATAAGGTACCTTATGAGTAAGAAGGATGCCAAACCTCACCTCATTCACTGGATATTGCTACTATAAGAGTTTGACTTGGAAATCAAAGATAAGAAAGGGACATAGAACAATGTAGATGATCACCTCTCATGCCTATCAACTAGTGTTGAAGATAAGGTTCTGATTGATGACAATTTTCCTATTGAGAAATTATATGTGGTGAACTCTCTTTCTATGCCATGGTTTATTAATTTTTCAAATTACCTAGCCACTGGACATCTTCCTCCTAATTTCACATACCAATAGAATAAAAAGTTCCTCCATGATGTTAAGTTCTGTTATTTAGAGGATCCCCTCTTACTCAAGCAATGTGAAATTGGTCTTATTAGGAGATGCATTCCCAATGAAGAGATTACAAGTGTGATTTCAAATTGCCATTCCTCCCCTATGGTGGAAACTTTGGAGTGGATAAGACTGCAACTCAGATTCTTCAAATAGGTTTCTATTGACCAAGTCTATTTCGTAATGCACACACATTTGTCAAAGCTTGTGACAAGTGTCAAAGAGCTAGAGGGATTTCGAAGAAGGACAAAATGCCATTTAATTCAATCCTGGATATAGAAGTCTTCGATGTGTGGGGCATATATTATATGGGCCCTTTTTCATCATCATGGAGCTACAAATTTATCCTAGTAGAATGTGACTATGTATCAAAATTGGTAGAATCAATCCCCACTCAATCACCAGATGCCAAGTCCTTCATAAAACTATTTCAAAAGATTATTTTTCCCAGGTTTAGAGTTCTAAAAGCAATCATATCTGGTGGTGGCAGCCACTTCAATGAAAGAAACTTCAACAACATCCTTAGCAAGTATGGAGTGAAGCACAAGTTGTCCACACCTTATCATCCTCAATCATCAGGTCAAGTGGAGATCTCCAATAGGAAAATAAAAGGTATACTAGAAAAGACTGTCTCCATCTCAAGAAAGGATTGGGCTTCAAAGCTAGATAATGCACTATGGGTGTACAAGATGGCTTTCAAGACTCCAATTGGGACGAATCCATTCAAGCTAGTCTACTGAAAATCTTGTCACTTACCTGTAGAGTTGGAGCATAGGGCATTGTAGGCAATCAAATTCCTTAACTATGATATGAAGAAAGCAGGGGAGAAAAGATTGCTACAACTCTAGAAGCTTGAAGAACTCATAATGTATTCTTATGAGAATGCAAAGATCTATAAAGAAAAGAGAAAGAGGTGGCATGACAAAAGAATCAAATTCAAAGAATTCAAACAAGGAGACCAAGTTCTACTGTTCAATTCCAAACATAAGTTCTTTCTAGGGAAATTGAGATCTAAGTGGTCTGGACCATTCTTAGTCCTGAAAGTTTACCCATACAGGATAGTGGAGCTACAAGGGAAGCAATCAATATTCAAGGGTAATGGATAGAGATGCAAGTTGTACACTACAGGGGAGGAGATTGATAAGGAAGCATCTTGCTTCCTCTAAGAGGCATGACCAAGGAGCTGAAGAGTCTCACTCTAGACTTTAAACAAAGGAACTTGTGGGAGTTGACCCCACATTAGGATAGATTTCATTAATTAGTTTCAATCAAGAACATTTTTCAATTCCAAATAAACTTGTTGTTGATGAATTTAATAATGTAGACCCTCACACATACATATCATTATCTCTCCAATTGTTGATCAAAAGAAGACAATTTCTGTAGAAATTCAGCAAGACACGACGTGTCTTTATTTACACACGTCGTGTCATCTCTCACAGACAGGTGATCATACAGAAAACTCAACCACACACGATGTGTTTAGTTTTTGAAATGGCGTGCACAGTCACAGAAGACAACTACTGGAATCAAACACGGCGTGTCCTGTAGATCATTCGAATGCAAGTTATCTTCCTAGAAAAACACACGATGTGTCTTTACTTAAACATTATGTGTTGTTATCAGGTTGATCATGTTATGTTTCCATCTGGAATGTTACCCGACATGTTTTAATTCAAACACGGTGTGTCACAATGCTTATTCGAATGGCTCTATTTCAATGGAGAAATACACACCAGGTCTTTATTCAAACATGGCGTGTCAATATCAATTTGGTGACTCCTACCTCGATTGCTGGAAAGTGACACGACACGTTATAAATAAAAAATGCCGTGTCCACTTCATTAAAAGAAAGTTTCAAAATCAGCAGGCGAACTGTACAAGGGAACACGTCATGTCCTTTAAAAGACACGACGTATCTAAAGACGAGAACTGGGGTTTTTAACCCTAATCTCCAGTCGCCTCCTTGACTTCTACTCTCTACTAGTCATGTCTTGCAGTCGTGTGTGATCCCCTTTCATCTGTGTGTGGTGAATATAGCCTCTGATCGATGTCTAAGTTTCTTCATCACCTCCGAGCACCTCCTCAAGCTTCACTGCATCCCCTCATTGTTCTAAAGCTCCACCGTTCCACCATCTCTCTTTCTGTTCAAGCTCAAGCTCCACCGTCAAGCTGCCACCGTTATTCCGCACCCAAGCCTCTTCTCAGCCTCCACAAGTAAGAAACTCCATAGTTGTCTCCGACGTTGGGATCTACTTCTTCATCAGCTCCAAACAGCATGTTGTGAGCAGCCCAAGTCACGTTGTGTAAAGAAATCGCCCTCATCCCCAACCTCTGGACATCACCAAGCTCTAGTTACACATCGTGTCTTCTAAAAGACACATTGTGTTCTTTGCCCAGTTCACATGCCTTTATGTCTGAAGACACATTGTGTCTTCATTTAGACACCTCATGTTCCAAATCATTTGAGCAACTTTTCAAGTAGCAATGGCACCTGTTAAGCAGACGTCAAACCGTAGGCATGGACCCAGCTCATCCTCTGCTCCTGCCTACGTCTCCACGACCCAATTTAGGATCATCACAGAGGAAGACCCCACGTATCAGTTCATCATCTCTCCTAGGGTCCTCCCCAGACATTTCACCTGTGATAAGACAATGGGATCCTTGGAATTCAAAGAGGACAAAGAGCATCTGAAGGATATTAGCCTATGGTACATATGCTGCTCAGTAACCAATACTTACCCTCGCCTTGTCTATGCATTTCTTACTACCCTTAAGGTAGAGGATGGCCCAAGGAATAGGCTAGAACCATATGCTTTCATTCGTTTATGTCTACTGGGCGAAATCTACATAATCATCTTTAAGAAATTATGTGAGCTCTTAGAGTGCCACTACGAGGGTGATCTAGGCTACCCTCCAACTTTTGACAATATTTTCTTCTAGAATGAGATCACTAATGAGGAGAGACGTGACTCCAAGAAGTCCAGGGAATCTTCCATCCATAACCTAATCTTTAGATACTTGCACTGCCTTCTTAGCACAGGGGTCTTTTCCAAGAAAGAAACTCAAGGAATGTGTGGGAAGCAGGATCTATTTTTTCTATAGGGTATGGTTTATGATAATCAGATCAATGCAAGTTATTTCATTCTCACCAAGTTCTTGGACATTAAGAAGATTAAGAAGAGAGAATTTGGGGACATCATGTGTGGGGGATTGATCACTCTCCTTGCCACAAATCTTGAGGTAGACCTGACCGGTCTAAAGGCTGCACCAGGCAGAAATCAGGTGGATATTCAATATCTGATTTCTACAAGTTTGATCACTAGGGTCCACAATGATGATGCCATGTTTAGGCAAGTTTGATCAGTACATTGACATGCATGAATTGGAGGACATCACTTCAACAATTAATAAGAATTGGAAAGTCGACCTTAGTGGCCAAGATGTTGATGCAAATGCCCCTAATGACCATGCTGCTCCAAATGCACCTCCTTCTTAGACGCACATTGCACAACTACCGTCCACAAGAACTCAGACCGAGTACTCTTGGGCTATGCCTGATGTTAGTCATCTTTACGGCTATGTTCAAAAGTGCTTTGACCATCTGTACGACCATCTTGATCTGATGGGTCAACAGTACTCATTCATGCATGACATGGTCCAGTGCATGGATATGTGGCATATATCTCAAAATCACTATCTGATTCCCCAACCTCACCAGCAGAATCCAGATCCCACTCCACAGTACATGTCGGTTGACATTCCTAATGATCATGATTTGGTCAACCAATATTTCCCTACTGGTCATGGGGGCGTTGGCCCTTCTTGCTGACATCTTCCATGACAGGTAATCAGTTGCTTCTACCTTAGGTTTTATTGATGCAGTGTGGACACTGCAAATTTCAAGCTTGGGGGGGTGCAACAAGTCAGTAATGTAGTTGTAGTTGTTTACTTGTTTGCATTATCTTTTCTCTAGTTCTTATCTTTAGTTTCTATTTTTAGTATGTACTTTCTTCATGGCAAGTTTACTATGATGTGAGGCTTATCATGTGTAATGAACTATTTTTCTTCCTAGCTTGAACTATCTTGTCCTCCTTCATAAGAATTATCATTTGAAGAAATTAAAAAAGAGAATGCATGGATTAAATGAAACTTTAAGGCCGTCAACATGTGCTTAATTTTGGATTTATGTTTGTAGCCTGAATTTTCATCTTTTTCATCTTGGATTTCCTAATACATGTAATTGGTAAAAAATTTGTGAATATATCAACTTTGCAATACAACTTAGAACATAGGATGGTTTTGCCAAACCTTTAGCAATTTTTCAACCACCCCTTTTTCACTGAATTTTTTTCAAATCGAATGCATGGAATCCCGCTAATGTTGCAATTTAGTCAACTCTCTATATTATGGAAAAAATAAGTGAAACCAACGACCAATCTAAATTCTCTTTTGTTTCACTTCACCTTAATTACCCCATAAAAGATGGATAAAATTTCCCACAAGTCATACTTACCTAGTGTAAGTTTGATCTAGCCACAACGATTAGGTGATATGTCTTAAAAGAGGGTAAAGTACCCCAACTGGCACTCCTTCTATACATAAGCCTACATTAGAAATCGAGTGTCAGAACCCCTAATCCAAAATCATACCTTTTGGGGAAAACAAGGAGAGAGAGCTAAAACTGCTTATGTTAACTAATATTCCATCCTTTGCGTCCATAATACCTAAAAATTTGTTGCAAACTCACTAATTGTTTGGGTTGGTCATCCAAGTCCCATTTAGTGTTGCCTAGTTGACCATTTCATTTAATGTGTTACCACCCTTGTTGAACTTTATTTTCTTTCTTGGATGTCTGAGTTGAAATCAAGGCTATGAACATGAACATGATGATTATGGTTGATTGGCCTAATTTACATATTTCATTTCATTTGATCTATGGATGATCTTGTCAATTTCTTCAATTGTGCTTCTATGCCCTTTTTTATTAAGGACAAGCAATAGTTCAAGCTTAGGGGGATTTGATGTGCATATTTCATATCTACTTTTTGCACACATTCACACACAAATTCAATTCATTTTTCCTTTCATTTAGCCTCTAATCATAATTAACTTGCCATATTTTAGCTATTTTACTTGTTTTATAATGTTGATCACATGCACACGTTGAAAATGACAAATTGAAGATAGTAAAATCCAAATCCAAACTCAGTTGGACCTCCCTTTGACTTGTAGTAGTTTCAGAGTTGATCTTGAAGAAACAACATCGAATACGATGTGTCTTTTGGAAGACACGACGTGTAACTTTCCAGAAAGAGCTCACGAAGCAATGAACACGTCATGTGTTATTTAGCACACGGGTGTGTAAGTTTCCAGTGACCTTGATGCTTGAACTACAGAGCAAAAGACATGACGTGTCCTCACAATTCAAAGGTCGGCTCTAGCTTGCTGCCAACACACACAGCCATATATTTAATAACAAACAACATGTGATGTATTCCCAGATTGACCCCAGTAGCAGCTACACGGCGTGTCCCTATCCAAACATGATGTGTACTTATCATGAGGATGTAGTTCAGCATCCAGTTACATGACGATACACGACGTGTCTCCTCAAAGACATGTCGTGTCTCCATCAGTTAATTGTAGATTTTGGCAGCAACCGCCCCTTGTTTTAAAAGTGAGTGCAGCCACTTGGGGAAGTTAGCACTCATCATTTGAGACATTTTTGTCAAAGAGAAGTTATATAGCAAGAAGGGGGAGATTTTGGAGAGGAAGAAGAGGTTTCTTAGAAAAGAACCTCCATTCTTCACCAATCTTCTTCAAAAGGTTCACTAGAGCTTTTCTTCTCATTCAAGCTTCTCGAGAGGGAAGATCGTCCGATTGTAAGCAACTCTAAGGGTGGAATTTCATCCTCTAACCGGAGTTTTACTTCCCTTACCTTCACCTTTGGTTCCCTTAGCTTTTTCTTTTCTTTAACTATGCAAAACTCTAAAAATTATGTAATGTGCTTGTGTCTCTCCATTATGTACAAGTAGAACCTTCTTTTTGGGCATGGTAGAATAACTCCCATGCCATTACTTATGTGAACTCAAAATTTATATCGAATGCTTTCATTACTTATGTGAACCTGGAATTTATATTGAGTGCTAGTTGATTTTCTTCTCCATGGATGCCTATTGTATTTTATTGCTTGTATGCTTGGCTGGCACCTTTTATACTTGTTTTATGCTTTCTTGTACTATTCAGGAGGATGCATGAGGGAGTAAGGAGTAGGATTCATGGCAATATACTCTTAACCACAGGACTGGCTGGAGAATGTTGAAGGGTTCAAGGTTGTGTTCGAATCTAAGCATAGACACAAAAGTGTAATGCAAATATGAGAACCATCTCATTTCATTAGGAGACACATGATGATGACAACCTCCTTGTAGGTTAATGGCATGCTTTAATTTCATAGTTACATAAGATGTGATGGTGTGGTAGTGAAATCTTATTCCCAAGACCCGTTAAACTATAAATTCATCCTTTAATTGAAGTTCTTTTGTTGTTTACTTGTCTTTCAACTAATTGCAACCAAACTCTACTGTTGTAATCGACTTATATTCTTGAAAGTTATTTGCGTCTAGCCGACCGTTATCCTTGTAGTTTGACCAGACTACAATTGATCCCTTACACTTGCACATGATTAATGAGTTTGGACATATATAATTTAAGACGTGTTTGCCTTAGGCAATCAACAATTGGTGTAGACGATAACTTGGGATCCCACTACAGAGGATCAAAAATTATTAAAGGCATATGCAATAGCCAACATTTCCCTATCTATTGTCGTGTAGTTCCGATGTGCCTCATCAAGGGTCTTCAAAGCATAATAGGTCACTTGGTTTTTGTTGTCAATGTGCTATCCCAGGATGGCCCTGACCGCATAGTCGCTTGCATCACATATGATTTTGAAGGGTTGACACCAATCGGGTGCACATATATTGGGGGTGGTTGTGAGATCTTTCTTTAGTGTGAAGAAGTTTTTCATGCATTCTTCGCTAAAATCGAACTCAACTTCTTTCAGTAAGAGGTTGGTGAGAGGTTTTGCAATCTTCACAAAACCCTGTATAGAAACCTACGTGGCCAAGGAAAGCACGTAACTCCTTTACAGTCTTAGATGGTGGTAATTTTTCTATTACTTCCACCTTGGCAAGGTCAACTTCAATCCTCTTGTTGGAGATTTTATGACCTAAGACGATGCCCTTGTGTACCATAAAGTGACATTTTTCCCAATTAAGAATGAGGCGAGCCTCTTCACACCTTGTGAGAATGATATCTAGGTTTTTGAGACAATTGTCAAAGGAATATCCATAAATAGAAAAGCCATCCATGAAGACTTCCATGATGGATTCAATAAGCCCAGACAAGATAGATGACATGCAACACCGAAAAGTAGTTGGAGCATTGCATAGAGCGAATGGCATGCATTGAAAGGCATATGTTCTAAAAGGAAATGTGAAAGTCATCTTTTCTTGGTCATTAGGTCATTAGAAACTGGAGTAGCCATCCAAATAACAGAAATATTCCTGGTGGGTGAGTCTTCCCAAGACTTGTTCCAAGAACTTGAGGGGATAATGGTCTTTCTTGGTTGCTTTATTAAACTTGCAGTAGTTGATGCACATTCTCCATCTCATAACTATCTACGGGGTATGAGTTCCCCTTGGTCATTTTAAATGATTGTTGTTCCGCCCTTTGTAGGCACCACTTGGATAAGAATTACCCATTGAGAGTTAGATATTTGATATATGATTCATGTGTGTAGGAGTTTTAACACTTCCTTTCGTACGAATTCCTTCATATTTGGATTGAGTTTGCATTGAGGGTCTCTTAAGGGTTTATTATCTTCCATCATTGGTATCTTGTGCATACACACAGGAGTGTTGATTCTGGTGAGATCACTCATGATGTACCCCAAGACCTTCTTCCCTTTTCTCATGACTGCCATCAGCTTGTCTTCTTCTTCCGGGTTGAGCTTGGAACTGATTATGACCAGACATAGATTTCTTTCATCGAGGAATAAATATATATGTCATTTATGTATTGTCTTCAACTCAGGTGTTTCTTGTAGCGGGACTTCCTTAGAGATTTCCTCGGCCATCCTCAAATCTTTAAAGGTTTCAAGATGTATTTCATTTTCTACCGTAGTGTGCAATTTCTTTAAATACATGACAACTTGAGGGTCTTCCTCAGTGGCTTTGTCTCCATCAAGAGATGCTTGCAGGGGATTTTAATAAGATGTTTGTCTAAGGTGATTCATTTAAAAAAAAACTTCTACAAGGAAGTTGGGGGATTTCAAACCTTCAAGGTCTCGGTACTCAAGAGTTTCTCTACCTAGCCACATGAGAAGTGTTCTTGCTTTGAGATCGATTAGAGCTCGTTCTGTGGCCAAGAAAGGTCTTCTGAAAATTAGTGGGTACCAATCATTCTCTAATATCCATGATAACAAAATCACACGGGATATAGGTATTCTTCAATCTAATAGGAACACCCTATATTATCCCTAGAGGCTTTGTTGTGGAGGAATCAGCTAAGTGGATAGTCATAACGGTTGGCAGGAGGTCGGTGAATCCTAAGAGTTGACACAAAGTGTATGTCATTATGGAGATGCTTTCCCCTAAATTGGCCATTCCTTTGTGACAACTGTCATCCCCTAGGAAATAGTCTATCACGAATGAACCTGGGTCTTTGTGCTTCTGAGGCATCTAATTTTGAACTATGTCAGAGGCAATTTTTGCTAGCTTCACTCTTTCACATTCCTTGGTTGTATATTTCTCAGAGAGAAAGGTCTTAAGATATATAATCCAGGCTGGTATATGGTTATTGCATCAAGGAATGAGATGTCAACATGCAATTTCTTCATGGTGTCTTTGAATTTCATGAACCAGTCATCCAACTTGGTTTGCTTGAGATATCCCACATAGGGTATACAAGGCGTGTACATTGGAGTTGTTGGTGGTTCACAGTTGACTTCCAAAGTTGTTTCTATCAATTTCTCGCTAGTGTTGGATTGTGCTAGCATCACGAGAGGTTCCATCATCTAATCCTTTAGATGGTTGTTCATAGGACACTCGATCGGGCAACTTGGAGCTTCAATTGGGGTGCTCTCATTTTTTTTCAGGAGGATTAAAGGTAGGAGGTGTGCTATACATGTTTCTTGACCTCGTCTTTACGAAATTCAACTATTTCAGATGCTCTGGATTCTTGGGGTTGTTTTTCGGCTAGCCAACGATTGTGCCCGTTCGGGGCTATTGACTAGTTGTCAATTGGGTGATTTGAGATTCCAGCTCCTTATGATTTGTTGTGGCATTGGCGAGTTGGGTTTGATACGATGCCATCATTTCCTGGAGTGTCTTCATTGGGTCTTGTGCCAGCGCGGCTTCATTTTACAGTGGTGGGGCCTAATTTGGATTCTAATATTGCTACCGCTGCTGGTAATTCTGGCTAGGAAAATTGAACCTGAAATTTCCTTAGTTGCGCGGGCCATTATAGTTCATCTGTGCTCTACCCTAGGCAGGTGGAATCGAGGTCTGGTTGGGATTTTTGACTCCAGTAGGGTTCCTGAATCAGAAACCAGGATGACTTTGAGCTTGGTTTGGATTATAGTACTCTTGTCCTAGGATATTGTGGATTGATTTCACATTTTCAACCTAAGTAACTATGTACTATTGCTCGGCTTGGTGCTCATGGAACGTATAATATAGTTGTTGACAATAAATTATGTTGTGATCTATCGCATGATAGAATTCGCACAAGGGTGCAAGGATTTGTACTTGGGGAGTCTGGCTCTTCCTTTTGTATGTGTTGAAGGATTTTTTTTAGATTATCCTGTCAGAGGGAGGAGCTTGCAGTGCTTTAGAAATAGATTTAATTTCTAACCAATCCTCCACCATAGCTACTTTTGGTATGCCTTTTCCCGAGGGTCTCATTCATTGAGTCTAATTTTTTGTTGCGAGGTTGATTATCTTAAGTGCACTATCAAAGCTCTATCGCATGAAATTTCCATTGGAGGAAGAGTCGAGGAACTTCTTCATCTCGTCATCTACTCCTCAATAGAAGAATTCAATTATATAGTTCTCGGAGATGCCATGGTGCGGGAACTTGCGTAGGAGTTCATTGAATTGCTCCCATGCTTCATACATGGATTCCTTGGGCACTTGATTGAATCTTGCAATATGTCCTTAGATTGAGTATGTCATTGAAGGAGGGTAAAATTTATCTAGGAACTTGTTTCCTAGAATGTCCCATGTAGTATTTAGGTCCCCTCAAAGAGCAGTATAATAGGCTCTAGCTTTATCTGATAGAGAATATTTGAAAAGTATATTTGAAAAGTTGTAGTCACATGGAGTCGTCTGTGGCTCCGGGTGGCTTCATCACCAAGCGAAGCTCGATGAATTTAAGTAGATGTTCCTGACAATCATCTACAATCTTTCTTGTAAAGGTGGAGTTTTGTAATAGGTTGGCCTATTGGGCTCTGATCTTGATCGAGTCGCCTAAAGGTTGGACTAGATGAATTCAGTTGGTGCCCTTAGAGATGGATGAATTCCATAATTCTTTTGTGCGATCTGCATCTTGGGCGGTTTCTAGGAAGGTCTTAAATTTAGCTTCCTCTTGTTCTCTGGCTTCTATGGTGAGTAATTCTAGTTGGGCCACAACAGCTGCATCAATGTGCACTTGGATAGCTGCTTCTACAGCCACCACATCCACTATGATCTTCTTCTTGTGGAGTTTCCTGAGGGTTTTCTCGATTATCAGATCGAATAGAAATCTTGAGTCAAGACTTTTGGATCTTCACATAGGCTAGGAGTACCTGAGAAAAAAAATGATTGTGAGTGGTGGATCTAATTCTAGACAATTTTCAATATTATCAAGAAAATAAATAAACAAAAATAAAACCCCAATTACGCTTATACTTATGAAAATAATCAACTGCTATTGTCCTTGGTAACGACATCAATTTTTTATGGGGCTCCAAATGTCGCACCAAGGAAAACCCTAAAAGAATAACTTCTAGGTTTAACCAAAAGCAGTGCACTAATTCCCCACTCCACATGAGCAGAAGCCTTATTGCAGTATACTTTATGATCGAACCCAAATGATAACCTTTTTAAGTAGTTATATAGATTCAAAAATATTAAGAGTAATATTTATCACTAAGTAGTTGAAAGATTGGTTAAATTAAATTGTTTCCAAAAGCAACCGAGATTAAATAAATAAATAACAAATACTAAAGAGCACCGGGGCATGAGGTTTCACTACCTGGGCCTGCGTAATTATCCTAACAAGATCTAACTCTCCCATAAATGTTGCTAAATTGAGACTTAACTGCTACAACCTCACAGGATACATGTCATCACTTGGCTTGAAATCCCTTGGAACTGACCATCTTCGGCATCCAAGTTCCTTGTTTATTCCAACAACTCCCTTACTTACGACCGACCACCCTTGGCACATAGCAGATTGAAGTCCAATCACCTCACTATCCCTTGATGACATCTCAGGGGGATAATAAGATAATCTTGGTGTTCTAATCACATTCACATCAACCTGCATATCCATGATTATAACATATATGCAAAGCAAGTCATCAATTTGCAAGGAAAAATATTAAATGAAATGATACTTCATTTAGCAACTATATTGTCAAGTTTAGATACAAGCTAAGATAAATTACGGATGATCAGGGCTAGTCCCCATGCCCCAACACAAACGTCTACTCACTCATGGGAAGGGATAATAACAAAGAGATAGTAGGAACAATAGAGAAGGCCATGACGCATGGTGTAGGAATACCAAACTCTCCATTGTGGCCACCACCTCCTCACTCCTTGCTTCCTATCCCTTATCAGAGACCCCTTTGAATGGACAATAAGGGTTTCCTTTTATAGATGCATTCCTCTCCTCCAAAACCCTAAATATGAATGCTTGTGGCTGATGACATCTGATTTCATGGACCGTACTCGGTCCAACATGCGACTCATGTGGGTTACTCAATTTGGACCTTGCATCTGGTTCTTTAGAAGACCAGCATGGGGTAAACTAGAATGGACTGTATGTTAAATAGCGCATGTTAGGACATAAGAATCTGGAAGACTCTCGGTAGAGAATGACACGAGTTGGGTGAATGGCAGATCTTCTCATTTGACTAGGTGGTTGGAAGGTGATCAAATGGAAAGCTTTCAAGCCTTCCTTTCCTTGAGGCATAAAATCATGAGGTCTTGACATCGATCTGGGCGTTGTTATACAGTTTTGGCTAGTTCTGGATAAAATATATGTATAATAGCATTAAAGTTTGAAAACAAAAAGGTAATTGCAATTGAGTGAATATAAAGCTAAAACTAGGAAATAAAAACACAACAACCCCTAAAAAGCGAGTAAAATAGTACATAAAGTAGGTATAAATATACTATTAGTGACCTCGTGAAGAACCCGAGGTAAGTTATGATGTTTGATCTATTAGATTGCAAAATATTAAATTTGAGCCGTCAGATGTGTGTGAGGAAAAATTAGTAATGTGTGACAGCAGAAATAACTGAACCATGGGCCTTATTCATTGCATTAAATTCATTTTAAAATAAATCAAATTCAAAATCATATGGAAACTTGTTTTATTAATTTGAATGGTCAAACACGGAAATTTGACCCAATTTTTCCCACATGCCCAAAAAGGAGTCTAGATTCTTACTATACACTTGGATTTCCATTTTGTCCATTATATGTCCATTAATACATTAAAAGTCATTATCTTGAATTATGTACATAAAAATTGAAATAATATGTAATATCTTTTCATAATTGTTCCCATTGACTTCATACAAGATGATAAATGAGTATCCTTCTCAATATTCAATTTATATCCCTTTTATAGTTTAATACTATCTTAGAGGAGGGAGAAAAAAGAAAGAGGGAGTACTATTTATCAATTTGAGTTAATTAAATCATATAATGCACATATGAAAGAGAAAATATATTTGCATCTAATTTTAATTTTTATTACTTCATTTTCACATAAGAAATACCATTTTATGGTATTTTTGCAATAAAACCCTAAACTATTGCTATTTAGGAAAACCCCATTGTAAGGTTTAAATTAGATTTGTAAATTGGAATGTCACAATGCTACCCACCCTAAAAATAAATTTCATCCTCAAAATTTTCTAAGATACTACCCACCTTAGGGTTTTTCTTACTTCTTCATTTAATGAAAGCTAGCAAACTAAAATTTGCATGAAAAGGAATGTATTTCATAAAAGATTCAAAATTAACTATTACATCATTCCTCATCTTCTTTTTCTACTTCCATGGTGAAAATCCTAGCTTGTCTCTTAGAAGGTGGATTCTGATCCTTATTCTGGTTCTGGTCCTTCTTCGTGAGCTTAGGGCAATTCGGCTTAATATGCCCTAACTCTTTATAGTAGTAGCATGCTCCCGTACCTGCCTGCATGGACTCACATGGTTCTTCTTTCATGTTGGACACCAAGGCTTCTCAACTTATACAATAGGTTCATGTGCCTTTATCTTATGGTTTTTGGGAGGTTGATTTTGGTTTTTCTTTTGAGGAACTTCCTTCCCATTGGACCTCATAGGGTGGTCTTCTAGCTCTAGGGTTGCATCTAGGGTAGCCTGAAGGGTCATGTGGCCTCAGCCTGACAAAGCAAAACTTAGGTCGGGTTTGAGTCCTTGAATGAACTTCTTTATTCTACATCGTTCATCATAATTGTAGCCATACATCTATAGGACCCCAAACTTCATGGCATATTGGGTCACAGTTATGTCACTCACCTGAGCTAGATTTTCAAACTCTAGCTCCTTCTTCTCTATCATGTCTTCATAAACATAATACTCCTAGAAGGCTTCACCAAATACATCCCATGTGAGTGGAGGCACATTGGGTGTCCTTGAGTTGAAGAAGTTCTCCCACCATGTACATGTTGGGTTTTGTGGGACAGAAAAGGCAGCGGAAACAAAAATTTATCTTACCACAAACCCATAACCAGCAGATCGTATAAATAACTATGTAATAGGAAGGATGGTTTAGTGATATAAATATGGTCCTAAGGCTTGCTCAGTGATAATACCTCACAACTAGTGTGGTATTCAACCACCTAGTCTTTGACGGCATCTATGCAACTCCTGGTGTAGACCCAGATTGCAGTTGACGGTCGTCCTCCTAAGCGGCAGAAATATCTCACCTCTATAGATAGTCCACACGGACTACCGGGAACTCTAGTCATCTTGAGATGGATAAACTAGGAGTCATCCCCTTCTGTCGACGTACTAGTCACTGACACACTCTCCCACAATCATTCACTTTTTCTGCAGTTGTGTTTCCCTAGCTGTTCCCCCTCGACAGGTAGAACTTGCTTGGGATCTCTCGGTTACCACAACCAGAGAGGAAAACAACTTTGTAGAGTAACTAATGCTCTGAGTTGTGTGTTCTGAGAAGCCCTCTATACCCCTCTATTTATAGTAGAGGGTAGAATCAGGGTTCCCAATCTGTACGGGAGTAGAAGGGTCTGGATTTTCCATGAACTGATTATACTATGATAGGCAAACCGATCATTTCATAACTCAACCGGTTGTTTGGGCAGGTGAGTCGATTGGTTCACTTTTGAACCGGTCATTTGGGAGTGTGAACCGGTCAGTTACCTTAGTGAACCCGTCATTTCACTTCCCAGACTTGCCCATAATTGACTTTCCTTATTTGTTTCTAATTAATGCAAAGATTAATTCTTGTCCCAATCAAATTGAACCAGTGAAGTGAAAATATTTTCTCACAAACTGGGAAACTCGACACATGCTCAGTTGGTTCATGTGAACCGATCGATTCACTAGTGTGAACCAGTCGTCTCACTGACCATAAGCCGATCGGTTCACCTAGTGAACCGATCGGTTGGTGGTCCAGTTTGTGCAGAACTCAGTCAATGCAGTTCTTAATCAATCTGACACTCTAATCAATTGGTTAAACACTTGAACTTGATGATTCTAAGTCAAGTCTATTGATTGAATGTTTAATTGAGTACCTAAACACTTTAGTAATCAGTCTAAACATCTTTCATGGATAAACTCCTCTTCCAGGTTAATCCTATGTGTGTGACCCTATAGGTTCCATTTCACGTTGGTAGTGAATGTCCATAACTAATTTATGACATCACAAGCAAAGAGCGGTGCCTAGTCGCACATTAGTGCTACACAAGTGAAGAGGAAAGTTGGAGAACAACTTTCAACTTACAATCTATTATTAGTGTTACATTGAATGTATAGTCCCTTTGTCACTGATATCCGGATTGAACTCGAGGCGTGGACTTGTCATCCTCTACAAATGTTCAATCCATATTTCTTGACTCAGAGTAGACTATCTGAGATATATGTAAGCTTGATATCACATATTGACTTACATGTGCATGGCCATGCATTTCTCAGTCTCACTCCTCAAGTGGCCAGGATATCACACTCCCTTAGGAGAGACAAATTCCATATCTATCAATCACAGTCAAGTCCCTATATGTCAAAGTCACCCAATCATCACCGTTATAACAACCCATGTTTTAGGACTGCGTTTTATGATGTCAAAGTGTACCCAATCACATGTGATGAGTGTAGTGATTTCAGGTCTAAGAACCACAATCACCACCAATACTATAAGAGATGATCCTGACTAACCAAGTGTGGTTTCCATGCATCACTCTTATGGTGGATCTATCTGATACACTATTCTCTAACATTTATCTATGTGCTTGGTTTGATATCACATATCATGACTAATGAGACTATGTCATCAACCAACACACACTCTAGTCTTTTGTGTTATTGATGTCTATGGTTATTTCCACAATAACAATCGATTAGGGACATAACAAGAATGTATACTCTTAACATCCATATGATATCATTGTTCAGGTCCTCAACCCAAAGACATATGTCATTTAGTAATACAATTCTTTATACATCTAACATGTTATATCATTATCTCAAAACAGATTAAACATATAGATGAAAATTGCCTTTTTATTATTCAAATCATTTACAAAGTATGCCATTACAATCATCATATGAATGGCTCTGTGGGCATACATACCAACAAACTCCCACTTGCACTTAGAGACAATCAGCCATGAACTTCAATCCTTGTGATCTAGCATGAACATCATGCTTCTGCTGTGAAAGTGCCTTAGTTAAGGGATCAACGATATTGTCTTCAGTTGGTACTCTACAAATCTTCACATCGCCTCATTGTACAATCTCTCATATGAGATGGAAGACACTGTATGTGCTTGGATCGCTGATGTGATATAGGTTCTTCAGCTTGTAAAATAGATCCATTGTTGTCACAACAAAGCTTAATTGCATCACAATGCTAGGAACCACTCCAAGTTCAGAGATGAAATTCTTGATCCACACAACCTCCTTTTCCACATGGGATGCATCAATATACTCGACCTTTGTCACATAATCCGCAACTGTCTCTTGATTGGAACTCTTTCAGCTCACAACTCTGTTGTTAAGGCAACACACAAATCCTGACTATGATATGTAATCATCTTTATCGGTTTGGAAGCTTGCATCGGTGTAACCCTTTGCCACCAACTCTTTGTCACTGTTGTAGATGAGGAACTGATCCTTAGTCCTTCTCAAGTACTTTAGGATGTTCTTTATGGCTATCTAGTGAGCATCTTTGAGATCTGACTGGTATCTTCTCATCATGATGAGTGCATACGAGACATCAGGACGTGTGAACAACATTGTGTACATCATGGATCCAATTGCTGATGCATATGGAATCCCATTCATATGCTCCCTATCTTCACATGATTTGGGACATTGAGCTCTAGATACGGGAACTCCATGCCTCATGGGTATGCTTCCTCTCTTTGAGTTCTCCATGCTGAACCTCTTCAACACTTTGTCAATGTATGTGCTTTGACTTAATCCAAGAAGCCTTCTAGATATATCTCTTTAGATCTTGATTCCTAAGATATAGGAAGTTTTTCCCAAGTCTTTCATTGAGAATGTATTTCCAAGCCATGTCTTTACCTTTTGTAAAGTAGGAATAGCATTCCCCATCAATAGTATGTCATCTACATACAATATGAGGAATGTAGTCATGCTCCCACTAACCTTCTTGTACACACAAGGCTCATCTTCATTTTAACTAAAGCCAAACTCTTTGAACGCTTCGTCAAATCAAAGATTCCAGCTCCGAGATGCTTGCTTCAATCCATAGATTGACCTTTGCAGCTTATAGACTTTATTTGCATCCTTTGGATTTATAAAACCTTCAGGTTGTGTCATGTTCACATCCTCGACAAGTTTCCCATTAAGGAATGCAATTTTAACATCCATCTACCAAATCTCATAGTCATAGTAGGTTGTAATAGCAAACATGATCCTGATGGACTTAATCATGGCAACTGGTGAAAAGGTTTCTTCATAGTCAACACATTGAAATTGTATGAAACCCTTTGCAACCAATCTTCCTTTATAAGTTTGTACATTTCCATCCATGTGGGTCTTATTTTTGAAGACCCACTTGCACCCTATGGGTTTTACCCCTTCAGGTGGATCCACCAAGGTCCATACCTTGTTGGTATACATGGATTCCATCTCAGATCTCATGGCCTCAAGCCATTTCTTAGAATATGGTCCATGCGTAGCTTCTACATAGGTAGTTGGCTCATCATCTATGACCAGCTCACTACCTTCTTGAGTCACACGATATCTAAATCTCTCAGGCTCAAGGCGTGTCCTACTAGATCTATGAGGTTCCTGTGTTAGTTGAGGAATTTGATATTCCAAAACAACTTGTGATTCTCTATGTTCCTCTTGTACATCTATTAGTTCAATGTTTTCTTGTTGGTCTCGAACCTCTTCGAGCTCTATTTTCCTCCCACTGATTCCTTTGGAAATAACTTCCTTTTTCTCTGAATACACCAGTTCTAGAAACAAACACTTTGTTGTCAGACGGAGTGAAAAAGTAATATCCCCTAGTTTCCTTGGGATATCCAACAAGGTAACACTTATCTGATTTGGGTCTAAGCTTTTCAGGAAACATTTTCTTGACATAAGCTTTGCATCCCCAAATCCTCATAAAAGACACATCAGGACGCTTCCCATGACATATCTTATATGGTGTCTTTTGAACCGATTTAGATGGTACGTGATTAAGTGTATATGTTGTGGTTTCAAAAGGATAACCACAGAAGGAAGTTGGAAGATTGTAAAAACTCATCATAGATCGCACCATGTCAAGTAATGTGTGATTCCTTCTTTCTGACACACCATTGTGTTGTGGTGTTCTAGGTGGAGTCCATTGTGATACAATATCATGGGCTCTCAGAAGGTCCTCAAACTCTTGGCTTAAGTATTCTCCACCTCGATCGGATTGAGGTGCCTTAATACTTTTGCCAAGTTGATTTTGTACTTCATTCATGAAATCCTTGAACCTTTCAAGGGTTTCTGATTTATGTATCATCAAGTAGACATAACCATACCTACTGAAATCATCAGTAAAGGTAATGAAGTATTGATACCCACCTCTAGCATTTGTTCTAAAAGCCACACATACATCAATATGTATGAGTCCTAATAGATAGCTTGCTCTCTCACCTTTTTCTGAAAAGGGAGCCTTGGTCATCTTTCCTAATAAACAAGATTCACATGTCTCTAATGATTCAAAATTAAAAGAGTCCAGATAACCATCTTTATGGAGTCTAGATATGCGATTCTCATTTATGTGCCCTAGATGACAATGCCAAAGGTATGTTTTGTTTGAGTCATTGAGTTTTTGTCTTTTGGTGTTTACCTTGTAAACATTTGTCTATAGATCTATCAAATATAGACCATAAGACATTGGGGCACTTCCATAAAAGATTCCATCTTTAGAAATGGAACATTTTCCATTCTTAATATGAAATTCAAATCCATCCTTGTCCAAACAAGATATAGGAATGATATTCCTATTAATGGTAGGTACATAATAGCAGCTCTGTAACTCTATTATTAGCCCACTTGGTAGAGATAACTCATAGGTTCCTACTGCACTGGAAACAACTCTTGCTCCATTAGCAACATGTAGTTCAACCTCGCCTTTTGCTAAAGGCCTAATTCTTTTAGATCTTTCACATTTGAACAAATGTGTGATCCACATCTGGTACCAAGTACCCATGATGAAGAAGTAGTAAAGTTAATCTCAATTACGTATACACCGGAAGTAGAGATCTCTATCTCTTGCTTCATCTTCCTTGATTCCCTTAATTCTCTCCATATTTTGAGTGCAGAAGACTTGGATTTCAGCTTGGCGAGAGAATGCTTCTCTGCCTTGCATGTGTCTTTGGACTCCATTCCACTGATCACTATCATGGAACTATCCTTCTTCATTTGTGCCTCAAACAACGCCTTAAGCGTACATAGAGCAGATTCTATGGCCACTGGTATCTTAGGAATATGCAGAACACTTCTCATAGTCCTTAACCAGTTATGGAAATTTATCTCAATTAAATTGCCCAATTTAAATGATGATTTCTTTGCCATTTGATTCTACAAGAGAAAACATTTGTATTTTGTCAAAACTCCTTTTGATTTGATTTGATTTGAATAAACTTGATGATATTAATTAGGCATTTAATTAATTATCTCTCCCACTATTTTGATCAAATTGATAACCCTCATGTATCAATTTGGAAGATTGCAATGTACAACCTTCTAGTGAGAAAGACTCTGACTTCCTCTCAATTATGGACCAATGAGGGTTGTCACCCACAACTAGATTCTTTCAGGTAGGCAACTTTTTCCAATCGCATCATATGCAACTCTTGATAGATATCATGCACAACTCCTTGTCATGATAATCTCCATGCCTCAAGGTGCTTAATCCTATTAATATCACCTTGTTAAGTCCATTCCCACAAGCCAACACGATGAGTACACACCCTGCAAAGGCAGACCCACATACCCACCATCACACTTCCACGAGATAGATGGTGCACCACGCGAAGGCGTGGCCGCACTTAGTCGATCAAGCTTTTCATGTGTGTTGCTTTTGGAGGCATTTTAAACTTATTATTTATATTTTAGGGGTTTGATATTTATATACATATACATATCCAATCACCACATATATAGTATGCATCATATACATGCTATATCCCATAAGAAAATATGTGAAGCGATAAAGCGATGATTATGGCCATCCTATTGTAATTCCTTGAGCCACAAGGAATTACGGTCATCTAGGTTTACATCATATGCAAAAACCTGTAGTTGATGAAGATATGTACTTTAGCCATTCCGGGTTGATCAGCTCATCCTATGACTGATCAACTCACCTCCTGGTCGGTCGGTTGGTTGACAGCAACCGATCGTCTGGATCCTCCAGACGGTCTGTTCGTCAGGTCATCTCGCTCCTCATCAGGCCACCAACTGTTTGTCTTGCACCATCAGTCGACCGTCTTGGTCCTATGACCGCTCATTTGGGCGCCCACCGATCTTCGACATAATATGAAATAAAACTATCCTTATTTTACAAATTTCTTTGGGAAACCCCGAGTTACATTCAGGGGGAGCAAAGGTAAAAGAGAAGGCTCGAGCTATCTCGAGTTACATCTGGAATAGAAGAAAGGACTCAGTACGCAGATCGAGATGCAAACAACCACAACCAACCATGCACACACATATGGGTTTATAGGCCATAACTACGCTACGTGTATTGATTGCATACATATACCATATCATATATGTATATAGGGATTTATGGTGTTTAATCAGATATGCACATTAGCTAAGTTAAAGTATTCACATTGCATGCAATAAATAAATGATGAAAAACCAAAATCTGATCATATCGATTAATCCTAAAACATAGTATGTTGACATGGCTCTGATACCACTGGTGGGTTTTGTGGGACAGAACATGCAGTGGAAACAAAAACTTATCTTACCACAAACCCATAACCAATAGATCACATCAATAACTATACAATAGGAAGGATGATTTAGTGATATATACCTAGTCCTAAGGCTTTCTCAACGACAATACCTCGCAGAACTGCGGTCTTCAACCACCTAGTCTTCGACGACGTTTGTGCATCTCCTGGTGTAGACCTGGACTACGGTTGACGGTCGTCCTCTTAAGCGATAGAAATCTCCCACCTCTATAGATAGTCTAAACAGACTAGAGAGAACTCTAGTCATCTTGAGATGGATAGACTAGAAGGAGTCATCCCCTTCTGTCAGCGTACTAGTCAGCGACACACTCTCCCATAATCAGTCACTTTTTCTACAATTGTCTTTCTCTCACTGTTCCTCCCTGGATGGGTAGAAATTACTTGGGCTCTCTCGTTTACCACAACCAAAGAGGACAACAACTTTGCAGAGCAACTAATGTTCTGAGTTGTGTGTTCTGAGAAGTCCCCTATACCCCTCTATTTATAGTAGAGGGAAGGGTCTGGATTTTCCACAAACTGATTGTACTACAGCAGGCAAACCAGTTGTTTCATAACTCAACTGGTCATTTGGGCAGGTGAGCCATTTCGTTCACTTTTGAACTGGTCAGTTGGGAGTGTGAAATGGTTGATTCACTTCCCAAACTTGCCCATAATTGACTTTCCTTATTCGTTTCTAATTAATGCAAAGATTAATTCTTGTCCCAATCAAATTGAACAAGTGAAATGAAATTTTTTTCTCACAAACTAGGAAACTCAACACCTGCTCAGTTGGTCCATGCGAACTGATCGATTCACTAGTGTGAACTGGTCGTCTCACTGACCATGAGCCGATCGGTTCACCTAGTGAACTGGTCAGTTGGTGGTCCAGTTTGTGCAAAACTCAATCAATGCAATTCTCAATCAATCGGACACTCTAATCAATTGGTTCAACACTTGAACTTGATGATTTTAAGTCAAGTCTATTGATTGAATGTTTTATTGAGTACCTAAACACTTTAGTAATCAATCTAAACATCATTCATGGATAAACTCCTCTTCTAGGTTAATCCTATGTGTGTGACCCTATAGGTTCCATTTCACGTTGGCAATGAATGTCCATAACTAACTTATGACATCACAAGCAAAGAGTGATGCCTAGTCACACATCAGTGCTACCCAACTGAAGAGGAAAGTTGGAGAACAACTTTCAACCTACATTCTGTTATTGGTGTTACCGTGAATGTATAGTGCCTTTATCACTGATATCCTGATTGAACTCGAGGCATGGATTTGTCATCCTCTACAAATGTTCAATCCATGTTTCTTGACTCATAGTAGACTGTATGAGATATATGTAAGCTCAATATCACATATTGACTTACATGTGCATGGCTATGCATTTCTCAGTCTCACTCCTCAAGTGGAAAGTATATCACACTCTCTTAGGAGAGACAAATTCCATATCTATCACTCACAGTTAAGTCCCCATGTGTTAAAGTCACCCAATCATCACCGTTATAACAACCCATATTTTAGGACTATGTCTGATGATGTCAAAGTGTACCCAATCACATGTGATGAGTGCAGTGATTTTAGGTCTAAGAACCACAGTCACCACCAATACTATAAGAGATGATCCTGACGAACCAAGTGTTGTTTCCATGCATCACTCTTATGGTGGGTCTGTCTGATACACTATTCTCTAACATGTATCTGTGTGCTTGGTTTGATATCACATATCATGACTAATGAGACTCTGTCATCAACCAACACACACTCTAGTCTTTTGTATTATTGATTTCTATGGTTATTTTCATAATAACAACCGACTAGGGACATAACAAGAATGTATACTCGTAACATCGATATGATCTCATTGTTCATGTCCTCAACCCGAAGACATATGTCATTGAGTAATACAATTCTTTAGACATCTAACATGTTATATCATTATCTCAAAATAGATTAAACATATAGATAGAAATTGCCTTTATTATTTTTCAAATCATTTACAAAGTATGCCATTACAATCATCATATGACTGGCTCTATGGGCATACATACCAACAGTACGTGCTTCTCCCTTGAGCATGTGGGTTGCAAAGCGAACCCTAGAGTGTTGAGGGTAGTCCATGACATGGAAATAATGCTCCATGCCTCTAATCCACTCCTCAGCTTTGGTGACTACATCAATTTCTCCTTCACCATAGAAAGAGTCTGGCCTGATCTTTAAGAAGTCCACTAAAGTCTGCTTGTGGTTTCTGGGTTGATGTTGTCCGTGTGCTAGTACATTAGTGAGTGCTTTGACAAGATCTTATATGGTTTCCTTAGGGTTTCTTTCACAGTCACTCCCTTCACTAAAGGAACTAGCACCATCATCCATTTTATTTTTTCCATTGTCGGATCTCTTAGGGGCCATATGAAAAAGGTCACATATACCTAGGGTTAGAACATATGAATCAAATTGTTTCCTGGTGACCATCCACTTATTGGCTCTGATACCATTAATGTAATACCCTACCTTTAGATATGTAATATAACAAAGCAGAAGAGTTTATCTTAAACGGGGATGTCACACTAGATAATCATTGCAAATAAATAAATAAATCACCATTAAGATTCATACATTGTTCTTTGAAGTAAAGCTACAACTGACTTCTTTACAAAGTCTAAGATTTTAATCATTTCTAAACATGGAAAACTAATCATGATAGTAACCATTCTAGATAATAGGATCGCCTAACGTGGATGGAACCCCACTAGTTGGCACTTTAAGGTCTTCAAATTCTTGGTTAGCTCCTCTTGAGTCACTTATTTGCTCCAACTCCTGGGAACATCGCGTCCCCAACCATGCAAAGGGGAAAATCAACATATCAATAAACGATACTGGCACTTTATAACATGATCAAAATAATTATACTTGACATGTGAGAAATGTTGACATGAATTAACTATAAGCATTCTTGAATCATTAATAACATGAAGAATTAAGAACTAGATATATATATATATATATATCTATGACTCCCACTTAAGTGCACATGATTGATGGGAAAGCCCTTGATATTAGGAAAGCCCTTAATGACCTCTTGAGTTCCATGATTCGAGAAGCATATAAAGAGTGATTCAATTCCAATTATCTTAATCATTAACATTGACATTAACATTAACATGATCTTTGAACTTTAACATGATGGGATTTGTCCCTCTTGAAAGTTGAATCTTGATTTCATGAATCATTAATCATAATCTCTAATCTTAATGAATATTGTAACTATATGACATAACAATCATCAAGCAATTGATATAATGAACATGATTAAACATTGAACTTGAAATGATAATGTCTCTTTTATATAGAGCATTCAATTAACCATAGATACTTGTGCTCAGTAGCATGACGTGTTTACCTTAGAGCAAAGTAGACCCTACGTAAGTCTCTCTGATCTTGATCAAATCCTAAGTCAAACCTTCCCTTGTCTTGATTAGGATCTATATAAATGTATATAATTATTGAACATCATAAATCAATACATTGTATTGATCCTAGATCGTATTTGGGTTTATTAAAACTAGGTTGCAGGTTAGTGATTGGATTTATGCAGTTTGGAAAATTTGGTTTTAGTATTTCTAAATTAATGATCATATTACTAAAAGAATATGGTTTTAGGGTTCCCCAAGAAAACGTTAGAAAAACAAGGAAAAACATGATTTGAAAACCCTAAAATCAGATTGCTTGTTAAAAATACTTTCAAATGAGTATTTATTCATATTTTTTGACAAAGTATTGATTTACTATGAATTTTGAGAAAATTGAGCAATTATTATTTCAAAGAAAATCCAACGCGGCCAGAAAATGCAACTCAACCTTGGGCCTTGTCTAAGATCGCCTAGTCATATCCAGTCACGTGGCCTGGACGCACTCAAAACTTGACCACATGGGAAAAGCCCCAAGGTCAGGGTCAAAAGACACAAACACCCATGCCAAAAAAATCAATTAATTTGAAAAATCTAGGACATAGGGGTAACATCACCCTTGCCATCATTCCTTGTGGCCTTCGACTCCCAAGTGCTTCATTGGGCATGTAGTCTTCGATCAAGGACATGCAACATGGACCATACTTGCCAAGCTAAGATCACATGTGAGTTCTAGAGAGCCAGGCGAAGCAGAAGCAACATTTGTAAAGAGGAAAGGGCCAATATGTCTCGAGTCTGTCGCAGAATACTGTGAAGGTAATGGAGCCGAAACCAAGATCAAACCATCATGGGAGGGAAGAAAATGAGTCCGTGAAGATCAAAAAATCCATTACGAGGGTGAGTAGAAGCTAGCGGAGGAGTTTGTGTGGCCGAGGAGGCATTAAAGTTCCATGGTAGAAGGCACCGATGAGATCCCCAAATAGGACTATAGGATACAACGCTTGGGGTTTTCTGGGAGAAAACTGATGTTAGAAGAAGGGACATGGAGGGACAGGGAAGCTTACCGAATTGCCAATTTGGTCGAAGGCAGCGGAGGAGGCTAAGGTGAACCCAAGGTCACCAAAGACTGAAACTCAATATGGAGGGAAGTTTAAGATTAAATGAGGTGAAATTGACCAAGGAGGAAGAACGGGTGGTGGATGTGGGTGGATTACGATCAGTTAAATAGGCATGAGGAGGGCTGCCTTAGCCTCTACAACTTGGGGTTGCAAGGGGGAAAAGCCCTAGTTGGGTGTTTCATGCACAAGGAGAGAGAGGAGGCGCGTAAAGGATTGCTAGATTGGGGGGGGAGATAAAGTTGATGGTGAAGAAATCTCTAACACATAGTAGACAAGAGGGAGAACAAGACCAACAAAAAAAAACCTTGTGTTAATTTTGTGACCCCATAAAGAACCCAGGGTAGGTGATGATGTTTGAGCCGTTATATTGTAGAATATTATATTTGGGCCATTAGATGTGTGCAAGGAATATCAGTAAGGCGTGAAAGAGAAAATAACCAAACCATAGGCCTTATTCATCACATTAAATGAATTTTATAATAAAACAAATTCAAAACCATATGGAAACTTGCTTTATAAAATTTGAAGGGTCAAACATGGTAAAAAATTGACCCATTTTGGATCACGTCCAAAAAGGAGTCTAAATTCTTCCTATACACTTAGATTTCTATTTTTTCATTGTATTTCCATTAAACATTAAAGTCATTATCAATAATTATGTACATAAGAAATGAAATAATGTGTAATATGTTTTCATAATTAATCCCTTTGACTTAAAAATGAGATTATAAATGAGTATCCTTCTCAAGATTCAACTTATATCCCTTTTATACTTTAATACTATCTTGGAGAAAAGACAAAAAGGAAAGGGGAACTACGGTTTATCAATTTGAGTTAATTGAATCATATAATGCACACATGAAAGAGAAAATATATTTGACTCTCATTATAATGTTTCTCACTTCATTTTCACATAAGAAATACCATTTTATGGTCTTTTTACAATAAACCCCTCAATTATTGTTATTCAGGAAAAACCCCATCATATGGTTTAAATTAGATTAGAAAATTGGGGTGTGATACTTTTAGATCCAAAAAAAAAGGAAATTGGTAATAAACATGGATGTTGCCTTTAAAATAACCACCATTTTAAATTGCATCAACACCATCTAAGCCTCAATCCCCCCATGTTGAGGTTGTCTATGTGGTTCCTTCTTTTTCAACCAACTTTGTTATGAGTCATATTCACATGAGAATGTAAATATTCAAATTTTCTCATCATAAGCTATTACCATGTCAATTTAGGCATGCATGTTATTATTTTTATTATGTTCCAGTCAACATCATTACTTCAAATGGGTGCATTTGTTAATATAATTTTCACATGTCTATACCATCTCAAGAGACCTCCACATTACTTGTCCTTTTCACTCACCACCCCCACTTTTGTTCCATATATAGTCATTTCTTAATTGATTTATCATTATCATTCCAACAACCATATCAACATATGCATTTTGCCAGCACAAATACTTTGGTAGCTTGTTTATTCACCATCCAACACTCATTCCCTTATAGCATGGCTAGTTGTATAGATGGTTCTTACACTAGAATTCTAAAAGTACTTATAGGTCATGAATAGGACATAGTTTGAGTTTTAAGGATAGCTAAATATCACTCTATATTTGAACTATTTATATATTAGATACAACCCTAATAACTAAAGTACTCTAAAAAAGGATATCTGATTTCTTTAATCTGGTTACAAGCATAATAACATAGATTAAATATGTTCATCTTATCTTTCAATACATACATGATTACTATTTTTCACTTTCAACAATAGACACTAGCATACAGAAACATTATTAGACTACAAAACCACATACAACTCTTTGTACTTATATAACAAACTAAAGTGATAGGGAATGTCAAATATGAACTAATCTTACTTTGACTTGGCGGTAGTGCTTAATCCGGTGCATATAGATCTCCATGAGCTCTAGTTAACTGACTCTATAAATAGTTTATACGTAGAGAGGTTAGCTACTTGCCTAGTGAATGACACTTCTATGTCAAAATTTAAAATACTTGAATAGGAAAAGAATACTCTTGATTAGAAATATCACAACACGATACGATCTCGTTGTATGAGTCTTAGAGTAGATTCAAAATCTAAGTCTAATGAACTGGCTTCTTAACCAGCAACATGCTTACAAAATTTGGGTTCAACATCTGTATTGTCTAACCAGATAAACTGAACTCCTCCTCTAAGCTTGGGTACTCAGGAGGAGAGTCAACTCTAGAATATACTAACTACATCAGGGGTTCCACATGGGATGACTCACTAAGTAGTAGCTAAATTGCACATACTATCAGTAAAATAGGTACTGCCAAAATATCTGGTTAATGTTAGGTATTAAATTGTAACAAGGAGATCTTCCTTGCTCATATTGATTCCCTATATCCCACTAGTACACTCTAGTTACACCATATGGACTCTTCGAATCGATATACACGTTCATTTTCTTACAACACACACCTCCGTGATGGATTCCATGGTGTTCATGGCATCTAGACTCGAATTTATTCTTCAATTGTATTGTTAAATACTCTACTAAACATTTCTTAGTTTAACATTGTATTTAAATCATTTCATATTTTAATTGTGATATCTACTAAACTAATCGACCTCACTTACTACACAAACAAAATATGATTTTACTAAGTATCATGTAGTTAGGGTTTCACTTAACACAACCAAATGCATTTCTCACATATAGAAATGAACTTCAAGTAGAATATTTAACAAATAACAAGATGATTCATACCGACTTATATAAAAATGGATATCAAAATGCAAACTTTGTATGAAATTGAGCTAGGGACCATATTCTAGAAATTCTACTTTACATATAAACTATAAACTGAATCCTTAACTTATGGAAGGATCATTTCTGTTAGGTTTATATACCTTAATAAGCCATATATCTCCAAATAATATTGAAATATGTTTTCCTAAAATAGGTTTCCTGGGTTGAATATCAATCTTTTGTAAAACTAGAATTATGGTGGATTGAAAACACTAACTAGAAAAAATATTAATCTATACACATAGAAAGAATCAAATTATAGATACTTAAAACCTGACTACACTACAGTTCAATATAGTAAAAAACCATGGATATTGGGAATTTGTTTTCAAAAATTAGAACTAAATCTCAAAACTAGATATTATGATAGAAACACCCGTTTACATATTTTTATTAACAATTGATCATCATTAAACCCTCAATTTAGGGTTTTATCATCATCGTGTTATTTAAAAAATTGAATAGTTAGTTTCCTCTCAGTGTCTTATAATAGTGTAGGATTAAAGAATTAGATGCTTAGCTATTCAAAAGAATTTTCTATTAAAATAAAATACCCAATCACATGAGCTTTCACTAATTTAATTGTATGATATTCACAAAGCAATAATCTCATTTTTTCTACCTTGTGCTTCAACTAGGTGAAAGAGATAAGATTTGGGAAAATAAGAGAACAATTAGGTTATCTTAGTACAACCTTAGATGAATTACATATTAAAAAAACTTACCTAATAGATACATAGAAAAATCGAGTTGCTCATCAACTAACCTTAAATCTTAGTCAATTTATGAAGAAAAAATCTCACATGCTTCAACTAGGGTTGGAAGTTTCTAGCCCTGAATTCACTCGATCTCTACCTTTGACTCTGTGGAAAATGAGTTTTTTCTCGTACCTGTCAGTTAACAAAGGGTTTGTTGCTTGAAAATATTGCATTTTACCTATTTCGCAGATTTTATTTTTTTAACTAGATATTATCTTTTGTCAAAATTTTCTTCCAATGTTTAAGCTGATGAAGGACAAAATAGAACTGCTGGTTGGTTGGATTTCTTACCCATAAATTCTCTCACTAATTTAACAAGTTGATCCATCAAATAATCTCATTTATAGAAACTTTAATCAAATATCAAACCTTCAATTCAACTTTATTCTTATTTGGACTTATCAATAAATTTAAATAAGTCAATTACTACATTTTTGCACTCGAATATGTATGGTATGGTTGATTGCCTTTTTAGAGAAAACTCAACTGACGAGCATGTCCTGAAATCAACTGAACTATGAAATGTTGAAGTAATAATCATATTTGAGTTATACAATTCAAATTTAAATTACAAAGTAATGTAAGTTACATGTAAAATAATTAAATCCATTTGCTACACAATTGTAATTATCACTAAATTATCCCATCATATTTTGAACTCATATGCCATGACTTACAACATTTAGTATTTCTAATAGTGCAACTCTCTCTCTCTAGTAACATGCTTGTAGTGAACAAATTTAATTTAGTGACTTTTTATCCCTACCAACCACAAATTCCATTTGAGCACATCACTCTTTTTTAATTAATTTGGAGGAGATATTATATTCATCCCATGGGCCAATCAAAAAGTTACATCTGAGTATGTGTGTAACTATAGCCCCACCTATACAGACATACTAAGAACAAACCTTTCTATACATGTATTACCCCTCAAAAACTCTATGTCTATATGGAACTTCCCTCCTATTTAGGCCACAACTTCCCTTGATTGTAGCTGATAATCCATGTATGCTATTAGCCATAAAAGGGAATTGTGAGTCCAACCCCATAGCGCTATTTCCTTGGTCTTGCAGTTGCCAACAGGTGGGATGCAAGTCACCTTGATCTGTCTAAAAAGCATTCCAGCTCTTAGGTATTGTGTGGACCTTCACAACCTTCAAGGTGGGTCTTTTGTTTCATTAAGAAGTTGATCCATCCTTTTGGCATCAAATTCTACTTCATTAATACGCATTCCCATGGCCTTAGTAATGTTTAAGAGTATCTCTAGGCCTTTCAAGTATCTCACGAGCTTGCAACCACCTTGAACCAAGCTAATCATAATCCATAGACACTACCTAAATGTTCTCTAACAATCACACCCACATAGGATTCTTGGTCTGGCTCACCCCTTCCTGAAGTGTGAATGTACATGTTGGCCTTCAATAGGCCATCATCACGAGGATGCCATTTGATCTGTTTTGACACCCTTAATCTACGACCGGCTCCCATGATCCAAATGTTGTCAACTCCAACATTGCCTGATCATCTATCCCTCTTAAAAATCTCTTCTATCTGGCTGCTTCATTCATGGTTCTAACCATGGAACATGACATCAAATTTGAGTCAATTTTGACAGGTGTGAAAGTGGAAGTTTGTAGCAAACATTGAGGAAACTTTGTGGATTTCTAGAATAAAACTTTAACGCATCTTTGACAAAAATTAAATTAAAAATAGTGATTTCATCATTAAAATTGATATATTTTCGTCATATCTAACTTAAAAAAAGATATGTTTATATATAGCCACCCATACAAGTTTACATATGTAGAAAAAGACAATTACATACAAATTTATAAGACAATCATCTTCATGTCAACTTCGACTGGCATGAAAGTTTATCGGTTTCGACATCGAGATCAAACATCGACAAGCATATACATCAGTAAAACTGAGGTCTGATTGCCAAATCACAAATGTCGACCATGGTTCTAACAATGTCATGCCAAATCTTCTTAGGGATAAAAACGACCTCATAATATCTTCTAGCGCATCTGCCTTTCCAGATGAGCCAACAAATCAGTACCGGTACTATGCCTCTGGACCTCTGGTCCAACCAAGATAAGATTTGTGTGATGCCGATCTCAACAAAAATAAAGAAGCTCCTCTAGCTAAAATCTGAAAGTTGCCTATTCAAGCTAAGCGTACGGAAAGCTTCCCCCCACAGTACCTTTGCAACAGTTCCCTCCACAAAAGGTGATTTTTCGTCTCTTCTAGGGCACGTTTGCTTTGTAGGATATAGTTGAATTTTGAGGATTACTGTATTTCAATGATCCCGGTTTCAAGTAATCTCTGGCTTTGAATAATTCAGCAATGCAGAACATTTTGTTTGGTAACATGGATGAGATTTCTGCATTGTTAACGCCGGTGGGGACCATCAGTAGTGTAGCAGCGTCTAACTACATCTAGCAGCCTCTGGCAGTTGGGTAAAAAGAGCCGAGAAGAACGGAGCGGTCAGCCTCCTTTTGCCGTAACTCGGCGTCCCGCCCTTTTGAGATGGAAAAGAGAATCCAGTTGTTACTGCATACTAGAAAAGTACCGGATTTTTTTGATTTCCCATCTCCATTAATCCAAATCTAAATTTAGTCACGATGGATGCAAGATTACAATCCAAACGTGCCCCTAGTGCTATTGTAGCAGCATTCACATTTAGATGCTAAGTTGATCTGACATTGCTTGATTAGGCTGTCTACAGGGAGAATGATATATAGCCGGTGTCGATTGTAGAAATGAGTTCGACGTTTGAATGAATGCATGGTTTTTTATCAAAAGAAACGAGAGGGGGGAATACGGGAACATGCCTCTTCTTGCTTTCAATTTACAAACGTGGAAAACTGTGCCGCCACTTCCTTGTGTATTGGCGGCGTTCTGGTTGGGTCAACTGCTGCCACCGCCAGCGGCGTCCAGATGGAAACTAATCACAGGCTAACTCATACTAATGGACTCGGAAGTCAGCCCAGCCCAATCCCGTGCCATTCCAAGTGTCAGAACTCTGTTGCGCTCCTTCTGGCTTCTGCTCCGCACCGTCATGGCTACGAACACCCTGCACGTTTCCCACCTCACTCTCGTCCTGCACTTCCTCTTTGTCTTCTTCCTCGCTCTTCCGCCTCCTGCATCTGCCAATCCCCGTCTCTCGTTCGTCCAAGGGCCTCGTGGGTTCGCGGAGCGCCTAGTCCGAGGTCTCAATCTATTCCCAGAGGGAACGGCTGCTGTCGATGGCGGCTTCCAAGGGAACGAACCGCGCTTGGTGGAGAAGAAGCTCAGCATCGATATCTTGGGGGAATCGGGTGCAAACAACTCAGCTGAAGCACTCGGGCACCATGCCGGCTTCTTCCACCTCGAGCACAGCCATGCCGCGAGGTAAAAGAGCACTCCTGAAGTGCACGACTGCGGTCGGTTTCGTATCGATATGTCTGGGTGATCGACTATTGGTTTACCTCCCAACATCCGCGTGATGTTGTTCCAACTTGGCTTGCACAATTCGAGTTTGAATCCATGAATCGTATGGGCCGCAATCAGTCAAACTACGATATAAAGTAGTACTCTGTCGACAGATTATTTTATATGAAATTGCTTGTTTCTGACCAAACCCTGTTGGTTCTGGATTAAATATCAAGTATATGAGTTATCGTGGTCTTAAAAGTAACGAATTTTGCTGCATCCCCCCTCTCTTCGGCCATACTGTACCAGAGCTGACTGTCCTTACTTCACTGCAGGATGTTCTATTTTTTCTTCGAGTCTCGAGGCGCTAATACTGATCCATTAGTTATTTGGTTGACCGGGGGCCCTGGCTGTGCCAGTGAATTGGCTTTGTTCTACGAAAATGGACCTTTCAAGATTGCAGACAACATGTCTCTCATCTGGAACGATTATGGATGGGACAAGGTAATTTGGTTTCCTTCCCCCCTTCATAGCTTCACGACCTCTTTGACGGTGATAGTGATATTTGCCAAGCATAGGATCATCCTATCACATTCCTTCCTTTATCTGTTTACATCTTTTCTTAATGCAAACTGGGTTTTCGGTGTATCGTTTTGACCGTGGAAACATCTTTCAAAGAACTGGTGTCACGGTTGGTTTATATATCAAAAAGATAAGGCTGTTGATTTCAACTTCAGTTTGAGCTTTTTCATGTCTAACTTGTCCTTTCCACTGTGTATCATCTTATGGTTGCTTTTGTCGGTTGCAGGCATCAAACATCATATTCGTGGATCAGCCTACCGGCACTGGTTTCAGCGATAGTACTGACATACGAGATTTTCGTTATAATGAAGATGGCGTTAGTAACGACTTGTATGATTTTTTACAGGTAAGAAAATTCGCACAATTGTTGACGCTGTTGCATATGGTTCTTCCAGGGGCGTCCATATTATGTCTTTACTTGTTAATTTAGGCGTTTTTGGAAGCACATCCAGATTATATAAAGAATGATTTCTATATTACTGGGGAATCGTATGCGGGGCACTACATTCCTGCCTTTGCTGGAAGGATCCATCGAGGAAACCAAGAGGGAGACGGTGTACATATAAATTTGAAGGTGTAATTCACAACTATACGCAACAGATTTTTACACCGACTTTCTTTCTTTTAGTAGTCACATTTGAGCTTTAATAGTCTCGGAGATCAATTCTGCGGTTGTTTTTCCATGTAGGGTTTTGCAATTGGTAATGGGCTCACTGATCCTTCGATACAGTACAGAGCCTATACTGACTATGCTCTTGAAATGGGTTTAGTTACTCAAGCGTCATATGACAACATAAACAAGATCTATCCTGTTTGTGACTTGGGAATAAAGCTCTGCGGTACCTCTCTCCATATACACCTTATTTACGGAAATCCACAATAAATCATCCACATATAGAGGATGAGGAATTTCTGAATTTAAATTAAAAAATGTTACTTAGCTGTAGATAAATTTTGCAGGGTTGTCATCTCTGGCATGTGTTGCTGCATTTGCTGCTTGCAACTCTATCTTTAATTCTATATTGCTGCTGAATGGAGATATCAATGTAAGCACGCTTGTCCATTTCTCGGTATATGATCCTATCATGGATGAGTCTCTGCTTCCCTCTCTACACTCTCCCTCCACATTCTCACTACTCAATTAAATTTAATATATTCCTTGTTTGTCTTTTCTATAGTACTATGATATCAGGAAGAAATGTGAAGGAAGCCTCTGTTATGATTTTTCTAACATGGAGAAGTACTTGAAACAGAAGTCTGTAAGAGATGCACTTGGTGTTGGGGACAAGAAATTTGTTTCATGCAGTACTATCGTCTATGCTGCTATGATTACTGATTGGATGAAGAACCTAGAAGTTGGTATCCCTGCTCTAATCGAAGATGGTATCAAAGTTTTGGTTTATGCAGGTGAATACGATCTTATATGCAATTGGCTAGGTGAGTTGTTCTTGGTATCCAACATATTGTTCATCTTCCCCTTTTTACCTCCTTGTAGATAGCCATCCCCGATGATGTTCATATAGGAAATTTTCAGAAAGACAGATTCCCTAACCAAAAAAGCAAATGTCATTGAAATAACTTTTTGTAAATTTCAATAGTAAGACTAGTTATTAATAGCATGTCATTTTCAGTAATGGCCCGTTATACTCTGTCCTATTTTTCATAACCTATGGTGATAGCTTCTGTTCTTGAATGGTTTTTATGGCTTAGCTATAGCTTAGAACAAAACGCCTCAATATGTAAATACGGCTGTGAAGGTGCAATATATGTAATATAATTGGTACGTTTGGAGATTAAAAAGCTTCTCTATGTGAGATTTGTACTCCCGTTCTTGTCAGTGCTACCGGTAGGCATATGACAGAAAGCCATCACTACTACAATCAGAGAAGACATTATTCTCATAGTGGGTTGGAAATCAGAAAGCTACTATACTCTTTTTTTTTTTTGGGACATCAAGAGCTTAATTATTATTCATCCCGTGCTCTTGGACAGGCAACAGACTGGACATATTAATGTTTACATCAACTGTAAGCCAGGGCGGCTTAATAGAAGAAAAAGACCATGACGAAGAGGAATGGAGACAGTGTTTTGCAATGAGGTCTGAGACCTGATTCAACCTCCGGGGTATGTAAGCCACCTGGGTTGAGCGAGCAGAACTCAGTGTAACTTGGTACTTCCTCCAAAGAGGGCGAAGTGTGGCTACAGGTTCACTATTCGCCTGTAGAATGGCCACAGCTTGTTGGGCATCCGAGAGGATGACATCATCTGTCCAGTTGTTATCAGCTATAAGATCAATTGCAGCAAGTATGGCTTGTATCTCTGCTTCAATGGATGAGCGAGCAGTGAAATGATTCCCCATGCCGAGGATACAATCACCAAAGGTTGAAATCACATGTATCCCCAGACCAGCACGGTTGGATTCTAATAGGAAGGCAGCATCAGAGAAAACGTACACTCTCCCAGGAGGTATGTAGAACAAGACCTCCTGCGGTGATTTGGCGACAGAGTAGAGCTGAGGTAAAGAACTGATTGTTTGGGCCCTTTCCTGGATGAACACCAGCCTGTCGTCCAAGGAATGGCGTCGGTTGCTATGAATATGTTCGTACCTTACCTGCCATGTGTGCCAGCAGGCGATCAGGAAGAGGAAGCTTGGGTTACAAGCGGGAGTCTCGCGTATGATGGCAGAGATCCAATCATCTTCAGACAGAGAAAACCAGTCTCCATTAATTGGGAGCTTGCCCCATAGCGGGGTGTTGTATGGACAATCTCGGAAGCAATGGAGGATAGTATCATTATCATTTCCGCAGATGGGGCACAGCGGGCTAACGTCGATGTGTCGTCTGCGTTTCTCCATATTAGTCAGCAAAGCTTTGTGTTATAGGAGCCAAGCGAACACCCGGACTCGCTCTGGTACCTTAAGACTCCAAATGTCTTTCCAGTTACCCTGGAGAGGAGGTGCTAGATCACGTCTGATCCATTCATAAGCAGTTGAGGTTGTAAAATCCCCGGAAGGGTGAAAGGGCCAATGCCAAGTATCCTGCCTGGAGTCATCAGTTGGAGCTGGGCTAAACTTTATTCTGTCCCACATACCATGGGGCATATAAGCTTCAATGAACGACTTGTCCCAATTACCATTGTCCATGCACATGGATGCCACCCTGAGATCAGAGAGGCCGTCTGGGATAGTGAAGTTTGGTACAATATCTGCAATGGAATTTCCAGCAATCCACTTATCGGACCAAACATAGGTATTGGCTCCAGATTGGATTGTTTTGGAGCAGATGCTTTGAATGGCTGGTAAGTGCTTTTTGATGAAAGCCCAGGTAGGCGAGCAGGGTTTAGAGCTTATTAAACCGTTCCTTTCGTATTTTTCTTTCAGGATGCGAACCCACAGGAGGTTAGACTTGGTCATGTAGTTCCACACATTCTTGAGCATGAGAGCTTGATTCTGGGTTCGAGCTTCTTTGATCCCTAAACCACCAACCTTCTTGTTGAAGGTGAGTTTCTTCCAGGAGACCAGAGACAGCTGAGTCCTTTCGCGGCAACCAGACCAGATGAAGTTCTTGATCTGCTTGTTGATGTCGTCGCAGAGAGACGGCGAGATCTTGACTGATTGCATGGTGTATGTCGGGACGGCTTGCAGCGTGGACTTTGCCAGGGTAATTCGTCCTGCTAGGGAAAGCTGGCGTGCTGACCAGCTCGAAATTCTGTCCTTCATGGTCTTGAGAATACCAGCATGGGAGTGCTTGTTGATACGGTGGTGAAGAATAGGTACGCCCAAGTATAACCCCAAATCACTGGTCTGGGGGATGCCGATCCGATTGGAAAAGCGCCTTCCTTCTGCACGGGATACATTGGCGGAGAAGAAACAACGGGATTTCTCCTTGGATAGTGACTGTCCTGAGACAGCAGCAAAATCACAGAGAACTTTCTTAATAACTGTTGCTTGCCTGGGTGTTGCTTCCGCCATGAGCATAATATCGTCGGCGAAGAACACATGTGAGACTCCGGTACCACCACGAGCCAGATGAATAGGTGCCCAGGTGGCTGAAGAAATAGCGGCGGTGATGGCCTGGCTCAACCTCTCCATGCAAAGGACGAAGACATAGGGGCTTATTGGATCGCCCTGCCTCACCCCTCTCGTTGCTTTGAACGGGGGTAGCTTTGCACCTTCCCACAAAATGGATGTGGAACTGCTAGTGATGATGTCCATAATAAGGGACCTGGTGATATGTGGAAGTCCTGTTTTGAGTAAGGTGTCCGCAATGAAAGGCCAATGCATCCTGTCGAACGCCTTGGAAAGGTCTAGCTTAATGCAGACCCATTTCTTCCCGGACTTCTTGGTCTTCATGGAGTGTATGACCTCCTGAACTAAGAGAATGTTGTCTGTAATGGATCTACCAGGAATGAAGCTCGATTGGGTTTCAGAAATCCAGGAGCTGATGTGCGGTTTGAGCCTCTCCACCAGAATCTTCGAGATGAGCTTGAAACAAGTATTGTTAAGCAAAATTGGCCTGAAGTCACTGTAGTTCTGAGGATGATGGTTCTTGGGAATAAGGACCATGAGTGAATCACTCATATTGCTGCCTGTGGAGCCGGAGGAGAAAGCACTCTGCACAGTTTTGACGACAGAGCCACCAATGTGATCCCAATGAGATTGTACGAACTCATTGACGACGCCATCTGGTCCCGGCGCTTTATGAGGTGCCATGGACATCATGACCTCCTTAATCTCAGTCGGACCCGGAGTTCTTGCTAGGAAGTTCCCCTGGATAGGAGAGGGGGACACAAAGTGACCCACATATCTAGAAATCTTCAGGTGTGAGGCTGGTGTCGGCCCAGGGCCGGTCATCAAGCTCTCGAAGTACAGGCGCACCAACAGCTGAAGCTGGTGTTTCTCGGAGATCCACTCGCCCTCATCGTTCTTCAGACATTTAATCCGATTATGCTGCCTTCTGGCCTTCACAAAGGTTTGAAAGAATTTCTTGTTTGCATCTCCATGTTGCAGCCAATTGATGTTGGCCTTTTGTCTCCAGTCCGCCTCTTCTTGGAGAAGAAGCCTGTGTAGCCTTTCTTGCAACGTGATGACCTGCATATCGTAATGAGTAGTGGGGCTGTTAGTGGGAAGTACCTCAGCACGATCAAGCTGTTTGAGAAGTTTATTCTTCTCCTTGTGGCTTTGGCGGAGGCGCAAGGTCTCCCAGGAAGTGATAGAATCCTTGAACTGCCCAAGGGCCGTCTGGAAGTCCAAGGATGAGCTCCACGACTGTCGGAGGCGCTCTTTAAACTCAGGGATGAGTGTCCAGCTGGCTTTGGTTCGGAAGGGGCGAGGTTGTGCTGCATTCTTGTTGATGCTAGATACTAAAAGGGGGTTATGATCAGAGTATAAACGCGGCAATACTGTGATCGAAAACCCGCCTTCTATGGAGAGCCAATCCTCATTAGCGACCACCTGATCTAGCTTCTCTCTGACATTGCGTTTCTTGAAAGTAAAGAATGGGCCACCGACCTCCATGTCTTTCAGACCAGTGGACATGAGAGTGTCGTTGAAGTGGGCACAAGCACGCTTGTCAAAGTAATTGCTACCACGTTTTTCAGCAGGGGATAACATGGTGTTAAAATCATCCAAAACAGCCCAGGCGTCCGTGATTGAGTGACCGATTTCCTTCAATCTGTTCCAGAATAAGTGCCTTCGTGTAGGGTTCGGGCTGGCATAAGCTACAGTCAGGAACCATTCATTATTGATACGACAATGGATAAATTGTCTATGATTAAGGAGGATATCAATATCACACCGCATCGAGTCCCAAAGGAGCCATATGCCACCTGAGAAGCCGATGGCCTCAACACGGTGCGAAGAATTGAATCCGATTTGCTGAATCACCTCAAGCGCGATCGCGCCACTACACCTTGTTTCCAAAAGGGCAAGGATGTGCAGATGGTATTTCACCTTATACTCTTTGATCAGTCGCACTTTGTCCTTGGATTTAGATCCTTGGACATTCCAACACAGAATGTTTAGCATTAAAAACGATCTGTGTGGATAGGGAAGGAGATGGTATCTGTTAAGTGATGGCTGCACACAGTCCTACGGACTGGTCACCATCCTCTTTATCCATAGCATCGATCTCAGAATTACCTTCTTGGAATTGGAGCAGGCGCTTTGCTTCGGAGTTACTATCAGCCAGATTGAGTGCTTGGGCTATCTTGCCCTTCTTCCGCTCTCGCCCTGGGCTAACTTGGACGGGTTGGTACACAACCCTTCTGTTCCTGAGGAGAAGACCTCCACCATTTGTGGAACCATGAGTGCCCCATTGGAAAGTAACAGGGATGTCGTCATTCAATGACCCTTCTTTCAGGGTCGATGCGGCAGGCTCTGCGTTTCTACCGGTACACACCTCGTCATCAACCAAGATGACTGTTGTGTCTTGACCAGAGGTAGGCTTCTTGGAGCCGTTGCCGTCTCCTGCAGTAGGCGGCGGTGCTTGGGGGGGATCCTGGTTGCGGACAACCTTCTTCTTGCGTCTGCTCTGGACAGTCTTCCACTCGCCCACGTCAGCCTCCGGGGCGGGAGGGTCCGGGGTGCTGTGTTTACTTAGTACAGCAGCCTCAAGGGGAGTGAGGTTTTCTGCTTCCTTGGACTGCTTATCCTTCTTAGGGTTTAGGCGACGTACAGGTTTCTTAGCATGCATGGCCATGGAGTATGGGGCGGGAACTTTCAACGGACCCGTGGGACTTGTGGATGGGTCAGGGGTGGTGAATTGTAGGAGGAATCTGCATTCAGACTCTCCATGCCCGACTCTACCACATTTCATACATATGGTTGGCATGTTTTCATATTCAATCTGGTATTGTTCTCCATTGACCAGAACTGCAGGCAGGAGAGGTTGAGAGGTATCCACTTCAACGGCAACCCTAGCGAACTTTCCACGATCACCAGTCGAAGTAGTAGTGTCTATCTTGATCGTCTTTCCGATCATATCACCGATACTGGACAGGAGTTGCGTCTGGTAGAGGTAGACTGGCAGGTGGGAGACACGAATCCAGACCACGAGCTTCCTTGGGATGGGGTCCGTCGGCCGGAAGCTTTCAGACCAGAACTGCACCGACAGATAGTTGCCAAACACCGTCTATGGTCCGCCAGTCATGGCCTTGACGAAATCGTCATTGTTCGAGAATTGAATGATATAGTACCCCAACTCCAAGTCGATCGCCTTGAAGGTATCCGACGGGTTCCACAGAACCTGGAGCCTAGAGATCAGAGCTCTGAATCCAACATTCATGCCCAAGATCTTCACCACAACCGCGTATTTCCATGGTGTGAGGAGAGGTTGGATCTTGATGGGGTCAATGGATATCGCAGGTATCGGCCCGCTGCGATCTACAGAGATGTCATTGGGTTGCAGGGTGTCCGGGGACACCCTCCTGAGGATCGATGTGGATTTCACACCAGCCGCCGTCTCAGCATAAGACTTCTTTAATGGATCTGTGTCCATGCGATGGGGATCATCTGGATGGTTGTCTCCGGCAGGAAGCGCCGCGGTGGGATCAGTGTTCACAGATGGTTCTGCAGAAGGATCAATGCTCGAGTTCGTCTCCTGGAAGCCGCCCTGGCCTCCCCGGCCGCCACGGCCGCCGCCTCTCCCAAACCCTACCATAGGGTTTGCCACCGTGATGCTTGTTAGTCTCTTCTATGACAATAGAAAGCTACTATACTCTGAGATCCAGTATTAGATGCATGTCCTGTTCATGCTTATGCTGCTAGAATGTATGTGACATAAAGCCATTACTGAAATAATCAGAAATTATTTTCAGTTACTGCATAAGCCAGATTACTGTTTTTTTTTGGAGGGGGGTGTCTATTCATCCCGCTCTCCTCTTTCAGGCAAAGCAAAACTGTTACTGGTGTTTTCTTACATTTTCCAAGACACATTGTTATTATTTGATATTAATTAAACAAAAATGAAGCTACGACATTCTGACTGCAAATAAATCTGAATTATAAATATACAGGAAAAAATGCACCTTTATTCAGTCTGCTTCTAAATCTAGTTGTTAATGGCATATAATTTCCAGTTATGACATATTTTTCTCTGTATATTTTCTCATAACCTATGGTTATGGTGTTTGTTCCTGAATGGTTTTTATGGCTTAGATATAGCTTAGAAAAAAAGGCCTCGACTTGCAAATAAGGCTGTAAAGATGCAAGATATGTAATATAGTTGAAATGTTAGGAAATTAGAAAGCTTCTATGTCAGACATTTGTACTCTTGTTCTTGCTAGTGCAACCAGGGCATATGATGCACAAAGCCATTACTTAAACAATCACAGAAGATATCATTCTGTTCGTTGGGAAATCAGAAAGCTTCTATACTCTGGGATTCAGTACTAGATATAGTTCTTATCGCTATTTTCCTTTTAAGAAAATCATGCATTTACAATGACACAGAAGGTAAGCGGACAACAAGTTGCGCTGCAACCCCTTTTTGTATAGCAAAATCGATTCTCTGTAACACTACATTTATAGATTTAGGGCTCATGACATTATTATTCATAGTTTTTTGAATCCTTTTGAGAAGCTCCACAATATATGGTGCTAAGACCATGGAAACTATTGTCAGATTATTATTTACTTCATGTTGTAAACTTATTATTGACTTGTTGTTGTAAACTTGTAAGTCAATATGCCATGGAAAAATATCAGAAAAACTGCGATTTAATTATAGTAGGTGTCATGGGAAAATATCAGAAAAACCGCCTTTTAATCGTAGTAGGTGAATTTTTTTTCTCTAAAATTGCAGGGAACTCTAGATGGGTTGAATCTATGCAATGGTCTGGTCAGCAAATATTTTCCAAGGCCCCCAAAACACCATTCATTGTTTCTGGTGAAGAAGCCGGAACTCTAAAAGCATATGGCCCCCTTACTTTTCTCAAGGTAACCCCTCATGCCACATACTAAATGAAAATGTTAATACACAATTCCATAACTTGGTACTAAGCATGACGGCCAAATCATACGGCAAAACTGGTAAACATCTGAAATGCTTTGTTAAGTGTATTAATCAACTTATAAATAGATGAAGCCAATCCATTGGCTTCTTGAGCACAATATTTGTTTATTTTGGCATTGAAAGTTATGAAAGTGTGTTGTCTTTCTATATTTAGGAAAAGAGAAAACATACTTGGGTTCATATTACAAATAAACCCAGTAGATTAAATAATACTAGTATACTATACCACTTCCCATCAAGCTGGAGCATGGGTGAAACACGTCTAGCTTGACAAAACATATACAAACTGAAAATAAAAAAAAAGATATACTCAACCCATACAAAAGTTCCCTCCCCCTGAATCTCAAAATTTAACACTAAATAACTCCATAACTCGTTGAAGTAGATAGCGTCAAGGTAGTAGCAGATAAATCAGCTGCCCCTTAAGTGGTAGAAGGGTAGACTCCCCCCTGAAGTGCAAAGTAGTAAACTAGGTTGCATGAAGAAAGTAGTGCCATGGTATAATAGAAGAACATCTAAAAATAAACAAAATAGCATCCGGAGCAGTAGATAGAAACAAACATGCACAGTGGTCACCATCTCAGATGCTGATGTCATAGTCCAGAGAGTTTTTGGGTCAAAACCGAGATAATGTTGGGTCATAGATAAGAATTCATGTCAGCTTAAAGCACCAACAAGCAAAGAGTCAACGTGAAAATAAAGCATGGACAAGCTAGAGAGTGTTGGAACACATGCAAGTAGTCAATGTGTACAAGCATGGATAGACAGAGAGTGTTGGTAACATGCTAAGTAGTTGATGTTCACAAGGTACGAACAAGCAAGGAAGTAGATACGACATAGCTGAAATGAACGACCTCTTGTGCAATTAGAAGGTAGGAAACAAACTTCAAGATGCATCATAGCAACAAGTAGCACCAGAAATAAAAGCTCCACAAATTCTTCATTAAGCAAATTATTGTAGAAGTCGAAAAGATCACAAAGAATCACACATAGTAGAAAGATCCTTAAATAATAACAACAAAAGTAAGTTTCCTCTCATCATCTCATCTCTCCTCTATTCTCCCCCTCACGCCAACCACAAAGACAAGGATGGACAATGATAAGGAAACTTCTCAAAAAACCGGTTGTAGCATTGATGGGATCTGAGGGGTGTGACCCCCTATTAGGGAGTTACACTGCCCCTTTGTGGGTGAGAGTCAAGGGGAGGCCAACCCTTGAAGGGATCGGGGGCTGATCTCACAAACAGAGAAAGATGTATCATGATATTTTTGGTGAATAATCATCTGATAAAAGGTGGGATCAAATTTAGAAGATAATAAGCTTTCTTTTTAATTTCCTTGTTGAGGCACAATGCCTTAAAACATGCTTGACAAAGGGCCAGCTTTACAAACCAGGGTTACATGTCTCTCAATCTGATCATCGCAGCTGTGGCATGGAAATCATTGTGATCCTTGGTCAGGTTCGTGAACACCACAACATCAAAGTCTACCTCGTCGCACCTCCCTTGCGCCAAACCATGTGAAAACATCTCCATGACAACAGCCTTAGCCCCTCCATTCGTTTCCTCCACCGCTCAGTATTCACCCAACGCTACCGCTGCACACTTGCTGTTTGCTGCTCACTCTTTCTACCAAAAACAAGTTTACCACCATGTTCTTTGACTTGCTTCTAATGTCCCGGATGTTAGCAAGATTGAGATCCGGTCCAACAAGAAAACCTGTATTTACTCATTCATCTGAATTTCATGATGAGTTCCATTAGACAACAATGTCATTTGAAAGTTGACCTGAATCTCTCTCTCATCTTTCTCTAGATCTTGGGTATGGACAGGTTTCTCGTGTAATATGTTTTTCCCCCTTCACTGCACACTATCACCTTCAGTTATAGTAGATATAGTGAGAGCAGTTTGACGAACTGGTTTTTGTTCTTTGACTTGCTTTTAATATCCAGGATGTTATCAAGATGGAAACCATGTCCAACAAGAAACACTATTGTAAGGAACACAATGGCAGATGAATGAAGTGCCAGTTGAGGCTGGTGACGTCCATCTAATTCTTGAAAACATTCTCAAATGTCTGGTAGAAGGTCAAAGAAGAGGAAGTCCCACCATTATTTGAACTCGGGTTACTGTATTCAGAGTCCTATGTCCTAACCACTAGTTCATGGGACCAGTTCCATATGAAGTATATGCCAAAAAAATCATTTGAAATCTCACTTAAAACTCTGGTCTCTGTTGGCTCGCCAGGTCTTGGGTTCTGCTGATCTGTTTACACATTTCATTTGAAGTTCGTGACCAGTTCCATTAGACAACAATGTAATTCGAAAGTTGACCTGATTCTATTTATCTCACCTTTTTCTGGATCTTGGGTTATTTAGACAGGTTTCTCCGTGATATGTTTTTTTCCCTTTCGTTGTACACCAGTTGTAGCTGTTACTGTGAGGCCAGTTTGAGGAACTGGTTGTCTGTCCTTTGACTTGTTTGATTGCTTCTAATATCCGGGATGTTAGAAATATTGAAATCCTGTTCAACAAGAAACCCTGTTGGGTTCTGCATGTAAGAATATCTCATCAAGATCTTCAAAGATTGGGTTGTATCTAATGCCTCCTCGACTCCCGTATTGCATGTGCTCAATGGACTGCCTTTACTTTCTTGTAAATGACACTTTGTCATAATTCTCCCACTACCCTATGCATATGTATGTCCTATAAATGCCCACTATCAAGACTATGAATGTAGGCAGCCAATGACTCCATTTTCTATCAGTATCCTAAATCTAAGATGGTATCAGAGCCTAATGAGCCTTAACCGGCCCCTTCCTCCTCCTATCCTGCTACCCGTACCCTTTCCTCTTCCTCAAGATCTCAGGTCACTCTCACAGCTACATCCTTGCCGCCTGCAACCAAAAACAAGATGCGTGCCGCTGCTCTTCCTTCTTCTCGTCACTTCCAGCCGCCCTCCTTTCTTTCCCACCAAGTACCCTGCGGCTAACCGAGAGAAAGCAACACCGGAAGGTTGTAGTGGCCACTGCTCTCCTCCACGGCGCAGCCTCAGCAACCCCCAGCAACACCTTTAGATTCCACCATCAAAAGGACCTTTACCGTCTCCATCCCTCACATCTACTACACCACATCAAACGTATCCCGTTCCTAACAACTTACCTTTGCAATTCCTGTACTACGCCTCAGTCCCATGGAAATCATTGTGATCCTTGGTCAGGTTCGTGAACACCACAACATCAAAGTCTACCTCGTCGCACCTCCCTTGCGCCAAACCATGTGAAAACATCTCCATGACAACAGCCTTAGCCCCTCCATTCGTTTCCTCCACCGCTCAGTATTCACGCAACGCTACCGCTGCACACTTGCTGTTTGCTGCTCACTCTTTCTACCAAAAACAAGTTTACCACCATGTTCTTTGACTTGCTTCTAATGTCCCGGATGTTAGCAAGATTGAGATCCGGTCCAACAAGAAAACCTGTATTTACTCATTCATCTGAATTTCATGATGAGTTCCATCAGACAACAATGTCATTTGAAAGTTGACCTGAATCTCTCTCTCATCTTTCTCTAGATCTTGGGTATGGACAGGTTTCTCGTGTAATATGTTTTTCCCCCTTCACTGCACACTATCACCTTCAGTTATAGTAGATATAGTGAGAGCAGTTTGACGAACTGGTTTTTGTTCTTTGACTTGCTTTTAATATCCAGGATGTTATCAAGATGGAAACCATGTCCAACAAGAAACACTATTGTAAGGAACACAATGGCAGATAAATGAAGTGCCAGTTGAGGCTGGTGACGTCCATCTAATTCTTGAAAACATTCTCAAATGTCTGGTAGAAGGTCAAAAAAGAGGAAGTCCCACCATTATTTGAACTCGGGTTACTGTATTCAGAGTCCTATGTCCTAACCACTAGTTCATGGGACCAGTTCCATATGAAGTATATGCCAAAAAAATCATTTGAAATCTCACTTAAAACTCTGGTCTCTGTTGGCTCGCCAGGTCTTGGGTTCTGCTGATCTGTTTACACATTTCATTTGAAGTTCGTGACCAGTTCCATTAGACAACAATGTAATTTGAAAGTTGACCTGTTTCTATTTATCTCACCTTTTTCTGGATCTTGGGTTATTTAGACAGGTTTCTCCGTGATATGTTTTTTTCCCTTTCGTTGTACACCAGTTGTAGTTGTTACTGTGAGGCCAGTTTGAGGAACTGGTTGTCTGTCCTTTGACTTGTTTGATTGCTTCTAATATCCGGGATGTTAGAAATATTGAAATCCTGTTCAACAAGAAACCCTGTTGGGTTCTGCATGTAAGAATATCTCACCAAGATCTTCAAAGATTGGGTTGTATCTAATGCCTCCTCGACTCCCTTATTGCATGTGCTCAATGGACTGCCTTTACTTTCTTGTAAATGACACTTTGTCATAATTCTCCCACTACCCTATGCATATGTATGTCCTATAAATGCCCACTATCAAGACTATGAATGTTGGCAGCCAATGGCTCCATTTTCTATCAGTATCCTAAATCTAAGATGGTATCAGAGCCTAATGAGCCTTAACCGGCCCCTTCCTCCTCCTATCCTGCTACCCGTACCCTTTCCTCTTCCTCAAGATCTCAGGTCACTCTCACAACTACATCCTTGCCGCCTGTAACCAAAAACAAGATGGCTGCCGCTGCTCTTCCTTCTTCTCGTCACTTCCAGCCGCCCTCCTTTCTTTCCCACCAAGTACCCTGCGGCTAACCGAGAGAAAGCAACACCGGAAGGTTGTAGTGGCCACTGTTTTCCTCCACGGCGCAGCCTCAGCAACCCCCAGCAACACCTTTAGATTCCACCATCAAAAGGACCTTTACCGTCACCATCCCTCACATCTACTACACCACATCAACCGTATCCCGTTCCTAACAACTTACCTTTGCAATTCCTGTACTCCGCCTCAGTCCCATGGAAATCATTGTGATCCTTGGTCAGGTTCGTAAACACCGCAACATCAAAGTCTACCTCGTCGCACCTCCCTTGCGCCAAACCATGTGAAAACATCTCCATGACAACAGCCTTAGCCCCTCCATTCGTTTCCTCTACCGCTCAGTATTCACCCAACGCTACCGCTGCACACTTGCTGTTTGCTGCTCACTCTTTCTACCAAAAACAAGTTTACCACCATGGCCATTAGGAAGTCCGGCAAGCCCGCTGTACACTTGTTGTACTTCGCAAGTGCTCAAGCCTTGGTAAGAACCAAGAAGGTGGGAGCAATACCCCTGTTGACGTCCCCAAAGGTCTCTTCCCCGTTTACGTTGGTGCTAACAGGAGAAGGTTCGTCGTTCCCATCCACCAGCGATGCTCCACATGCTGTCCCAAGCTTTGTCTGCCAACTACCATGCCGCTGCCAGATCCTGATGGCACCCCGGTGTTTCTCCGTTGAGGCAGCTCTATGCCAATCTTCTCAAAGTCCCACCTTTATTTCTTTCCTTCCTCTCTGCCCATTTATATTTCCCCACTAAGCGACAAAAAGAAACCCTCCTCTCTCCCTCTTTCCAATTGAGATGACCATCGTATAATTTTCTTCCCATCTTCCACCCTGTGAGCCACTTTACCCTTCTTTCCCGCTGCTACCGGCAGGACCCCCAATGCTAGCAAAAAAAAAAACTCCCCTCCCCCAGTCCTTCTCTGTTTAGTGTCCGAGTTTAACAACCCACAAATGCTCCCTCCAAACCAACAAATGACTCCTACAAAATAACCTTCTCCAAACACCAACATGTGTGTCAACCTCAAACATGGTATAAAATCATACCGATCAACCAAAGATATGTCCTCCTTCCTCTCTTATAACCTTCCAGAGATCTACACCAATATCCTCCCTCACCCTGAATTCCTCTTGATGCATCCTACACAAAGCACCGACTTCCCTCATTTCTTCACTTACACTTCCCCAAAATGAAGTCATCCTCTCCAACAAATCAAATCAAAATGTTTACCCCAATTATCCAAAAAAATTAATGTCATGCCCAGCAATCCATTGGTGCACCACCTACAATGAAGAAATACAGAGGAGATCCACAAGGGACAGAAAAAGACCATTATAAAGCAACATACAGCTTGCTTCAAAGCACTTCAACAAATGCTTCACTCTGGCACACTCTTCTCAAGTTGGGCCTCCGATTCTCTTCAGCTCAACTTGCGGGGGGTTGTAAGAATATCTCACCAAGATCTTCAAAGATTGGGTTGTATCTAATGCCTCCTCGACTCCCGTATTGCATGTGCTCAATGGACTGCCTTTACTTTCTTGTAAATGACACTTTGTCATAATTCTCCCACTACCCTATGCATATGTATGTCCTATAAATACCCACTATCAAGACTATGAATGTAGGCAGCCAATGGCTCCATTTTCTATCAGTATCCTAAATCTAAGACTGCAAATATCTGTTTACTCATTTTTATATGAATTTCGTGATGGATTTCATTAGAGAACAATGTCATTTAATTTTACCAGAATCTCTATATCTCATCTTTCTCTGGATCTTGGGTTATGTGGACTGGTTTTTCATTTCATATGTTTTTTCTGCATCATTGCCCACAATCACCTTCACTTGTAGCAGTTATTGCGATAGCAGGCTGAAGAACTGGTTTGTGGTCTTTGACTTGCTTTTACTATCCAGGATGTTAGTAAGATTAAAAATCCTGTCCAACAAGAAACGGTTGGGTTCTGCAGACATCTGTTTACTCATTTTATATGAATTTCATGATGAATTTCATTTAACAACAATGTCATTTGAAAGTTGATCTGAATCTCTTTATCTCATCTTTCTCTGAATCTTGGGTTATTTGGACAGGTTTCTCTGTAATATGTTTTTTTCCCTCTTCACTGTACACTATCACCTTCAGTTGTACAGTTACTGCGAAAGCAGTTTGACGAACTAGTTTCTGTACTCTTTCTTCTAATATCCAGGTTGTTAGCAAGATGAAACCATGACGAACAGAAAACGTCATTGTAGATGAATTTCATGATGAGTTCCATTAGACAACAATGTGATTTGAAAGTTGACCTGAATCTCTTTATCTCATCTTTCTCTACATCTTGGGTTATTTGGGCAGGTTTCTCGTGTAACATGTTTTTCCCTCTTCACTGCATACTATCACCTCCAGTTGTATCAGCTATTGCAAGAGCAGTTTGACGAACTGGTTCTGTGCTTTGACTTGCTTCTAATATCCAGGCTGTTAGCAATATGGAAAACACGATCAACAGAAAACTTCATCCTAAGGTATAAAACAGCAGATGAATGGAATGCTAATTGAGGCTGGAGATCCCCATCTAATTTTTGAAAAAATTTAAATATCTGATAAAAGGTAAAAAAAAGTGAAGGTCCCACCAAGATTTGAACTTGGGTATTGGGTTACTGGATTCAGAGTCCAATGTCCTAACGACTAGACCATAGGACCAGTTCCGATGACCTTGTCACTGCACACTATCACCATCAGTTGTTTCAGTCATTGTGAGAGCAGTTGGAAGAGCTAGCTTCTGTGCTTTGACTTCTAATATCCAGGATGTTAGCAATATGGAAACCATGACCAAGAAACTTCATTCTAAGGCATACAACAGCAAATGAATGCAATGCTAGTTGAGGCTGGTGATGTCCATCTACTTTTTGAAAACATTTAAATATTTGACAAAAGGTAAAAAAAAAAAGAGAAGGCCCCACCGAGATTTGAACTCAGGTTACTGGATTCAGAGTCCAATGTCCTAACCACTAGACCATGGGACCAGTTCCATACCAACTAGAAGACACATTCAAAGGTCACTGAAACTTTATTAGAGTTGCCAGATTTTGGGTTCTTCAAACTCATGTTTACTCATTTTGTTTCGTCACTGGACCACCAGCCCCAAATCTGGATTGAGAGTTTGAATTGTTTTGACTTGTTATTACAATAGATGCTCAATACTGAGGCAGTGGGGCCCCTGGGAAGGAAGTTCCTAAACAGCTGTTGTTTTGAGAGCAGTTTGCGGAACTTGTTGTTGTCTTTTAACTTGCTACCAAGTACTACTGCCCAGGATGTTAACCACATTGATACTTTGTCCCACAGGAGCCTGGACTGTAGATGAATGGAATTTTTGTTGAGGCTGATGACATCCATCTAGTTCTTGAAATATCGGATGTTCTCAATTGTCCGGTAGATGGTAAAAAAAGAGAAGATCCCACTAGGATTTAACTCTAGTTACTGGATTCAGAGTCAATGCCAATCATAAGGGAAAGTCATGTGGAAGCTGAATGTTGAGTTCAAAATCGGGTTACTCATTTCATATGAATTTATTTCTTCAGTGGACACCATCAGTTTCATATTTGGTGAGCATTGTAATACAAAAGGTTTATGATGTTTGATATGTTATGACTTGCTACAAAATTAGGTACAACATGCTAGCCATATGGAACTCCTTGGCCTGGAGAAAGAAGTGTTGGAGATCATAAAGACACTGATGTCTGGAACTTGTGTGGCTGGTGATATTCTTCTATATATTTAGTTTAGGATGTTCTTAGACATCTGGTAAACAAGAAAAAAAGGGAGGTCCCATTGAGTTATGAGCTCAGGTTATTGGATTCGAAGTCCAATGTCCTTACTATTAGATAAACACGGATGAAGAAGTAGTTGTCTTTCTCTATTCTATTATATGTATTTGCTGTACATTATGATGGGATTCGCGCGGAAGCCCTCCAAGCCCAAAAAAACACCACACGAGATACAATCCTAGCTTGCACGATAAAAGCAACAACAGCCTCCCAGTCGACCAGCCAAACCGACAAACAAACAACTAATGAGAGAACTGAATTGACGAAGAAGACTGTAAAATTCTATTAAGCAACTTCACAAAGATTACAAGGATTGTCGCTCTCCCACAATCCCGTACCCACAATAGAATTCCGTACTCCACTCCCGCTTTCTTCCTTCTTGGATGCCCGTATACCTTCCTCTGTATTGGTACACACAATGTTTGGCGCTATACGGCACACCGATAACCCATGGTGTCTACCTCTATTTATAAGTACAAGACATCCCCCTGTAAGGAAGTAAGAGAGTTACGTCTATTCTATAAGGACAAGGAGAACGACAATAAAATAGGAGAAGGAAATAATGCTTGGACTCCACTTTGGATATTACTTTCCCTTTCCTAATATTGTTGGACTTAATTCTAATTCAATTTGGATAAGAACCAAATCCTAACAATCTCCACCTTGGTTCTTATCCGCTGAAGTATTTGCTCATTCAAGAATTTTGCTCCCGTTCTTCTTCTATTTGCTTCTGCCCTCGGAAGCACTCTACCGTTGCACGCCTATGCGGAGTGCGTGTCCAGACATGGATGCCCGAACCCTTCATCTGAGAGATCCTCAAGTTGTACAGTTTGGAAAACTGCACTGCCTCCACCTGCAGCTACTGCAACCTTCATTCCTTTGACCCTCCATGCCATAGGTTTGTACCTTCTCTGAGCTCCACCTTCTCGTTGGTACTGCATGGTCGGTCTTGCCACGTCTTCCTTCTTCCAACATTTGACAGCTTCGCCTCTGCATCTGTTGAATTTCGTAGCCGGTCTTGCAGCCTCGCACGTGACTGCCTCTGAGAGTTGAAGACATGTAGCACGTTTTGAGCTCACCTCACGTGTCAATACTTCATCTACGCCTCCAGTGGTAGAACTCCCGTCAGCTACTCCTATTTTAGTTAGAACCTCCCCAACCAATCGATATGCTCCTTTGGACCATGTACCCTTCATGATCACTTGCCCCTTGCATGTGACTTGCACGACTCCACCTTGCTTTGAAATCTTACAACCAATGGATTCAAGTGCCCTCTCAGATATTAGTTTCTTCTTGAGATCGGGGACATATCGGACCCTCGACAATGTGCGATGTGCTCCATCATGCATCTTGAACGTAACTGTTCCAATTCCGGTGATTTAGTAGAGTTTATCATCTACCACTTGAATAGTCCCACGTGCCCGATGGAGAGATCATTCATCAAATACATCTCTCTCTGGACATATGATGTAGCGAGAGCCTGAATCAAATATCCACCCATGATTGGTACCTGATTTCATGACAGTCAGTGCTTCTGAATATCCTTCCGCTAACGCGCAAACTCCACTCTTCAACTGCTTCAACGTTGGACAATCTTTTAATATGTGGCCCTCCTCGTCACATATATAGCATACGCGTCTGCCTTTGCCCTTTTGATTCTTCTTCCCATGACCTTTGCTTTTGTAGCTTCCGTCTGTAACAGTCAAAACATTACCACCCGAGGAGGAAGATTCAGATGGCTTCTTCAAAGACTCCGCCTCCAATAAATATGCAATCGCCTCGTTGAAGTCAAGTGTAGTCTTCCCGACAAGGATGTTCATCACCAGTTGTTCCCATGACTGTGATAGAGATGATGCTAAGAGAACGACCTTATCGCTCTCGCTGATCTTCTCCTCCATGCTAACTAGTTGTGTGACAAGCTTGTTGAAGACGTTGAGATGGTCGACGAACCTTGTGCCTTCTTCCATGCGCAATTTGTATAATTTCCTTTTCAGTACCCACCTGTTCGTCAGCGACTCCGCCATATACAACTCTTCTAAGACTTTCCATAATTTCTTCGGTGAATCTTCATTGATCACTGAATACTTTACCTCTGCGGAAAGACTCAGACGGATTGTACTGACCGCCTTGCGCTCCATCATCCTCCAGTCGCCTTCAGACATCTTGTCCGGCTTTTCCCCTTCAAGAGCTTCGATTAGCCTTTGTTGAACTAAGATGTCCTTCACCGTGCTTTGCCACACACTGAAGTTGCTTCTGCCATTAAATTTGTCAATATGATGACTCCTCACATTGCTCGTCGACGCCTCCATGCTTCACGTGCCTCCTATGCTCGCTGATCGTCTCGTAGCAAACTTCACTCTGATACCATTTGATTGGATTCACGCGGAAGCCCTTCAAGCCCAAAAAAACACCACACGAGATACAACCCTAGCTTGCACGATAAAAACGACAACGGCCTCCCAGTCGACAGGTCAAACCGACAAACAAACAACCAATGAGAGAACTGAGTTGATGAAGAAGACCGCAAAATTCTACTAAGCAACTTCACAAAGATTACAAGGATTTTCGCTCTCATACAATCCCGTGCCCACAATAGAATTCCGTACCACACTCTCGCTCTCTTCCTTCTTGGATGTTTGTATGCCTTCCTCTGTATTGGCACACACACATGGTGTCTACCTCTATTTATAGGTACAAGACATCCCCCTGTAAGGAAGTAAGAGAGTTACGTCTATTCTATAAGGACTAGGAGAACGACAATAAAATAGAAGGAAATAATGCTTAGACTCCACGTTGGATATTACTTTCCCTTTCCTAATATCGTTGGACTTAATTCTAATCAAATTCGGATAAGAACCAAATCCTAACACATTATACATAGTATTTATACACGATTGCTACATAGTACTGTGAACTGAATCAGTTCAGATTCGAGAAAGTAGGATCTCCCTGATGACTCGGTCAGTCTGTTACGATGATAATGCATGGAGTGGCGTTGGACTCGGTGCTTCTGTTTCCTGATTATGCGACTCCTTTAGCAGTGACTTAGCTTGCTCGTTAGCTGAGCTATGTGCATAGCTTGATATCCCTCGGCAAGTGTGACGTTCCGTAGGTATAAGACAAAGCTTGTTGTGAAGAAACTCAAATCAAGGCCTTGGCAATGCTTTTGTCATGACATCAACAATTTGGTCCTTTGTAGATATGTATAGCACCGGCAATTTACCCTGCGAAACTTGGTCACACACAAAGTGGAAATCAATTTCGATATGCTTCGTGCGAGAATGAAATATTGGATTTGCGGTAAGGTATGTAGCACCAATGTTGTCGCATCATAAGTCTGGAGGATGGGTAGGAGGATGGCCAAGCTTGTTTAGAAGAGATTGTAGCCACATGAGTTCGGCCGTGGTGTTTGCGAGGGCACGATATTCGGATTCGGTAGATGAACGTAAGACTGTGTGTTGTTTTCTGGCTGACCAAGAAATAAGATTTTTGCCTCAGTAAATAGAAAATTCCCCTGAGGATCGACGGTCATCAGGACAACCAGCCCAATCAACATCTGAACAAGCATGTAGTGTTTGGGAAGTAGAGGGTGGAATGGAGAGAGAGACATGCATAGTATGTTTAAGATAGCGCAACAAACGTTTTACGGAAACCCAATTATTTTCTGTTGGTTGTGACATAAACTGACACACTTTATTCACGAAGAAAGCGATGTCTGGCCGAGTGATTGTAAGATATTGTAGAGCACCCATGATTTTACGGTACTGTGACGGATCCGGCATGGGGTTTCCGAGTTTAGTTAGTGCGGTAGTGGGACACATTGGAGTGGATAAAGGTTTGGCAGAATCCATGCGAGAGGTATGTAAAAGGTCATGGATATATTTGTGTTGAGAAAGGAGGAGACCGTTGGCAGCTGGTTGGACCTCGATGCCTATAAAGTAATGCAATGGACCAAGGTCTTTAATAGGGAATTGAGAATGTAAATGTGCAAAAAGATGGTCCAGACGCTCAGGCTTGTTCCCCAGTAATGACAATGTTGTCAACTTGAACAAGGGCATACATGTGAATGGAGTTGATTTTAAAAATAAACAAAGACGTATCTGTTTTAGAGAAAATGAAACTATAGGCCTGCAATGCATGACTTAGCTTGGAATACCACGCACGAGGAGACTGTTTAAGGCCATAGATTGATTTTTGTAGGTGACAAACATGGTGAGGATGGGAGGCATCAACGAATTCAGGTGGTTGAGTCATATACACATTTTCGACAAGGTCGCCGTGAAGAAAGGCATTATGCACATCCAATTGACGAATAGACCAGCCAAAGAAAACTGCAAGGGTAAGCACATTGCGTATTGTGGTGGGTTTAACAACAGGATTGAAGGTCTCGGTATAGTCCAAACCTTCTTGCTGATGAAAGCCTCTAGCCACAAGGCGGGCTTGGCGGCTAGGAAGAGTCCCATCTGGGTTGTATTTGTGACGAAAGACCCATTTACACCCAAGAACATTCATATCAGGCGTACCGGGCACCAGAATCCAGCTTCCATTAGATAAAAGTGCATTGAGTTCATCTGTCATAGGCTCATAGCACGCCTCCATGGTTCGTGAGAATTTGCTTGGGTAAAACAGGTGGGTTCAGAAGTGGTACTTTGGGCAAGAAAGGCTATAGGAAGTGGATGACGGTTTGTTTTACGTTGTTTGGAAAGACGGAGGCCAGCAAGGGTTCGATAATTTACTGTATTCCGCTGGCGCCGTTCCATGGCAGTAGTGGGCTGGCATGCAGTAGACGGTGCAGGACAATCAACGATGCAGGGTGTCGGAACTGGTCTCTCTGTGAATGGAACTGGGGAGGAAGTGGACGGATTTAATGGTGCGGTCTGTGTTGGTCCCGAGCGAGGGGATAATGGTGGAGGTGGATTGGGGTGGGCACTGATGGGAGAGGGGACAGTGGGTAGAGGTAGTGGGGTGGTCAACGTGAGCCATGGGGTAGTAGGTGGGGGTGGAGATTTATCAGCGGAAGGAGAGGGTGTGAAAGGAAAAGAGGATTCGTCAAAGCGAGCGTGACGAGCAATGTATATACGACCACTAGAAGGATCAAGGCATCTGTAGCCAATGTAACTTGTAGGATAGCCAAGAAAAACGCAGCGTGTAGTGCTTCGAGACAGTAGAGTCCGTCTTTAGTTGGACCTTGGAGTAAAGGGCGCCAACTCTGTGAATCCTTGACAATAAAAGAATCAGGATGAAACTCAAAAAAGGAGTTATTATCGCGAGTGAACTGAGAAACAGAAAGTAAGGACTTGTTTAAAGAAGGAACGTGAAGTATATTTGATAAAGTTAAGGGAGTAGAATAAGTAGGGATGTGGGTGGTGCCAACATGTTTAATGCACAAATCTGAACTGTCACCAATGTGGAGGTTGTCAGAGCCGTGATACGGCTCAACTTGTTGAAAGACTTCGCAGATGAGGAGTTGCATGATTGGTGGCGCCGGAATCTTAGTACCAAGCTTCATGCGGGAAACCGGACGTAGGAGGAGGCACAACTGGAACAGCAGCGCGCGGAGTTGGAAGCAAACCCACAGTGGAAGAGTAAGCCTGCACTGGAGCCGAAGAGCGGCCTGGATGACGTTGTCGATAGCGATACGCACTGTGACCGAATTTGCCACAGACCGGGCAGCGTCTGGGGTGGAAAGAAAGGGCTCGGGGCAGGGAAGAGAGCCGTCGGTGAAGCCAATCAGATCAAAGGAACGCAGCAGTGGGAGAAGCTGCGTTTTCCACAACAGATAATTGGTGGAATTGAGTTTCAGAGAGAGGTAGTGATGCATTTGGGTGAGGTTGGGAAGAAGGGAGGTGGAGTGCGTTGGAGTGGTGGCAGAGGTGGTGGAGGAGGAAGATGAAGACATTCCCTGACTCAGATACCATATTAGATAAACACGGATGAAGAAGTAGTTGTCTTTCTCTATTCTATTATATGTATTTGCTGTACATTATACATAGTATTTATACACGATTGCTACATAGTACTGTGAACTGAATCAGTTCAGATTCGAGAAAGTAGGATCTCCCAGATGACTCGATCAGTCTGTTACGATGATAGTGCATGGGGTGGCGTTGGACTCGGTGCTTCTATTTCCTGATTATGCGGCTCCTTTAGCAGTGACTTGGCCTGCTCGTTAGCTGAGCTATGTGCATGGCTTGATACTTACCACTAGACTATGAGACCAGTTCCATACAATAATTGAATGACAAACTAATTTCACCCAGATCTGAAATCTCATTGGATCCCAATATCTTGGAACTTCAAACATCTGTATCTTCTTCATTTGTTCAATTCCTGAAAGCGATGTACTAGCAATTTTACAGTGGCAGCCACTAGAATCCCCTGGACTAGCTGGCTGTTCTTTAATATTGCAGAGGCAGAAGAATGGGATCTGGATTGGAGCCAGTAGCATTCTTCTCATTCTTTAAAAGTAGAATTTACAACTAATGTGGATGACAACTAAAAATTGTCCATTAAGATTTAAACTTTTATATACAGAGTCCAATGTTTTTCTCTATATACCACCATGTAATTAATCCCATCTCAAGTGATCATATATCAAAAACTTAGTGAAGCTCCATCTCTCCTTGATTTGCTAGATCATGGGTTATTCCAGCAACTGAGTACTCTTAACATTAACTGTGTTTTTTCTCTGCATATTGTATCACCACCTCATGTGCAGTTGTAAAATAACTGGTCGTTGTCGTTTGACTGTTACTCCAATAAGTACACTATTCTAGCAAACTGGAGCCTCTGGACCTGCAACGATGTGTGACTGCAGGCAATACAAATTCAGATGAACGGAGCCTGATTGTGGCTTCTGGTTCATCTAATTGTCATTTAGGGGCCGTTTGGCCCCCAATATTGAAAATGTCAGTATCTACATGCATACAGCAGATTTAAACTAATGGGTAATAATTTGATCCTGTGTTTTTTGTTATAGCAGAATGTAAGGTTTAGAATCACGGCACTGTGTGGACGTAGTGGAAACTGACTTGTCACGTCCGTTGTCAGCAATTTCGCATGGTCAGCTGCTGTCCACGACTGCTGAATTCCTCTGCTCAAACCTTACTCGTCCTAAAATTTAATACCATTTCGTTAGTAACAATACCAGGATTTTGAGTGACGGGAGCCAAACAGCCCCTTAACCTTTCTCAAAACATATAGTAAACTGTAAGAAGAAGAGGCCCACCAAGATTGAAAACATGGCCTAATGGCTTCCTCACGACTTGAACATGGGACTCCACCTTGTCGCCTATTAAAGAAGGCATTTCTAGTTAAAGCTGGCCTGAAATTCTTCATTTCACATTGATCTGCTATATCACGAGCCACTAAATCTCTGTTTAAATTTCAGGTTACTTGCATTCTTTTCCTGCATATCATCTCTCTTACTCTCATCTTTAGTAGTTGTTGTGAAATTCACCTTCTTTTTTTTCGTCTGGTAAAAAAAAATAAAAAGAGGTCCCACCGAGATTTGAACTCGGGTTACTGGATTCAGAGTCCAATGTCCTTACCACTAGACCATGGGACCGTTATCTAATAATTGTTGACGAGATCTTAAGTTAGTGAATAGTGTCTGCCATTTGACTTGCTTCTAATATCCAGGATGTAAGCGAGATTGAAATCCTGTCCAGCAGAAAACCCCATCATAAAGAGATCAACGAATGATGAACGGGATGTTAGTTGATGCTGGTAACGTTCATCTAAATCTTGAAAAATATTCTCAACTTTTTGGTAAAAGGTAAAAAAAAAAAAAGGAAGGTCCTGCCAAGATTTGAAATTGCATTATTGGATTCAGAGCCCAATGTCCCTAGCCAACAGAGTTCTATGTCAACCGTTAGACGAGAAATCTACTTGGAAGCTGACTGGAACTTCATTTGGTTTGCCAGGTCATGGGTTCTTTGAACACCTGTTTACTCATTTTGAATAAAAGTTGTTTCCTCATTAGACACCAGCAGCTCCAGATCTAGATTGACACTTTGAGATGATTTGACTTGGTATTACAATAGATATACAATGCTGGAGCCCCTAGGCTAAGAAGTACCTAAAGAGGAGTTGTTGCTGTCCTTTGACTTTATTACGGATTATCTGTATATCTTTAAGATATTTCTTAATTAAAAGATATTGTATATATGATAAAAATAGATAGCTTGTTTACCAAGCAACTCTGGCTTGCATGCCAAGTAAAAATCCTGTATATATTGGGGCTCTCCCCTCATCAAGAGCCTAAATACAATCCTTCTAATTTTTTTTTTACCTGTTGCCGCTGCCTCTACCATATTTCCACCATTTTTTTTCCCTTCCGCCGTTAAACCACCCACCACGCAATGGCCGGAGATGCTAAAAATCCCATGTCTGATTTCTCTTCTCCTTACTATCTCCATCCTTCCGATCATCCCGGATTGAATATATGTTCGGTCATTTTGAAGAGCAATAACTATCAAGAATGGTTTACTGCTATGCGCAACTCCTTCCGTGCTCGACGGAACTTGGCTTTATCGACGGCACCATAACCAAACCAGCCGTCGGCACGTCCGAATTAGAAGACTGGTATATGGTGAATTCTATGCTCGTCGGTTGGCTTCACAAGTCCATCGATCCATCGCTTCACTCCTCCATCAACTATTTTGACAACGTCAGAGATCGTTGGGATCAATTACGCAATCGATTCTCGGTTGGTAATGGACCTCGAAAGTTACATCTTTTGTCAACTTTGATTCGTATACGCCAAAATGGACAGCCTGTTGATGATTATTTTGGCTCCTTCAAGAAGCTTTGGGATGATATTGTTGCTTATTCGCCTCCAAGAACCTGCTCATGCGGCAAGTGCTCGTGTGACCTTCCTAAACTTATCGCTTCTGACCGTGATGAAGACATGGTCTATCATTTTCTCATCGGTCTTGACGACAACTATAGCATGTTGCGTTCTTCTATTATGGCCCAAGATCCGATTCCAGATATAAATCGTGTCTTTGCCCTTGTTCTTCAAGAAGAGAGCCACAAGTCTACAGTGGTCTCCCGGGATGTCTCCATCGACTATGTTGCCATGGCGGCTCGTCATCCATCATTGCCATTACCACCTATCTCTACTGTTGATCGGAAGTCTCTCAAGTGCTTGCACTGCGGTCGCTCCGGCCATGATGAAGCTACATGTTTTAAACTACATGGTATACCCGACTGGGTCAAGGAGCGACAAGCTGCCGGTCGTGGTCGTGGGTCATCTTCCTCCCGCGGTCACGGACGTACGTTTGGCCAAGCAAACTCCGCACAACATCATACCTCTTTCAACGCATCTTCGATGCCCTCTGACGTGGACCGACAAGCTTTCGGGCCAGCAATTTCAAACGACCAGTGGTCTTCAGTTCTAAATCTATTTCGGACTCTTGCTCCGCCTTCTACGTCTTCGGATCACGGTAAAAGTAGTTCTTCGCTGCCATGGATACTTGATACGGGTGCATCAAACCATTTGACAGGCGATCGTCTCACTGATGTTTCGTCTGTTCACTCTGTTTCCATTATTCTACCTAATGGCGATGTCACTTTAGCCTCATCTACAGGCTCCTTATTCTTTTCAAACATTAGAGTTGACAATGTTCTATATGTGCCAAATTTCAGTAGCAATTTGTTATCATTTGCAAAGTTAAATCGCGCGTTGCGCGCTCTTATCTTATTGACAGATCGATATTGTGTTATACAGGACACCAGTACGAGGACAGTGATTGGCGTGGGTGAAGAACATGGTGGGGTTTATTGGCTGCGACATCTTGGCAACTCTGCTCGTGCATCGTCTGCTCAATCCGGCCCCTCTTCAGCTATTCTCTGGCATCGCCGTCTCGGACACCCGTCTTTGACAGTCCTTGCTTCTATCTCTAGTTTAAACATTAGCGCACATTCTTTGGACAATTCCTCTCCATGTAATGCTTGCCATAAGGGTAAACAAACTCGTTGTTCGTTTATTCCTAGAAATAACAAAGCTTCAGCTATTTTTGAGTTACTACATTTAGACGTTTGGGGCCCTTATAGCACACCATCTTCCACGGGAGCCTCGTACTTTCTTACTATTGTTGATGATTATTCCAGAACTGTATGGGTTCATTTGTTTAGCAGTAAAACTAAAGTTGCATCTTTGGTAGAGCATTTTTGTAATTTTGTAACTCGACAGTTCAAGACGGGCGTCCAACGTGTTCGATCTGACAATGGTACTGAATTCATGCCTCTTCGACCTTATTTCCATCGGCATGGGATTGTTTCTGAACGATCATGTCCCTACACGCCTCAACAAAACGGCCGAGTTGAACGGAAGCACCGACATCTTCTCAATATTGCTTGTACGCTTCGTTTCCAAACTCAATTACCACTGAAATTTTGGGGAGAGTGCATACTCACAGCGGCGTATTTGATCAATCGTACTCTGACACCCTTGCTAGGAAACAAATCCCCAGCTGAATTACTCTATGGTACGCCACCTTCATATGATCATTTCAGAGTTTTTGGGTGCCTATGCTTTGCTCCTAAGCATCCTAAACCTTCGGATAAGTTTGCTGCACGTGGCCGTCGGTGCATATTTTTGGGTTACCCTTCAGAGCAGCGCGGTTGGCACCTTTACGACCTCGACACACATGAATTCTTTACATCTCGTGACGTGAAGTTTTATGAGGCTGAATTTCCCTATGCTTCCGCCCAAGCTGCTACAACACCTTCTGCCCCAGCTATTGAGGCGCCTTCTCCGCTGGTTGTGCACGACGAACCTTTGTCCTCCTCGGCTCCTGGGGACAGGGGGAGTCCTGACTCGCCAACTCTGCCTTCAGCTCCACCTTAGCCACCATCTCCTCATGCGAGCACTCGTGGTATTCGTACTCGGAAGCCAAATATCCGTCTTCAAGATTATATTTGCAACACTATTCGCAGTGCCATAAACCCCCCCACCCCACATCTCCACATACACCCACGACTGATCACATGTCTTCCGGTACACTCTATCCTCTTAATAATGTTGTCTCTTGTTCATCTTTTTCGCAAAACCATGTGGGTTTTCTTGCAGCTATTAGCACACAGTCTGAGCCTTCTTCTTATACTGAAGCTGTCTCGCACAAGCATTGGCGTGATGCTATGCACTCTGAGTTAGATGCTCTTGCTTCTAATGGTACTTGGGAGTTAATGGATCTTCCACCAGGCAAACGTCCGATTGGATGTAAATGGGTTTATCGAATCAAGTACAAATCCAATGGTGACATCGAACGATACAAGGCTCGACTTGTTGTCCTTGGTAATAGGCAAATCGAAGGCATTGACTACACTGAAACTTTTTCCCCAGTTGCCAAGATGACTACCGTGCGTGTTCTTCTATCAGTAGCAGTTGTTCATGGTTATGAGCTCCATCAAATGGACGTTCATAATGCTTTTCTTCATGGAGACTTACATGAGGAGGTTTACATGAAACCTCCCCCGGGTCTTAAAGGTGCCACTACCGATCAAGTTTGCCGTCTTAAAAAGTCTCTCTATGGTCTTCGTCAAGCACCACGTAATTGGTTTTCCAAACTAGCTGAGGCCCTGCGTGTGTTTGGTTTCACACAAAGTTATGCAGATTACTCTCTTTTCACTATTGTTCGTGACTCCATCACCATTTATGTCTTGGTATATGTCGATGATTTGATTATCTCGGGCAACAATTCTGCAGCTATCGCCGACTTTAAGTCTTACTTGAGTTCATGCTTCCATATGAAAGACCTTGGTAAACTTAAGTATTTTCTCGGGATTGAAATTTCTCGTAATCCATCCGGTCTATTCCTTACACAGCGTAAGTATACGCTAGATATTCTTTCTGAGGCCGGTCTTCTTGGTGCTAAGCCTGTCGAGTTTCCTATGGAACAAAATCATAAGCTTTCCACGGCAGACAGTCCACCATTTGCATCACCTGAACAATATCGACGTTTGGTAGGTCGTCTAATTTATTTGACAATCACGCGGCCAGAATTATGTTATTCCGTTCATATTCTTGCTCAGTTCATGCAAGCTCCTACAGATGCTCATTGGCAGGCTGCATTACGTGTACTTCATTATCTCAAAGGAAATCCTGGCCAAGGTCTCCTTCTTTCCTCATCTAGCCAGTTAGAGGTCAATGCTTTTTGTGACTCCGACTGGGCCGCATGCCCTACTACAAGGCGTTCTATCACAGGTTTCTTTGTCAAACTTGGGTCATCTCCTATCTCCTGGAAGACGAAGAAGCAGCCGACAGTGTCTCGCTCTTCTTCCGAGGCCGAGTATCGTGCCATGGCAGCGGTTTGTTCCGAGTTACGATGGATCGCATCTCTTCTATCTTCTTTGGGCGTTACACATAAAGGTCCTATGCACCTATTTTGTGACAGTCAATCTGCCATACATATTGCTGCTAATCCCGTTTTTCATGAGCGTACTAAACATATTGAGATTGACTAAGAAGTACCTAAAGAGGAGTTGTTGCTGTCCTTTGACTTGCTGCGTCACACTAATGTCCAGGATGTTAGCCATATTGAAACTGTCTCGCAGGAGCCTGCATTGTAGATGAATGGAATTTTTGTTCTTATATGTGATGTTCTTATATATACCAAAATGTGATAAATTCCGTTACTTGGGTTCTATTGTTCAAATAGACGGGGATGTCCAAAATGATGTTTGTCACCAGATCATTGCATGATGGTTGAAATGGAGGAGTGCAACTGGAGTATTATGCGACTAGAAGATCCCTCTCAGATTAAAAAGTAAGTTTTATAGAACAGCTATACGACCAACCATGCTTTATGGGAGTGAATGTTGAGCGGTGAAGAAACAAGGTCTCAACAAGATGAACGTGGCTGAAATGTGTATGCTGAGATGGATGTGTGGGAAGACAAGAAAAGATCGCTTGAGAAATGACTATATCAGGAATAAAATGGGGGTGGTGAGTATTGAGGACAAGTTGCGCAAGGGCCGACTCAGATGGTACGGACATGTGCAACGCAGACCTACTAGTACGCCTATACAAAGCGATGCTATTGAGCCAAACACTATAAAGATAAGAAGAGGAAGGCCTAAATTTACATGGGATGAGCTTATAAAGAGAGATTTTGAATCTCTACATCTCAATCAGAATATGGCCCATGATAGAGCTGAATGGAAACAAAGGATCCATGTAGCCGACCCCAACATAGTTGGGACTGAGGCTTAGATGATGATGATGATATGTGATGTTCTTATATACCCGGTAAATGACACAAAAACGAGAAGGTCTCACCAGATTTTGAACTCTAGTTACTAGATTCAGAGTCCAATGCCTTTGCCACTAGACCATGGAACCAATTGCATCACAATCTTAAGGCGCACAAGTCACTTTACTGCTGGATGTTGAGTTCAAACATCTGTTAGCTCGATTCATGTGAATTTGTTTCTACAGTGGATGCCATCGGATTCAGATCTGGTAGTCATTGCAAGACAAAATTTTAGAATGTTTGATATCTTATGGCTTGCTATAATAATAGGTGCAAAATTAGCCACATGAGCCCCCTGGGCTTTGAGAAAGAAGTGATAGAGTGCATAAAGAGGCGGATGACTGATGACACTTAGGTTGAGGCTGGTGTAATTTTTTTAAATTTAGGATTTTCCTAAACATCTGGTAGAAATAATAAAGGTCCCACTGAGATTTGCCTCTAGTTATTGGATTCAGAGTCCAATGCCCTTATCACTAGACCATGGAACCAATTGCATCGCAATCTTAAGGCACACAAGTCACTTTAATGCTGAATGTTAAGTTCACACATCTGTTTGCTCATTTCATGTGAATTTGTTTCTTCAGTGATGCCATCATCAGCTTCACATCTGCTAATCATTTCAAGACCAGATTTTAGAATGTTTGATATGTTATGACTTTCTATAATAATGAGTACAAAATGCTAGCCACATAAACCCCCTGGGGCTCTTGAGAAAGAAGTGATGGAGAGCATGCAGTGACTGATGACTGACACTTCGGTTGAGGCTGCTGTACTTTTTTTTTTAAATTTAGGATGTTCCTAAAAACTGATTGAAAAAAAAAGAAAGGTCCCACCGAGATTTGAACTCGGGTTATTGGATTCAAAGTCCAATGTCCTAACCACTAGACCATGAGACCAGTTCCATGCAAGTACTCGATGGCAAACTGATTTTAACCTATCTGAAATCTCGTTGGATCCTTATACCTGGGAACTGCAAACATCAGTTTCATTTTCATTTTGTTCTTTCGATTTACTCTTCAGTTGTGAAAGATGATGGTAATCTTGCAGTGCTAGACAGTTAAACCCCCTGGACCAGCTGGCTATTTAAAGCTCAAGAGACAGAAGAATGGGATCTTGGTTGATGCTGGTTGTACTCTCCTCATTCTTGAAAAGTAGAATTTCTTTACATATCTGAAAGACAGCTTAAAAGGGTCCATCAAGATTTGAACTCATTTATTCAGAGCCCAATGTCACTTCACCATGGAACTAATCCCTTCTCAAGTGTTGGACTTCAAACTCATATCAAAAGCTAACGTCGAGCTCTATCTCTCCTTGATTTGCTAGATCATGGGATATTCGTACATCTGTTAATTTTAAGGGGATTCATGTTATTTCCCTTTATTGTCTCTCACCTCATATGTAGTTGTGAAATAGATAGTTTCAGTAAGTGGTTTTTTTCTCTTTCATTTGACTTATTACTGCCAATAGGCAAACAGTACTTACAAACTGGAACCCCTGGACCAGCAACGGCTGTGACTGCAGGCAATAAATTTCAGATGCGGTTCATCTAATTGTTAAACTTACACTTTTTGTCAAAACATATGATTAACAGTAAGTAGAAGAGGTGCCACAAAGATTTAGACTTGGGCTACTGGATTCCTTACCACTAGAACATGAGACGGGATTTCACCATGTCAATTATTATAGAAGGCATTTGTAGTCAAAGCTAGCTTTGAATTCTTCATTTCGTGTTGATTTGCTACATCATGGGTGTACTCAAATCTCTATTTTCAGTTTCAGGTTAATTATATTCTTTTACTGCATGCTATCTCTCTATTGTGAAATAATTAATTGTTTAAATGTTGTTTCTTGACTGTCTGCTGAATAAAGATTAAAGAAAAAATAGGTCCCACCGAGATTTGAACTGGAGTTACTGAATTCAGAGTCCAATGTCCTTACGACTGGGCCATAGGATCCTTAATAATTATTAGGAAACCATCTTATTTGACCCATTTTCAATCTAATCAAAAGCTGAACATATATTGAGAGTTCCACAGATCTGCATTTTCTTATACCAGACATCGTCATTTTCAGGTCTGACCATTGTTGTAAGGTAAAGTTTGTATGAATCTTCTGGATCAGCTGGAAGTAGCCTCCCATAGTGAGAGATGAAATCTTGGTCGAGGCTAGTAGTATTCCTGGAATAAACCTTTACTTACGATTTAAAAAAAAGGAACATGAATCTCGGTTGAGGCTGTTGACATGCTTCTAATTTTCAATATATATGATTCAACCGAGTTCTGGTATAAAACAGAGAAAAGAAACTTAGAGTGAGATTTGAACTCAATATGTTGGGCGTCATAAATCTACTATCCTCACCCACTTTACATCACTATTAGAGAAGAATCTCAGTTTAAACTTGACCTGGACTGTCAACCATATTCTTATACCACAATATTCTGCGAATTTAAGGCATCTGTTTTCTTTCATAGCACACTAGGTAACATTCAGTTCTGGTCATTGATATAAAAGACAATTGTTTCCAGAACATGTTGTTGTCATTCGGCTTGCAATTACGACTAAGTTTACAATGCTGGCTACATGGATCCTGCGAACCAGCTGAAGAAACAGAATCAATGCTGCCATGAAAACGATAATCAATAGATAGTGTTATCAACTAGCTAGGCTATTAATTGATAATGTCACTTGAGCGTGAAGGAAGTTTTGGAATTCTACGGTCTGACGACAATCGTCAATGTGAGCTTGACCTCCTTTCAGCAGACAATAGATTGTTTTTTTGTGGGCTACGTGGTCTGACAACTAAACCTTGCATGTTCGGGTAACTGCAGAACAACCACCTCATGGACTCCGATGGTTAAGGGCTGAGGTTAGTTGGTTTCCAGGTGTCAGGTCTGCGTCTTGGGTTGTTCCTATGCAACGTGTTATGGAAATATAGCGTTGTTTGATCGGCAAGACCAGGGGTAACTAACAGTCGTGTTGTAATTTGAACTGGCTGAACTGGCTATGTACAATTGTACTGTTGTACAGTGTGATAGGACGGTTTCCCCCAAATGATGGTACTGAGACATGAAAGTCACCATCTTTGTTTTCCTTTTCTCTTCTACGGTGCTTCTAAATGGAAACTCCTTTTTCGTACGACTTTTTAATATATAAATTTTGGGAGTCTATCCATCTAATCCAGGGGCGGATCTAGCAGGGTAACTAGGGTTCTAGTCCTCCCAAATCCACGAATATGTATCTAAACATCTATAGTATAATCAAATATTCTACATATATACTTTTTTAGACATAATCAAAGTAGTTAGTCGCATTGATATTTGTATCTTCTTTTTAGTTCGGTGATCTGGGTTAAAGTCATACTCTCAACATTTTTGTACAAATTTGCTGACTTCAACCCCCCTATTACAATGAATACCGAGTTCATCTAACTTTGTCCCTCATTGTAGTTTTCTGTCCGCCACCGATCACTCCCCATCAGGCTATACGGAAGTTAGCCCATTAAAAGAAGGGGTTGCATATATACCTTTCTTTCTTATACTTATATATGCCATAATATCTATATAAATCCTATCTAAGTATAAGGCGAGACTAGGATTGAGCACTGTGTCGGGTTTAACCCGACGTGTGAACACCGAATCAAAATTGACCAATATTTTTTGCAGGTGCGCTAAGACCATTATTTTTAGACCCACAATTTAATACGGATTGGGTCAAGGTCTAAGTAATCCAAACATCAATATCCAATCCAGTCTAGTCTCTCTCTCTCTCTCTCTCTCTATATATATATATATATATATATATATATATATCTACTTATTTTAGTTATATGTAATAAGATAAAAAATTAAATGTATGTATGTAATTCCTAATTATCATTTTGACAAGGGCAACAATTTAATACAAATGGGCCTCACATATTTCTTTGACGTTTGTTGATCATTCTACATCTATTTCAGACCATGCACATGCCCATCTTTCATTCCAATATTTTTTTCTATCTTGTTTTTACTTAACTATGTTTCTTACTTAGACTTTCACAATATATTGATTTATCTTAGCTATAATTTAAAATAAAAAGTCAGATTGTCTTTCTGTATGTACTCAAAAGACAATATTGCAAGCAATGATTTTCGTCAATTGTTTTGATGCTCCGCCAGATGATTTCTGTCGATTTGACAATATAATAAAATTGTCCTCATCATGTCATTATTTATTCCAAATCTCTTAATATCCCTTTTGTACTCAACCACACAACTCAGTCAAGGACAGATCCGGGGGGACAAGCGGGGCCGCCCCTCCAATAAAATTAAATAATTATATATGTATAGATAAAAGTATGTATGTATATTGGTAGTGTGTGTGTATGTACCGGTCTTATATTTAATATGATTGGTTTGGTAGCCTACTGGATCATTAGGCACAGTGAAACGTACTGTAACGACCCCGCCTTCCGGTAACCCCCAATTAAGGGAGACCCGAAGGTCGGAATCGTTATTCAATTAACAGGATCAAAGGTTCGACAAATAATTAATAACAATTATGAAATTCTACTAACTAACTGAAATTTGGTATAAAATTAAAACTTTACTTACCTTTGAAAACCTTGGGAATCTATCTATCCAAGCTTGAATCCACTCTAACTAATCCTCCTTGCACTTTATATTTTACTTTCACAATGTGTCACTTTACTGTTTGTTCTTTCAATTGTTGTTCCTAAAACGTCGACAAACAAAATGTCGGTCAGTATATCGAAATATACTGGTATGTGGGAACAACTAAAATCTTACAAATATGGCTAACAATTTAATAATCACAAGCAAATCAATTAACAAGCCAATTTACACTTTTCAGTATGACGTTCTCCACCGCTTTTGCCCTAACCCTGGCATACCCACCTTAGGGTGCCCTTTGCCAATGACTTATGACCACCTTCTCAATCCCGAGCTTGGTGCCTGGGGGTCACCACTCATGGTGCCCACTAGTCATGCAATATCATAGGCCACCTTCTTGGTGCCTGGGGTCACCACTCAAGGTGTCCATTGGTCTACCCATCTGAGCCTGACCTTTGGTATCATCCATCAGGGTGGCATGTGGGTGCGAGAATACATGCTTCTATTTTTAATGTGATAATCATAGTGACTTTATGATTTGCAAGTATGAACATCCAACAGATAATTTGCATTCAATGCGATTAATCATTCGGAAAAACCTCGGGAAACTAAGGCGGTTATCCATAATTAACCACATACCTGATCCAGAGCAACTTGATTGTCCAAGCAATAAGGATAAAGAATCAATCAACAAGAAATCAACAATATCCTGAAATTAATGCATACGATCCAAGTGTTATAGTTTATCCAGGACATTCTAAAGCTAGACTTGGATTCCACCTTAGGCTTTCTAGACCACATTAGGGTTTTATTAGGGTTTTTGCCTCCATAACACTTTTATCATATTAAATGCCCTCTTAGTTCATAAACCCTAATTTCAACATCATAAGCCCAATTAAAGTCGATCATTTCTCTTTTATACCAAAATTACCTTCTTTATCCTTTTAAGTTATTTCAAGGTCATTAGACTCAATTATCGCCTTTAGTTTCTTTCGGATTAACAACTCATAATTCATTATGGTCTAATTCCCATATGAACCCCATTTATTATTAATTCTACCTTGACTCAATTGAAAACCCTAATTTCTATATTAAGGTTATTTATCCACAAATTATGGACTTTAATGCTCGAAATAGCATATTCTTACTTTAATCATGAAATTAATCAATTAAAGCCATTAAGAGTCGAATTTACCAACATTATGGTTTCTAGGCCCATTAAAGAATTATTCATGCACATTAAACTCGAAATTAAACTAATTACGTGCAAATTCATCCTTTTTGTTCCTAATGTGCCCTTTCATCATTAACAGGTTAATACTAACCCTAATCATCCATTAAACCCTGATAAATATATTATTCATCTCAAAATAAGGTTCTTTAACCATTAACACATTAAAGTTGGTATCTTCCATTACTTTTCGAATTGCAGGAGGAATTAGCTTTTAAAAATATTTTTATTGTATTCCTCTCATTTTTCTGAGTAAAATTGATATATTATGTGCATCTATCTGAGCTACGGTTGAGGAGATATGAATTTAACAAAAATTGACTTACTTCAGCCAATGAGGAGGCGCCACGTAGCCCATTACATGCAACGTTGGCCATCAATTAACACATGGACCCGGACGTTACAAATAGTATCAGAGCCATAACCCCTCCAATAGGTGGGGCCCACATGGGAATGTGGCATGACAGTCTTGATCCGTGCGGTCCAGGTAAGTTGGAAAGGGCTATCCGTAGAGACGAGATGGAGCCGCCCTTGCACTGGTAGCCGTGGACGAGAGCTGGGTGTTCATGGGCCATTGTGGGCCTGCACTGAAATGGGGTCAGATTATGAGACCATATAGTTGAGCCTTGACGAGGACGTCAAGAGTCTAAGTGGGGGAGATTGTAACATCCCAGGATTTGAGGCCTCGGATAACATGATCTTAAAAGGAATGATTGGACTACCCATATCACCAAGGTGCACCTCCTTTTTCGGGAGTCCATCACTAAGAACTCCATAGTTAAGCGTACTCAGCTTGGAGTAGTACTGGGATGAGTGACCAGTCGGGAAGTTGATCCTGGCTTGCACGTCAGTGAGGACAAAGTGCGCAGTTAAGGCTAGTGGTGGTCAGTGGGGCCAGTCGTCATTCCTAACACTCTACTAGAGCCTTGGGCAGTGGGTCTAGTCTTTACACGTACTCTGACTCTGGTGGCACATGTTCAATTCTACTTTTCTACATTTTTAATAAAATCAACAAGTCACACCTAAAATTTATATGATACCGTGTTCACTTTAGAATAAAACTATACAAACGCAATACTATGGATGATTGGATAGTCTATTGGAATGACAAATGTTGTGTATTGCTTCTTACACTTGTGGTCATGGGTTCAATTCCCAATGACTATAGTCTTTGATATTTTAATACATCTTTTCAGTTTCAATACCTCCTTGCAACCATAAATGTCTGACTCCTTCATGAACACATATTTAGAGGCAAGCTAAAAATACGAACCATATCCAAACATGTCTAAGCAAGTTAGTAATGCATTATAGAAGCATTAGAAATAGTTTTTGAGCAAGAATGTGAAGAGAATCACAAAATACCACTTTTGACTCAAAAACCACATGCATAGTGCACACTAACTTGACAAAAACAAGTTAGAAAAGGTTATAAGCAAGAAAATTTTACCTTTGTTCTTACCATTCCTTTTTCCACTTATTGTCACCCTCTACACATCTCACCTTTCTTCTTTCATGTGGATTGAGAAGTCAATTTGCAATTCAATAGCTCAAGTCAATCCATTTGCAAGTACCTACAAGAAGAAAGATAAAATGGTCTCCAATCATATTTTTGGGTCCGGAGGGGTTAGTTTAGCAACCCAAGTCCTATTGCTCTTGGGTGCTTTTCTAAAAGGACAACAAGTAGAATAATGACCAATTTTATTGCAATAGTTGCATGTGCCCATAGTCTTGGAACTAGAGGATTCTCCATGGAATATTGGATGTCCTTTACCTTTGTTGTTTCTTTGACTACTATCATATCCTAAACCATGTCTACCAATTTGTTTAGTAGTATGGTGTAGGATATCATTAAGATTTCTTTTACCAACTAAGAATTTTTGCAAAGAAGATCTCAAAGTATCATTATCATGCATAAGAGAGGTAATAGAAGAAGACAACTGATTAATCTTATCTCTAGAATGCAAAAGATCATTTTCTAAGAAAAGAGCTTTAGTTAAATAAGAGTCTCTATCAATATGAAGAGCAACAACATCATTCTCTTTACTAGTAGAACTAGAACATGATTCATGCACATTGATTTTAGCAAACAAGGAGGCATTTTCAGTTTCAAGTAAAACAATCTTAGAAAGATAAACATCATTTTCAGATTCTAATTCTTGCAAAACAAAATCTTTGTCCTTGTTTTCACATTTAAGAACATCAATATCATGCATGAGAGAATCAACAATTAAAGTACACTCTTCATTAGAACTAGGCATAAGAGGTTGAGCTTCTAGAAATCTAATCTTATCAAGCAAACTAGCATTTTCAAGTTTAAGAGAGTCTACTTGGCTAAGACAAGCATTTTTGTCATCAAGCAAGCAAGAATTAGCATGTTCAAGATCATTTAATTCTACATGTAAATTATCAACAATTCTAGCAAGCTTTTTCTTTTTCCTTTTATAAGACTTAAGAGAGACACAAGTATCATGAATAATATCAATCAAAGATTCTTTATCTAAGGAGTTTAGATTTACCTCACTTGAGTCCTTACTTGTTGATGCCATAAGAGCAAAATGGCATTCTCCTTCATCACTACAGCTTGAGCTTGATCCTCCACTTAAATCTTCACTTGAGCTTGAGTTGGAGGAGTCACCTGAGCTTGTGTGGCACTTATTTTCTCTTTTCTTGTGATGATGGGTCTTCTTGCCTTGTAGACAATCTATCTTGAAGTGACCATTCTTTCCACACTTGTGGCACCGGATGGAGGAGGACTTGCCTTTGTAGAGTTTACCCTTGAAGTACATGGCATCTTCTTCAGCTTGAGAGGATGGAGAGGCTTGACCAACAATAGCCTTGATTTGAGCTTTCATTTCAGCCTTCTTCATTCTCTTGAGTTCTTTCTCTTCTTGTCTTTCTACTTCCTCCCTCTTGTCAAGTGTGGCTTCATGTGCTTGTAGATTTCTAATGAGCTCTTCAATAGGAATATCCTTAAGAGACCTTACTTCTTCAATGGAAGTCACCTTGGGTTCCCACCTCTTGGGAAGAGTTCTAAGGATCTTTGAGTTGATCTCTCCACTAGACATAGGATGACCTAGAACAGCAAGACCATTCACAATGCTGTTGAGCCTTGAGTACATGTTGGCTATCCTCTCCTCCTTTCCCATCTTGAAGTTCTCAAGAAGCCCTTTGAGCATGTAGACTTTGCTTTCCTTCACTTGTTCTGTCCCCTCATAAGTGATGCATAGCTTTCTCCATACCTCATAGGCTGTTTCACATGAAGAAATCCGGTTGAACTCAGTGGGGGTCATGGAGGCATAGAGGATGTGCATGGCTCTAGCATTCAAGGTTGCTTTCTTCAAAGTAGCATCATCCCATTCTTCAATCTTTATCGTAGGTAGCTTGTATGGGCTGTTCACCATTTGCCACATCTCAAGACTTGATCCTTGGATGTATAATTGAAGCCTTCTTCTCCAATAGATGAAATTGCTCCCATCAAAGATTAGAAGGCTGATCAAGTATCTCCCTCCTTGGTAGTCACCCATCTTCTCCTACTTGTTGAAATATGCTTGAAGAAGCCCGCTCTGATACCAATTGTTGGATCCTAGATGGGTGATTAGATGCTCTAGAGGGGGGTGAATAGAGATGAATGCACTTAAACAAAATTCATTAGACCTTCAAGATATATCACAAGATAATGTTGCTAAATAGGAAATTTGTGTGCAACTAAAACATACATAGCAAGGGAGAGAAAGATTGAACATACACCAATTGACAAGTTGTTTTAGAGTGGTTCCACACTTCAAACTAGAAGTGAGTCAGTCCACTACCTAGAGAGGTCAACCTCTAGGATTTCTTAACCTTTCACCTTCATTATATTCATTATAAGAGATACAATGCATGACCACCAAAGGACTTACCTATCTAATACAAATAGTCTTCAACCTTACCAAGGACTTACCTACTTTGTAAGGAGTCTTCCGCCTTCTTCCAAGGACTTACCTACTCTTGCACAAGTCTTCATCCTTGCAGGGATCACCCACTCTTCTTGGATCTTCCGCCTTTGACTTCACCTTCAATCGGAGAAGCTTCCACCAAGGACTTACCCACTTGAGCAAGGAGTCTTCTGCCTTCACAAAGGGCTTACCCACTCTTGCTCCAAGTCTTCAGCCTTGTTCTTCTTCACCTCTCTTAGCCAAGAGAGAGAACCTTCATCTTCATGGTTGAAATGAGAGATAGGGAGGTGGTGGAAGTGAGAGCCTCACAAGATATACATGTTGGACTAGCTCTCTTACAGATTTCCTACTCACTCTAACGAATGTAGCAATTGATTAAGCTTATAGAGAGAGGAGGCTGTAGGAAGCACTCAACTATAGAATAGGAACCTCATAGAGTTTTGCATTGAATGCTCAACCTTGGAATGAAGCCCAAGGGGTCCTATTTATAGCTAGGGATGTCTCTTTGCCTTTGGGAACACTTGAGAACTAAAAATAGCCGTTTTGTGGCTTGCAACAAATATATTTTCACTTGTTGCAACTCCACAACGGCTAGAAGCACTTTTTTGTACTTTTCCGTACAGTGCAATCGGTCGAGTTTCTATAAGGGTAACTTGACCGATAGAGTAAAAGACAAAGTCGACATTCAAACCATCGATCGAGTTTGTCCTGGGAAAACTCGACCGACTAATGAAAATCAAATTGGTCAGTTACTCCATCGGTCGAGTTCTGTGAAGTATAAACTCGACCGATCAAAAGTCATTTTCAAAATCCAATTAGGATCAGTCGAGTTTGCAACTCACAGAACTCGACCGATGAACAACCTGATGTGAATTTTGAAAAATGTCTTTTGAGTGCTTAAACATTCGATCTAAGTGCTCCTGATTTTTTCTAAGCTTAATTACAAGTCATACAATCATTACAAGTGATTTACAACATGATTCTAATAGATTTACATCATATTACAAAAATGTGCACTTGTATTGACTTTGACTTGTCTTTTCTCCAAGTTGATATGCGCAAGTTAGGGCATTTGGAGTGTGTCTATATCTAATCTAAAGTCACTCAAGTAGAGACATTATACACCAATATGTGGAATGGTTAGTCATCATCAAAACACAGGTTTAGTCAATTTAGACGTGAGTCAACATTGACCTAATTGACCTTGAGTCAACATGAAGGGTGGGTGGCGGCTAGGTTAATGTGGGGGAAGCATTAGGATTGAGAGGAGGGAGATCTAAGGGGGATTGAAACTCTCTAATACCGTATAGAAGAACAAGATGAATTCTATAAAGTGAATAGAATAGAGTACAATGCCTTCTCTTTTATAAGACAAGAGAATAAAACACAAACACAACTGAACAATATGGGATAAATAACACAAGTAAAAACTAGAGTAGAACACAAATCATAAGTAAAAATAACATATCTCATTAAACATAAAATAATTTTGTTGAAATAGATTAAAACTACGAGTATGCCACTATCTTTAATTTTTATAGAAGTTTCGACACAGTATGGACCAAAATTTGACTCACAGCCGAAATATATAACATGGGTTGGGTTCAAGCCTATAAGTGTGAAAAATTGGGATGTGCTCCGACTGGCCATCCATACAAATTATGGTCTGAGTCTTAATTTCAACATTATGTCTTGACGCTCAACCAGAAATGAAGCCATGCATAAAAATGCTAAACTAGTTTCATCATGATGTATGATATCTACTCCTTTTCAGTGTTCAGTTAATAATTGTTTCCATAATGGAACCAATGGTAATGATAAAGCAAACCGGTTCAAGCCGGGTTAGGCTAGAGTGGTCGAAGCGATATGACCAAAAATGATGTCAACATGGCATCATTACGAAAAAGGATTGTTCCTTTAGTTATAATGGTATTATTGGTTAGACTAGTCAAATTGTATACTCCGTAAATATGTAACACACACACATAGTAGGTACACATATGTATAGTTGTGTATATGAATGTATACATTTTAATGTCTACATATATTAATATTGTTGAATAAATTTATTCATCTTGTTACCATGTTTGTATACATGCATATACATTTTCCTATTGCTATATTTACATTCATATAATGATGTATATGTGTTTATATCCTTGCCGACTCAACATCCATGTTATATGATGTAGGATATAGATCAGTTTACTAGAACTTGTTATATATATTTATGTATATGTGTTTACCTTTGTGTATGTTTACATGCATATGTATATGTACACATAGTTATATTTATTAAATCTAGGTAAAAGTATTAATTAAATTTTAATATATGTTGTTAATATAATATATAGATTTTTGTATGATCAAAGACAACAAACAATGTGTAGTACCTACAATAAGTGCAACATGAATTCCAATTTCAAATTTATTTAGCTGTCTTATTTTTCAATAATTGAGATTTCGTTTTATATTAAATATTTTTATTGGTATATAATGTATGTTAAGTGGCCTCATATGTGTAACATAATTGGTTCTTAATGTATTAATTAAGTGCTAACAATAGTGTGTGTAAGAACCATTTTAAAGTTGCCTTGTTGACATATGTATGTGTATTGTTGAGTAGCATGGAAGAAATATGATAGGTTGTTCCAGTTTGATCTAATTTGGTATGGTTCAACCGATCAAATGACTCTAACCGGATGGCCTGATTTGATTCCAAAAGCATTATGACTAACGCATATCCCGGTCTCTCTTGCTAACCATAGTAAGAGTGGAATATCTTATTTGTCTATAAGACTTCTTGGTACATACATACTTCAGCCAGTCACTAGAGTAACTCTATCCTTATCGAGCTTGATCAGTCCATCGTCATCGATCTCCTCAAAACAACATGTAGACCAAAAACACCATTGTTGTTTATATAACCCCATGGTCAAGAGCAAAGGTTCCTTGATCTAACCTAGCGCCAATTTGTTCATGTCATGGTCCAGTTGGGCGTGTTGAAACTAATCCTTTCTATCAAGGTCTGGGTCTAGGTTGGTTTCTAATTTATTCGTTGGATTCTCTGTCAGCCTTTTCAGAATTTTTTATGGCTGGTTTGCCAACATGACGAGGGCGTGATGAATATAATAACTCCTAACTTAACAAAAAAAGGTCAAGGTGAAAACCTTGATGCACTAATTTGTTAGGTCGGACTAGGTCATAACTTTGTAGACATCAACCATGACTTAGCCCAAGACTTCACCTAGATTTCACCAAGTAGAATGTATGGTAATACAAGATGTTAAGCACATGAAATTCATGTTGAGTAAACAATTTACTCTAATATTAGTGGCAATGATAAGAGAGTTTCCCCTCTGATGAACTAACCCGGTTGTTGACGAACCATTCCAATTCTAAATCAACATCTCAAACATATATATTAAATATACTCATATCTCGGGAGATCTCATATGCTATCTAGACTTGATTTCATCTCCTTTTTTGATATATTTTAAACTATAGGGGTCTACAGTCCCATCATAATTGTGATGCAAAACTCAATTATTTCTATATATACATCATTTCGGTGCCCCAATGGGTTTCAAAACCACGATCTATGCTACAACCCACAATAGGCCTTTTCGAGATGAGCTAGCTTCGAACTGTTGATTTCATCTACTGTTTGTGGAATATTTTAACCAAACTCTCTCTATTTTTAGATAAGAAACAAACATTACCTCTATGCCCTGATCCCATGGTTGCACTTCATGTACTGTTATGTGTACCCCCTATCATATTCGTGAAAGAAAGTGGTTTTAAAAACACTTGTAAAATTTGATTGAATTATGTTGATGCATGTTATCTCATTTTTTTTGGATTTGAAAAGCATGTCAACTCTATTTCTGATCAAATGAAGATGGTGTGCACAAGTAAGAAGAAGAAGATATGAAACATATCTATACATATAAGTTTTGTAAAAAATGATAAAATGCCAAATACCCAATCTCAAAGTTTCTTTTTCCTAAAAAAATGTGCCTATTTTGTTCTAGCCACAAGTAGAATTGGGTATTGGGAGCAAGAAGCTTTTCATTTTTGCCTTAATGTAGAAGTCTACTATTGCTATTGTCATACCCGTAACATAGTTCATGCTTGCTTCCAAATCTTAACAATAAAAGGGTATGCACAAAGATGTGTTTGAGTCCTTTTTATTGTTCTTACACAAAGGGAATGAGAGGTGGTGTAAATATCACTCTTTCATTGTTCTCTTTTGTTTATACAATATATTGTTTTCTTTAAAGTGGTCATTCTATTCATCCCGTGGTCAGGGGTCAAACCTGAGACCTCTTGAAAATAGACCAAGTGTCTAACAAACTAGGTGGTTTATATAATCTATTGTTGAATGCAACCATCATCGAATATTTATCATATTCAACCATGTTGGATTTGGCTACATTGATACTTATTTTTCATTCAGCTCAATTATATGCCATATTTTTATTTAGATGTAAAGACTTAAAATATCAGGTAACACTTTTTTCCATATTATTTTCATCACTTCATCTTTTACTTATGCTTTACTATATGCCACTTGGTTCTTGATGGTCTCTTGATATTAATCTATAAGTGAGAAAGTAAGTAATCTAGTGTTTGGAGTCTTCAATCAATAATGCATACACTAAAAACAATGCACATAGGATTTATTCATATTCTCTCCTCAGGCAAGAATTCCAAAAAACGATGACCAATAACCACACTCTCCAATATATACATGTGTTCATCTCTTCATGGATTTTTTATTTACATATTTTCTTCTTTTCTTTCAATATGAGCATAAGAAATCCATGCGCTTCCATCCTACAAAGCCCTATATATAGTTAGGCTCGCCCATCCGTTGTTTATTTCCAAATATTTCTGAGAAACATTTTTCCAAATACTCTTCTGAGTTGATTTTCTTTCTTGATTGTTTTTGCCTTAGGTACATAATGCAGGCCACATGGTCCCAATGGACCAGCCAAAGGCAGCACTAGCAATGCTAATGAGGTGGATGGATGGAAGCTTGGATGGGACATATGGAGTTTCACTTATTTCTGATATGTAGTTTGACATGGGAAAAGCAGCCAAAATAACTTTAGGTCCCATGGAGATTTGAACCGGGTTTACTACATTCAAGGTCCAATGTCCTAACCACTAGATCATGAGATCGGTTGATGCTAAGCATTCATATTTAATTATATAGAATATGTAAATATTGGAGTATCGTTACAAATTGAGTTGTTTAGCCGAGTAATACTATATAAATATTGGAAATGAGGTTTTACATGTATGACTTGTTTTGCAACACTGTAATTTTATTTTATCAACAATTGGACAGTGCTATGTGACATCTCTCATCAACAAGTACTTGCTTTTCGATCTTAGATTTATTATCTAAAAGGTGAATTTGAAGGTGACAGATGGAAGCTTGGTTGGGGTTGACAGAGTATCACTTGTTAGTGATATGTAGTTTGACAGGGGAAAAAGCCAAAATAAAATTAGGTTCTATGGAGATTTAAACTCAGTATACTAGATTCAAATCCAATGTCCTAACTACCAGATGATGGTACTTGTTGATGCTAAACATGCATAGCTAACTTTCTATAGAATTTGTAGATAATGGAGTATTATTACAAGCTGACTTGTAGTAAAATTCTTAAACACAAGAAAGAGGCTATCCACATATGAATTATTTTGCAACACTGGTAGTTCTATTAATCAATAATAGAACAGTGCCACATGGCATCTCTAATTGCACTTACTACTATTTTGTCTTTATTATGGAAAAGTGATTATAGAGGTTGCGCTGCTCACTCTCAGATAATTATATGAGTCACCCATCTAATTTTAAAAAAATACAGACAATAAAAAATGATTGTCCTCTTTTCTTTACGTTAGTCCTCTACCTCCGACATGCTATTTTTTCAGTAGATTTTTTGTCGGTAAATACTTTTGTTTTAGGTACATAACACTGAATACATGGTTTCAATGGATCTGTCAAAGGAAACACTTCTTACTATATGTAGTGTGAGAGGGGAAAAAATAAAAGAGGGGAAAAAATAAAAAAAAATACATTAAGGTCCCATCAAGATTTGAACTCAGGTTAATAATACATGTAGCTTGATAGGATTTTTTTTTTTGAAAAGAACATTAGGTCCCAACAAGATTTGAATTTGGGTTATTGAATTGAGAGTCCATTGTCCTAACCACTAAACCATGGAACCAGCCGCTTCCAAGCAAGTATAGTTAACTTATTGTATAACAATACAAAATACCGAAAAACCAAAATGTAAGGTCCCACCGAGATTTGAACTCGGGTTACTGGATTCAGAGTCCAATGTCCTAACCACTAGACCATGGAACCAATTGATGCGGATGATGTGTACCTAACTTATTGTATCATAATAGACAAAACTAGGAGGTATATTAGAAACGAAACTGGAAGGCCCCACAGAATTGAAGTCGGGTTAATGGATTCAGAGTCTGGTGTCCTAACCATTAGATCATGGGGCCAGTTGATGCGAAGCGCGTATAGCTAACAGTGGTTATTGTATTCAGAGTCCAATTTCCTAACCACTAAACCATGGGACCGATAGACTTTTAAAATTAAAACTCAATTTTAGGTAGAGATTGTTGTTCTACTCTCCTTTCGAATACATTATTTCGGCTGTTATGGTAGATATATATGAATTCATAGTCTCATGTCACTAAGCGACACAGGAAATATGCTACCGCCTCTACTTGAATTGTAGGTTTCCGACACCTCTTCCGCCTATCATCAAGGATCCGTTTAGCTACTTCGCAGCAATAGTAGTATCGTAGATACTAACTAATCATGTTAGAAGTTCAAGAACATCGATTTTGTATTGGGATATGAGGTTTTCTGACCGAGTGCCCGTTTTGTTAACTCAGGAAACGGCGACGGAAAAAAAAGTCCTACCCTGACGCCTTAGTCGGTAACGCGCCTTTGAGGCGGGTGGGGGTGGTTTTAGGTGGGTTTAGTAGTTTTTGAGAGGGGGCATGTTGTTTCGGTATGAGGTGGCGGGTGGGGAAAGAAAAAGAGTAAAAAAGAAGAAAAAAAAGAGAGAAACATTTATTTTGTGCATAAATACGTAATGATTTTTTTACGAAATAAACATGGCTGAATTTCTTATAAAAATACAATTCAACAGACTAATATTTATATATTAATTTTTTATGCATTATCAGCTGTAATGAGTGTGAAGAGGAAAGTAAAGGAGGAGAAAAAAATGAAGAGTTATTTCTAACTTTTAATCTGATATTTATTGGTGTTCGCTTTTTAGTTGAATGTACACACTTATAAGAGTAATACACCCACATTTTAATTCTTAAAATGTGTCAGAAGGGAACACTTTCATTCAAAAGTGAGCGCATTGATGGCATTACTAGGCACATTCAATCAAAAGTGGGCGCATCTAAGGCGATAATGTGCACATTCAATTAATATTGGGTATATTGAGGGCACTAGTGGGCGCATTCAATCAAAAGTGCGCTCATTGAGGGCATTACTTGGAGCATTCAATCAAAAGTGGACACATTCAGGGCGATAGTGAGCACATTCAATTAATATTGGACACATTGAGGCATTAGTGGGCGCATTCAATTAAAAACAAGCGCATTGAGGGTATTACTAGGTACACTCAGTAAAAAATGGGTGCGTTCATCAAAAGTGGGCGCATTCAGGACGATAGTGTGCACATCCAATTAATATTGGCATATTGAGGGCATTAGTAGACACATTCAATCAAAAGTGAGCGCATTGAGGGCATTACTAGGCACATTCAATCAAAAGTAGGAGCATTCAATCAAAAGTGAGTGTTTAGGGTGATAATGTACACATTCAATTAATATTGGGCACATTGATGCACTAATGGGCACATTCAATCATTGAAGGCATTACTAGGCAGATTCAATAAAAAATGGGTGCATTAAGGGCGATAGTGTGTGCATTCAATTAATATTTGACACATTGAGGGTACTAGTAGGCATATTCAATCAAAAGTGACGTATTGAGGACATTACTAGGCACATTCAATCAGAAGTGGGCGCATTTAGGCGATAGTGTGTGCATTCAATTAATATTGGACGCATTGAGGCACTAGTGGGCACATTAAAACAAAAGTGTCTGCATTGAGGGCATTACTAGGCGCGTCAATCAAAAGTCGGTACAATCAATCAAAAGTGTGCACATTTAGGATGATAGTATGTAGATTCAATTAATATTGGGCGCATTGATAGCACTAGTAGGTGCATTCAATCAAAAGTGGGTGCATTACCATTCACATTATGTTGAAATTTATGCTAATTTACTATTTATGTACATACTCCAAGAAGTAGACGCATTCACACCATAATTGAGCGCTTTTCTACATATATTAGGTGCATTATGTTAAGATTTACGCTAATTAGTTTTTGACCGACAAAAAAAAATATTTACGCTAATTTGTTATTTATGTATGTACTCTAAGAAGTATGTGCATTCACACCATAATTAGGCGCATTCGCTGGGCGCTTTTGTACAAGTATTGGGCGCATTATGTTAGGATTTGTGCTAATATGCTATTCATGCACATACTCTAAGAAATAGACACATTCCCACTATAATTGGGAGCGTTTGTATCATAATTGGGTGTTTTCTACAAATAGCGCATTATGTTAAGATTTATGCTAATTTACTATTTATACACATGCTCATTCCTTTATTTTTTTCTACAAAATATACAAAAAATATTTATTTATTATTTGATATATTTTTTGAAATATATCAATATGTTCAAATATATTTTTAATAACTAATATGATGAATTTTGTTTTGTCTAAAAATTCATTATGGAATAAAAGGTATAAACAAAACAATACATTTTCCTATTTTATTTTCCCTAAAAAAAATCAAAAAGAAAAAAGTATATTAAAAACGAGACCCGCGCTGGGAGGAGCAGCTTTGCATAGCCCCCTAGTGAGTCACGTAAATCAAACTAAAAAAAGTTAAAGACTACAAGAATCATAATCACACCTCCCGAAGTCTATAAATATACTTTATAAGAACACTACGCCAAATTTGCGGGAGTCCCTCAGATGCAGGTATTCTCACCTTGCTAGGCAAGGAGTAATAGATACACAGCCGAGAGATCTAATTGATTGGGTGTATCCCGCATCAAATACCTACCCTAAAAGGACTCCTTGCTAATGTGAAGCATGCATGCTTTGACGAATATGGTACTTGAATTGCCGAAAGGTCTTAAGGAAATGAAGACTAATGATTTTGAAAAATACAATGCCGAAGGAGAGCTCTATACCTCTCCACATTGAATGGTATAGATGCTAGAATCTCATCACGGGTCAACTGCACATTATCCTTAGCTAGCCGCATAACACTTGCGCGGCCAGTTCTCAACTTTGTGCCATCTTGTACAAATATCTCTTCTTCCTATGGTTCATGGTTGTATGTGATAGAATAGTTTGGATCATCTAGAATGTTATCTGCGGAGGCAGTATTTTTAGGATATGCACCTGCATGGACCTTCTCAAAATATCAATATTAATCTGGTGAAGATATGATATTATTGACATTTTAATGAAGATCTTACACATACTGGATATAGACCTGCATGGACCTTCTCAAAAGCCTTCCCACAACAACCTTGATTGGTCTGCCATTATTCCTATTTTGGTCTTGAAACAACACAAAAGGACAGATGAAAAGTGCTTGTTGGATTTATGGGTTTTTTTATTTAATTTTTAAAAATCTGAATATTTTGGTGATGAATGAGTTATACCCATTCATATTATACATGGGGACATATAAAACATCCATGTTTAATACTAACTCTTAGCTCTACACATATCTAGAAGAGAATTAAAGGACCCCTTTATCTCTAAGGAATTCTTAGTATCATAAACCTAACAAGTAGACATTAGTTTAACGTCTAGCTCAGAGTTTTGGTGCCTCGATCAATGAATGACGAAACCGCTTCATCTTCTTCAATATACATAATAAGGATAAGTATGAATCATGTCCCCGGTCATCCCAAGGCAAAACCAAGAAAGGTTCATGTAAACTACAATCTCAGGACCTTTTTAGAATTGAAAAATAGTTAATGTAATGTATTTATTATCATCATCTATATATTTTCCACACTAGGAACAACCATCCATGGATGGACATTTAGTGAGCCTTCAACTCCCCTAAACACATAACGATGATTTCTTGCACATATTATAGGACAGATCGTGTTTTATCCAATGTCTTTGGACTTTTCAAATAGTTTTTATGCTCTTTGTAGAAACAAGGTGGTGACTTCCTTTATAGTTTACTTTCCACCTAAAACATGTAATGAACTGAATTTTTATACTTTTTTTATAACTATAATATTGTTGAATTCATTTCCTAGCTCTTATAATTCATTTAGGATTTTGAAAGTAGACAATCCTTTCTAAATTGGTCATTGAAATTATTTAAGAAAGTTAGTTAATTAATAGAATAAAAAATAAAATTTTGATACTTCCTATAATACTTATATGAACCTTCAACACATACTTTATGAGAATTTGGCATAACACTGGGCCCAGAGAAAATGTAGAATAAAACACCAAACTTAGATAAGAATCGTATTCTTTTTTGTGAGCGACCTCATCGAAAAGACCAAACTACTATCTTCTACATCTTTAAGTAGGTCTTCCTTTATCTCTTTAGGGCACTCCGTTGAGAAGTAAGCATCCACAGCCTCCTGAGAAACCATTTGTCCATTTTATTCTACAAGACCATTAGCTTCTTTGAAAATCATCACGATACAAGATTCCTGAAACAAACTCTATAACGTACCAGGATTTGAGGCCTTGGATAAGATGATCTTAAAAGGAATGATTGGACTACCCATATCACCAAAGTGCACCTCCTTTTTTGGGAGCCCATCACTAAAGAACTCCATAGTTAAGCGTGCTCATCTTGGAGTAGTACTAGGATGGGTGACCAGTTGAGAAGTTGACCCCTGCTTGCGCGTGAGTGAGGAAAAAGTGTGTAGTTAAGACTAGTGGTGGTCTGTGGATCCAGTCGTCATTCCTGAAACTCTACTAGAGCCCTAGGGTAGTGGGCCCAGGCATTACAAACTCCTTTCCTTATTGATTCTACTGATCAATAACCAATATTTGATTGGACATGATGACTTATTACCCAAGAGTTCATAGATAATCTCAAATCAGTGCCAATCTCTACGTTTGTGCAATTTAGAATTATGGCTCCATGTATCCCCCTCAGGATTGCACTTAATTTGCCTTCCAACGGATCTTCTCCCTTGAATTTATGAGTGCCTCCCCCTATCCATACACCCTTGTCATCTCTAACAATAAAGCATGAGTAGAGTCTTCCTGTAGAGAGTTGTAAGGTTGCATCAACCGAAACTTGAATCCACCATATTTGTGTTGGTTTCCACTTGGCTTGATTCCTTTGTTGTCCACCAAGATCATCTTATCCATGGGTCTCCATGTTATTCTGTATAAGGGTTCAGATATCAAGAACAATATCATGTACATGCCTGCTAAAGTTCTCAAATACAAAAAGGTTCCTGGCCTTTCAGATCATCCAACATGTAAACATGAACATGATATCCCAATTAGGTTGATTCACACTACTGTATATATTCCATTTGATGCAAGCCTTATCATTGTCAATATTATAGAACTGGTCAACTAGTCTGGGATAAATTTTCTGCCATATTGGTTTTGTCACCAAACAATCCTTGATTACATCGAAGCATGTCTCCCCACATGTATTGCATCGTTCACATGTATCCAAATTGGTCATATTCCTTTTCTTCCTCAGTTCATTCTTGAGAAATCTATCATGCTAGAGTAGCCATATGAAAGTATTAATGCAATGAGCAACCTTCTAGTTCCAGATAGGATTCCAATCTCCATATGAGTATATAGCCTTCTCTTGATTAGGCTTCTTATACATTTCCTTCACTAAGAAATTCTCTTGTGGGGGACCGATCCAAAATATGTCATTTTCCCTATAATCCTCAGGTGTTGGCATCGATCAAATTACATTGAATATCTCCTTGTCACAGTGTGCATTCAAGATATCCTTCTCCAATGTATCCCCTTGGACTACAAGACTTGAGACCTTTAAGTCCAATAATTCTTATGTAATCACAAATCATTGTTTTATTTTAGGTAAATATGCATTTCTCAACCATTTATCCTTCCATACCAATGTGTCATGACCATTTGCATCTGCACGCATTATAAGAGCCTTAACTTTGGATAACTAGGGTAGAATCCCTCTCCATGTCCATGAGCATGACTTCCAAAGGGGATTAGGTCTCTCATATTTAGCCTTGAACAATGACTTCCATATTGTGTCTCTTTTCCTCATAAATCTGTGCCACTTTCATCAACATGGCATCATTAAACTCTTGTGCTTCTCGAGGAGCTAGTCCACCGTTCTAACATGATGCAAGCAACATGATCCAGACAATCAAATTTGTACCTCTCCTGGAACCATGACCACTCTATATGAAATTCCTTGTGATTTGATCAATCTTATCACACACAGATACATGAAATTTGGATGAATTCATTATATGTGTTGTAGTAGGCAACAATGCCATCTTTGTTAGTGTAATCGTCCTTACAAGAGATAGTTTTCTATTTTCCCAGTTACTAACTTTTTCTTGGTAACTACTGACCAGATCCAAGTAAAGCGCTTTGGAATTTCTCCTGTAGACAATAGGGATTCCTAGATACTTGCCTATCTCAGATACCTCCAGTATTTTCAGCTGTCTGCAGATGTCCCTACATGTAGAAGATGACTTATTATTGAGGAAAAAATGATTGTCGTGTCCTATGCAATTTGCTAACCTACTACCTTCTCAAATATGTGTAGGCATCCCAATGCACAATTTTCTTGGGAATACTGAGGCTTCCTCAAAAAGGACAATATCGTCTGTGGAACACAGTTGTGATACATAAGTGTGCTTGTTTGTGAATAAGGTTGGCTTCTAGCAGTTGAGTTTGACCACTAAAGGATATCCTAGATAAGCCTATCCAAACACAACATGAATATGTAAGGATATAGATGGTCTCCTTGTTTGACCCCTCAAGAAGTCTTGAACTGGGGTATGTGTCTCCCTCCCAAAGAATGGACGGTTGACCTAAGGTGATGACCTACATTATGGTATCAATCACATTAGTCGAGATGGAAGTTCTCTTTAGTGTGTCAAGGATGAAATCCCATCTCAGCTTGTTGTAGGCCTTCAAGATGTCCACTTTGATAGCCATTGAAAGACACCTTGTATTGACCTTCTCCATTGAATGAATTACCTCTTGCATGAGTATGCTGTTATCTTGAATGCTTTGTCCAAGGATTAAGCTGGTCTAGATAGGGGAGATCTAGTCATCAAGGTGCAACTTGATTCTATTTATAATAATTTTGAAATTACTTTGAAGCATACATTATTCAGCGAGATAGGTCAAAAATGGTTACATATAGTAGGAAATTGAATTATAACAATTGTAGAGTCAACCACTTAGTTTTCCAAGTGAACCGCTGTGAAAGGTTTTACACAAAGGATACAAGGAGATACTTTGTGGTCATCCAGTTCTCTATAGGAAGCCTACATCGATTTTGTCCGGACCAGGAGCCTTATGTGGGTACATGGAGAAGAGACTTGCTTTAACTTCATCTTCATCAGGGATCCTACCCATATATGTGACTAGATCCTAACTCAGCTATGGAAAGAGCCCTATGCACTCTTTGTCTAAATATAGATGAGTACTTGAAGCATGGTCTATTACAATTTGGCAAAATGATTTGAAATCATTGTGCCCAAATTTTCTTAGTCATAAAACCACTCTTCTTTCCTATTCTTTGTTCTCTTGTTCCTCCATCAACTAGCTTTGACCACCGTATGAAAATAACTAGTATTGTTATTGCCCAACTTCAGCCACTCATAATGAGCCTTCTATCGCCACTCCATCTCCTCTAGTCTCATATCTTCCATTATCTGATGTTGTAGTTCTATAATTATGTTTTCTACTTTGGGGCTGTATTCTTCCGCCAAGTATTTTTGTTCCAAAAGGAGTCTTACTTGCAATGACTTCTTTTTCTTCCACCTTTCACTTATCACCTTCTAGTCTCGTTTCATCAATTCATGAGGAATTGTCTTGAGTTGTCCATGAAGGTAGTATCATTTTTCTAGTGCTCTTTGAGGAGTTCCTACAAATCGACATGTTCTTGCCAATGGGCATAAGTCCTTCTCCTTCTATTAGATCACCTCTTACCTTTGTTTATATTGATGAGTACATGTGCATGATTGGTATGGATCCATTTAGGGATCTTCACTGTTGCATTATTAAACATATCCTACCATTTTTAGTTGTTGTAGGCTTTATCCAATCTCATTTGGAGGAGACCCGATTTGAAGGTCATGATAGGACCATTTTCCCAAAGATCGACCAGGATACAATCACTCAAGGCCTCTGAGAACTCCCTACAACTAGTAGAGTCTAACGTTCTCCCTCCTGTCTTTACATGGGGGAATATGTGAGCATTGAAGTCTCCTGCGATGACCCATGGAACATCACTTGATTCCTCAATTTCCCTCAATACGATTGAGACTTGGGATCAAATGATCGAGACATTCTTTGAAAGGTACTTTCCTCCAGAGAAGACAAATGAGCTGGTGAGGAACATTCATAATTTCAAGCAGCAGGTAGCTAAATCCTATTCTAAAGCATGGGAGCATTTTCATAACATGCTCAGGAAGGTCCACCACCATGGGATAGATCTGGAGAACCAAGTCAAGATGTTCTACTTTGGACTCCACAAAAGCGAATGTGTCACCTTAGATAGTGCAGGCACAGGGTTCTTTCTCAACAACTCGCCCTGTAAGTGTCAAGAGATTTTGAAAAATATGGCAAAGAATCAAACATGGGGTAATGAGAGAGATCATCTAGAGCATATCAAAAGCATAGGGGAGTCTAAGGTTATCACCTCTTTGAATGAGAATCTGGACTTGATAACAAAGAAGCTGCTAGAGAAGGATAATAATTTATCAGATGAGGAAGGACAAGTGAAGTACATGCGACAGCAAGGATACATGAACAATGATTACTCATGGAGAAATGATCCCAAGTTTTCTTGGAAAGATCCAAACAACTTCCTACATGATCCTGATCAACAAAACCAACATAGGAACAATCAACAACAGCAACCAGAAGTAGAGGAGAGCATAAATGAAATTCTTAACAGAATAGTAAAGTAGAATGAACAATTGATAAACAACTTCCAATGCGATCTCCAGAATCAAGGGGCCCATATGAGGAGTTTTGAGACAACTTTGTCTCAGCTAGTGGTAGAAGTGGCAGCTTTGAAGAAGCCTACACAGCAAGGTTTTCCAAGAAACACTGACACTCCAATAGGAAACCAGTAGGTCAAGGCCATACTACTGAGAAGTGGGAAGAAGACATTGACTCCAAAGAACGTGGAGACTGAGGTGACCAAGCCTACTGATAGTGGTGACCCAGTGGCAGAGCTGACACAAGTACAAATGGAGGCAGACAACATAGGGGAAGAGCAGAATCAAGAAGCTAAAGTGGAAAAGAGGGATTCATATGTGCCACCACATCAGAGGACTCAGAGGGTACCTGTTCCATATCCTAACAACTTGAAGGCAACAAAGATGGATCAACAATTCAAGAAATTTCTAGATAGATTTAGGAAGCTTTCTGTGAACATACCATTAATTGATGTGACTGAACAAATACCGTCGTATGGTAAATTTCTGAAGGATATTATTAATAAGAATAGGAAGATTCTAGATGCTGAGGTAGTTGTACTGAGAGAGAAAGTCAGTGCCTTCATGTTAGGTACACTGCCACCAAAAAGAAAGGACCCTGGTTGCTTTAACATCACATGTTACATCAGGAAGACAAAGTTTGGGGATGCACTCTGTGATTCAGGGACGAGTATCAACTTGATGCCCTTATCTACTTTCAGGAAGCTAGGTCTCAAAACGTCTAGGAAAAGAAGCATGACAATCGAATTGGCAAACAACTCAATGGTGAAATCATATGGTATTTGTGAGGATGTACTTGTCAAGGTGGACCGATTTGTTTTCCCTACAGACTTCATGGTGATGGAGATGCAAGATGACCATGGAAATGAAATTTTATTAGGAAGACCATTCCAAGCAACAGATGATATGATCTTGGAGATGGGTAGAGGCTGTTTGACTATGAGAACTAAATATGATAGGTTTGAGATCAATCTGCCAGATAATTCAAAGTCACCCAATGATTAGGAGCAATGTAATATGATAAAGCATATGGACATCAATATCTCTTTGTTTTTGGGAAAACCATTTTTGGACATGGCGCATGTGATGACAAAGGTGGACAAGGGTACACTAGCTATGGACATCATGCAGAACACTAAGGTGGTCTCGCTTGCCAAGGCAGTAAGGTATCTGGACGATGAACATGAGGAATTAGGTTTATCCATTGTGGATGAGGATGGAGAAGACACTCTAGTATAGATACATCCACAGCTCCCACTAGAGGCATGTGTAATGAACCTTATAGATGATTGTGTGTGGAGCTGATCACTAGAAGAATGTGCAAGGCTACTTAAGGATTTGTCGTGCTACTACACAAGACACTTTGAGGATTTGGGACCGCTGCCACCACCAATGGCTTCTTCACTCCTGAGCCCACCTGAGTTGGAGCTCAAGCCGCTACCACCTCATCTGAAGTATGTGTTTCTAGCTGAAGAGGAGAATTTTCCAGTCATCATATCTGCATCATTGAGTGAATCGAAAGAAGAACAATTGATTATTGTGCTAAAGAGCCACCAAGGTGCATTCAGGTGGACTGTGATTGACATCAAGGGGATATCTCATACATTTTTCCAACACAGTATTCGACTAGAAGAAGGAGTAAAGCCGATCATTCAACCTCAGCATTACTTAAATCCAATCATGACGAAGGTAGTCAAGAAGGAGGTAATCAAGCTACTATTGGCAGGTATAATTTATGCTATTTTTGATTCCATGTGGGTTAGTTTGACACAGGTAGTACCAAAGAAAGGGGAAATCACTGTCACTAATAACTCATCTAATGAACAAATAACCACTAGATTAGCGACATGATGGTGAGTTTGCATTGATTATCACAGATTGAATACTGCCACGCTTAAGGACCATTTTCCATTGTCGTTCATTGATCAGATTTTAGAGTGACTCACCGGTCGCTCCCACTTTTGTTTTCTGGACGGATATTTGGGCTATAATCTGATTTCAATCGAGCCTAAGGACCAGGAGAAGTCTACCTTGACCTGCCCTTATGGCACTTTTGCATACCGCCGCATGCTGTTCGGGTTGTGCAATGCACTCGCCACTTTTCAGCGGTGCATGTTGGCAATTTTCTTGGATATGGTGGAACAATGTCTCGAGGTTTTTATGGATGATTTTTCGGTCTATGGGACATCTTTTGATGATTGTTTGAAAATTTTGGATAAGGTTTTTGTAACGGTATGAAGACACACACAATTTGTGCTTAATTGGGAAAAATGCCACATGATGGTTAGCAAGGGCATAGTGATTGGACACAAGGTGTCTAGAAACGGATTGGAGGTGGATCTGGTTAAGATAAAGGTAATTTCAAAACTTCCTCCACCAACATCGGTGAAGGCAGTTAGGAGTTTTCTAGGCCATGCCTGGTTTTATCGCCGATTTATTAAGGATTTTTCATAAATCTCTAAGCCATTGTCTAAGCTCTTGGAAAAGGATGTTGAATTCAATTTTGATGAGAAATGTTTATAATCTTTTGAAATCTTGAAAGAGAAACTCATATCCGCACTAGTTGTGCAGGCTCCAAATTGGAGCCAACCGTTTGAACTAATGTGTGATGCATCAGATTATGCTGTGGGGGCAATGTTGGGGCAATGCTTAGACAAAGCTCCTACGGTCATATATTATGCATCTAAAACACTTAATGACGCACAACTAAATTACACCACAACTGAAAAAGAGTTATTGGATGTTGTCTTTGATTTTGAGAAATTTAGGCAATATCTTGTGGGAGCTAAGGTGGTGGTGTGGACCGATCATGCGGCAATTAAATACTTGCTGTAGAAGAAGGATGCAAAACCAAGATTGATTAGATGGATCCTTTTACTGTAGGACTTTGACATTGAGGTCAAAGATAAAGCAGGGATTGAGAATGTGGTGGCTAACTACCTATCTAGACTAGAGAGGGAAGATTAGAAAGATGTTAATACACCCATTCTAGAGAGTTTCCCTGATGAGAAGTTGTTCACCCTTAAGCAAAGGGACCCTTGGTTTGCTAACGCCGTGAATTATTTAGCTTGCAAGGAATTACCCGCTGATTGGGGGTACCAAGAAAGGAAGATATTATTTCATTCATTTTGCTATTATTTTTGGGATGATCCTATTTTGTTGAGATAGTGCAGGGATGGAATATTGAGGAGGTGTGTACCTGAATGAGAGTATGAGAGTGTGTTGAAACACTACCACACACTACCTACAGGTGGACACCATGCTAGTTCTAGGACAACTGCAAAATTTTTGGAGAGCGGTTTATGCTGGATGACCCTATTCAAAGATGCATATGATTTTGTGCGTAGGTGTGATGCATGTCAGCGGTCAGGTAACATATCAAAGAGGCAGGAGATGCCATTGAATGTGTTTCAAGAAGTAGAGGTTTTTTATTTATGGGGTATTGATTTAATGGGACCCTTTGTGTCCTCTAACTCTAACCTCTACGTCTTACTAGCTATAGATTATGTGTCAAAATAGGTGGAAGCGATTCCAACCCGCACCAATGATGCCAATGTCATATGCAAATTTGTTAATGATCACATTTTCTGTAGGTGTGGAGTGCCAAGGATAATTATAAGAGATGGGGGAACTCATTTCACCAATCGAAAATTTGGGGCACTCTTAAGAAAATATGGAGTGATGCACCACGTGGGTACACCCTACCACCCACAAACTCAAGGGAAGGTGGAGATTTCAAATCATGAGATCAAAAAGATTCTTAAGAAGACGGTGTCATCTAGTAGAAAAAATTAGAGTGAATTGTTGATTGATGCACTATGGGCCTATATGACTGCCTATAAAACACCAATAGGAGCTACACCCTTTAGGCTATTCTATGGACGGGCGTGTCATCTCCCTGTGGAGTTAGAACATAAAGCTCATTGGGTGTTAAGGAGGCTCAATTTTGACCTTGATGAAGCAGGTAAGACAAGGATGCTGGAGTTGAATGAGCTTGATGAAATTAGGATGAATGCCTATGAGAATTCACGATTATACAAGGAGAGGACTAAGCAATTACATGACCGACATAGATCAAAGAGAGGCTTTTATCCGGGAGAGAATGTGTTGCTTTTTAATTTAAGGATGAAATTACACCCAGGGAAACTGAGATCTAGGTGGAGTGGATCGTTTGTCATAGAGGAAGTGTTTCCACATGGGGCGTTAGGATCAAAGAGGGAGAGAGATCCTTCTTGGTTAATGGTCAAAGACTGAAGCACTACTTTGGAGAAGATTTCAATAGGAAGGAGCATGAGGTGAAACTCATTGCTCCTAATTAATCTCAAGAATGGATTTGTCTAGCCTAGGACGTTAAACAAGGGCACTTGTTGGGAGGCAACCCAACCATTAGGACATTTATTTCATTTCTTTACATTATGTTAGTTTAGTAATACTTCATTTTTCATATTTTTTTTGTAAAAATGATATCTTGACCTGTTTGTTAAGTGTGTAGGGCTGTGAAGAAGTCGGTGCCACTGACTTCCAAGTCAGTGGCACCGAGATCGTGTCAGTGAGAGGACCAATTTGGTTGGAAGAAGTCGGTACCACTGACACCCCAGTCGGTGGCACCGATATCTCTGAAGAAAGTGTAGAAAATTTCAAGAGGCTAACTGATAAGTGTTGGATCAATGGGCTCTAGAAGGGGGGGTTGAATAGAGCTTCACAAACTTCACAAAAGTGATTAGACCACCAAATTATATTAAGTGCAGAACTTAATTCAAAACAGCAATTTGATGTCCTAAACTAGCATACAAAGCAAGGATAAGAGACAAGGAAAGCATGCACTTGGACAGGTGGTTTAGAGTGGTTCCATGTCCTAAACTTAGGAGCAATGTCAGTCCACTACCTAGAGTTGGTTAGGCTCTAGGATTTGTAACTTGGTTCTCTTATATATATCACACAATAAGATTACAAGCTACAACTACCAACCATCCAAGGACTTATATATCAAGCCAAGATCTTCAACCTCACCAAGGACTTACCCACCAAGCAAGTAGTCTTCAGCCTTCTTCAAAGGACTTACCTACTCTTGCTCTAGTCTTCGGCCTTGCAGGAATTACCCATCTTGCTTGAGCTTTGCCTTGCACCTCTCCTTCACTTGGAGAGCTTTAGCACCTTCCTCCTTCACTCGGAGGCCTGGAGCAGCTAGCCTTCTTCTCCTTCACTTGGGGAAGAACAGCAACCTTCTTCTCTTTCACTCGGAGAAGAAACTTCAATCAATCTTCATAGAGAATGGAGATGGGAGAAGTGGAAAGGAGAGCTTTACAAGATTACAAATGATAGCTCTCATACATGGGATCCTAACTCACTCATACTCACGAATTTGCTTTGAAGGTAGAGAGAGAAAGGGGCTCAAAGGATTAGAAACCACTCAACTAAGGCTAGGACCAAGCATATGTGAATGAGCAACCTTGGAATGAAGTCCAAGAGGTCCTATTTATAGTTGAGGGTGTCCCTTTGAGGTTGGGTGAGTTAAGTGGCACAAACTAGCCGTTTTACAACTTGCAACGGATCTATTTTGAGTCCCACCAACTCCTCCAACGGTTGGAATTGCTTTTTCTGCATTCCAGTACAGTTCGATCGGCCGAGTTTCAATAAAGGCAACTCGGCCGACACACTAGGTGACAAAACCAACAGGGAATCTGTCGGCCGAGTTTCCAGGGGGAAACTCGACCGATCAGTCATCCTTTGGTTTTGACTGACCAGTGGATCGGCCGAGTTTCCTGGCATTGAAACTCGGCCGACAGCCTAGAAAATTCCTCAATACATGGATCGGCCGAGTTTGTAATTCGGCCGACAAAATCCCTGTTAAGGGGTATTTTGGAATTTCCAAAAACTGTATAAATGATGGATTTTTGAGTTCCAATCATTTTATCCATCTTAGATACAATGCAAAACATGAATTTAAGTGATTACAAAAATTGCTCTAAGCCTCTAAGGGCTATATTACAAAGCGGGTGAAAGTCACATGTTTTGCATGTGCCGGGAGAGTAGCTTTGAGTGAATTTTGATTCTTTTCTTGTATCTAATGTCTGCAATGATCTCAATTAGAAATGTTAGATACATATGAGTGGAATGGTTAAGTCATTATCAAAATATGGGCAATATGCGACACCTAGGTCAACATTCTCCCCCTTTTTGACAATGACAAACCATTCCTCAACATATTGAAAAGAATATGAAAATTATACCTTTGCTTAGAGAATTGCAAGGGGATGCAAATATGATCAGTCTTGTAATGCTCCCCCTCAATTCATGCTTACTCATCCCTGCATTGTTAGTTAACACACAAACAGCCATAGCATATATATATTGTATGATTCTAGCCAAGTCAAGATATATAAGTTTTAAAGACAAGAAAAGAACCATACAAGCACTAAAAGCAATATGATGGCAATATGATTGAGGTATATTTCTCCCCCTTTGTCATCTCAAAAAGGCAGGGGGGTAGAAGAGCATACAAACCAGGTCTTCTCCAAAACACTCAATCAAACATAGCATATTAAGACAGAGAAGCACAAAGATAATTCATGAAAACAACCAACTGTCATTCATCAAAATATGGATTACATGATAAGATAAGTCATACAAAATGTATCCAAAACATAAAACCAAAAGCTACAAGGACAAGCGGAAAAGCCATAGTACATCTCAGATAATGTGCCTAATATAGATGATACAAACATAGTCCCTAAAGAAAATGACATGGTCATGCGAGACTACACTAGACACATCTACTCTAAGCTATACTAATCTATGTCGACGTCATCAACAGCAGCATCCATGTCCTCATCGGGCTGGTAGTCCTCGTCTCCATCAGAAGGAGGGGCATCAGCCGGTGTAGCCTGTTCATCAGCAGCATCATCATCGTCAGCATCCGTATCAGCATCTGTCGCAGTCGCCTCATCTGACTCGGCATCGTCCTGATCTGGCATATCCTCGTCTGTAGGACCAAAAGCACGTCCAGGCCATCTCGCGCTCTGCTCAGCCCAAGACATGCCCAGAGCATGGAGCTCATAAGCTATCTCAATGGGAGGAGCAGTCGAGGTGTACTGGGCCAGTAGCTCGGACAAGCGTCCACCTGGAAGCGCCAACACCGGGGAAGGGTGAGAGTATCCACCTGCAGAGTGGTCAGCGGAAGCAGAGGGTGGTGGAGGTGGATAGAACTGACTATACGCATAAGAAGCGTAGTCGTCACCGGGGTAGGGCTGGTAGGTGGGGTAGGGCTGCGGGCAGGAGAGAGACATAGATGACATGATGTGGCAGAGGTCCTCATGAAGATGTTGTTGGACCTGCATGTTGTAGGCTTGCTGATGCATGAGATACCCCATGAGGGCCTCATTGGAAACATGAAAATCGGCAAAAGCCGGGTGTGGAGGAGGTTGGAAAGATGGCTCAGGAGGTGGTGGTGCAGCTGATGATGGTGGAGGAGGAGGTGCATCCGATGATGATGGAGGTTGTGGTGGTGGTGGAGCAGAAGAAGATGATGCACCAGATGTAGGGACACTCTTCTGGAGAGTGGTCTCACTGATGTAAACCCCTTTTCGATCAGGTCGGTAGAGATAATCGGTGAAAAGAGATTTACCAGTGGAAAACTGGAAAAGTCCACAGATTAGGGCAGGATAAGGAAGATGGGTGCCTTTCGTGTTCTTTCCAGAATCAAAACATGTCATATGGTGCAGGATATACCGTGCCCATTTGACTCCATGATTGTTCAAGAGGAGATACATCATCATGGCAGTGTTCTCGGCTATGTCCGTTTGGTTTTTCTTTGGGTGAACATTGCAACTAAGAACAAACGCCAACACACGGCGAGGGGAGGACAGAGCAGAAGAAGGCAGGGTGCCCTTCTTTCTATAAGGAAACTCGGGAAGCTTGAGGAATTTGTGAATATCCGACAAGTCTATCTCGAGTGCCTTATAGATGTCCTCGGGACGCAAAAGATCGAAATAATCGGGATATGAGGTGGTCCAAGAGGCCGTGCCGACGTTGCCATTTAGGTAAAGATTAAAGGATCGCTCGGTGATATGAAACGGTTGTCCGGCGATCATAGAGGTTAAGACAATCGAGGTATCCGAGGGAGGAACCAAAGTGTCGTAATTCCACCGCAAGTTTGCGTAGAATTGGCGGACAGCCTTGGTGCTATACTTGAGATTGTGAAATTTTGGATCCTCGATGCTAAAGGCGTCAAGATGGTGTGTGCGAAACACTTGACTCGCCTCAAAAAGATCGGCGTGAAAACAATGCGGTTGATAAAGAGCACGAAAAGGAAAAGGAGATCGAGGGAGAAGCTCTTTATACCGTGCAACCGCGGTATTGTCCACGAAAGAGAGGTTGTCAAAGGACATATACCTCGGAGCTAGAGGAACCGAAGGAGCAGGAGCGGGAACGGCGCGTTTCCGACGTTGCGACCTCATCGGAGAAGAAGCGGAGAGAAGGGCGCCGATCCACACGGAGAAAAACGTAGCAACGGAACCGTACAAGCAGCTAGGGCACACAAGGGGGCCGTTTTGGGGGCAAGAACGGCCGGAGAGAGGGAGGAAAAGACCAGGAGAGGAGGAGTCGGGCTTGGGCGGCTAGGGTTCGGTCGACTTTGCTCTAGTTGAGAGGGAGCAAGTCGGCCGAATCCTATATATATAAAACCCGTCTGCCGTCGATCGGCCGAGTTCCAGGGTGGGGAAACTCGGCCGACAGAGTGTACAGACACCCTGCGCCCGACCGATCGGCCGAGTTTCCAACTCGGCCGACAAAAACCCTGATGTGAGAAATCCTAAAATCTAGTCCTAGCCTCATACGACCTAGGGCAATTTTTCTGAGGGATCTAGGATGTATTTTAAACACATTTAGGCACATTCTCATCATCATAGTGTACTATTTGTCGATAAAAACTCGTTTTGCGAAAAATACCCGAAAAAGAGATAAAACCAATAGAGATATTTATCAAAAACAAGCATTTTAAGCAAACAAGGCATTTATAAGCATGAGCAACACACATAACATGTAACCAGCTAATTAGAGAGCAATTCAACATCATCAAGAGAGGTTATTAGCAATTTTGACTTAATGAAATTAAATTGATCTCTAGCAAGCGGTTTAGTGAAAATGTCAGCCAACTGATTTTCCGTATCCACATGTGTGATATAAATATCCTTTTTGACAATGTGATCACGGAGAAAATGATGGCGGACTTCTATGTGTTTAGCTCTACTATGCAATATTGGATTATATGAAAGATTAATTGCACTAGTATTATCACAGAAAATAGGAGAAGCATCAAAATGAATGTTAAAGTCTTGGAGCATTTGCTTCATCCATAGGACCTGGGCACAACAACTTCCGGCTGCAATGTATTCAGCTTCGGTAGTTGATAATGCCACTGTGCTCTGTTTCTTGGAGAACCAAGACACCAAGCATGGTCCCAAGAGGAAGCAAGTGCCACTTGTGCACTTTCTATCAATTAAGCAACCTGCGTAGTCAGCATCACTATATGCCACAAGAGTAAAGTCCCTTGACTTAGGGTACCATAGTCCAAAATTTGGAGTTTTGGCTAGATACCTCAAAATCCTCTTGACGGCAATAAGATGTGATTTCCTAGGGCTTGATTGAAAGCGGGCACACAAGCCAACACTAAACATTATATCAGGTCTAGAGGCAGTTAAATAAAGTAAACTTCCAATCATACCTCTATAGAGCTTCTCATCTACCTTCTCACCTTCCTCATCCCTGTCAAGTTTGGCAGTGTTTGACATGGGCGTGTCCATTTGCTTCATGTTCTCCATCCCAAAGCGTTTTAGAAGCTCAAGCGTGTATTTGCCTTGGTTGATGAAGTTACCATTCTTGGTCTGCTTGATTTGGAAGCCTAGGAAGAAGGTCAGCTCACCCATCATACTCATCTCAAATTCACTCTACATAAGAGAACCAAACTCTTTGCAAAGATCAAGGTCAGTTCCGCCAAATATAATATCATCAATATATATTTGAATGATGAGAAAATGGGTAGAAGTGTGTTTTAGAAACAAGGTACAATCAACTTTGCCCATGATATACCCATTATCTAACAAAAAGTTCTTTAGTTTCTCATACCAAGCTCGAGGTGCTTGTTTGAGACCATAGAGAGCTTTTTGCAAGAGATAAACATGATTGGGTAACTTATCATTTTCAAAGCCCGGAGGTTGAGCAACGTATACTTCCTCCTCAATTGTACCATTCAAAAACGCACTTTTAACATCCATTTGATAAAGCAAGAAATTTTTATAACTAGCAAAGGCAAGTAGCATGCGAATAGATTCTAATCTAGCAACAGGCGCATAGGTTTCATCAAAATCAATACCTTCTTGTTGATTATAACCTTGAGCTACTAACCTTGCTTTGTTTCTTACCACTTTTCCTTGCTCATCAAGCTTGTTGCGGTAGACCCATTTGGTGCCAATGATCTTTCTATTGTTTGGTCTTGGCACTAAGGTCCACACTCGGCTCTTCTCGAACTGCTCAAGCTCTTCTTGCATGGCAAGGATCCACTCATCATCACCAAGGGCCTCCTTGATGTTCTTCGGCTCCATTTGAGAGATGAAGGCGCTGTCTGCTTGTTCTTTGTTGTGTGCAGCCCGTGTCCTTACTCTTTCAAATGGATTGCCTATGATCAACTCCTTGGGGTGATCTTTGGCGAAGCGGGGAGTGGGATCCTTCCTTTCTTCTTCTTTCTCTTTTTCTTCTTGATCTTCTTCTTGAACCTGCTTACCTTTATCTTTGATGTTGAGATCTTTGAGGATAGGAATGATTTCATCTGCAACATCATTATCACCAATAGGCTTGCCAACAACAGGGTTAGTTTCAATAAATTTAACATTTATAGATTCTTCTATTTTAGATAGTTCAATGTTAAACACTCTAAAAGCCCTGCTAGTAGTGCTATAGCCTAGGAAGAAAGCCTTGTAGGATTTCGGATCAAACTTGTCGAGAGAGTCCTTGGTGTTCAAAACAAAACATGGACATCCAAACACATGAAAGAAATCAATCGACGGCTTCCTATCACGCCATAGTTCATAGGGGGTTTTCTTAAACGTCGGATGAGTGAAAACTCGGTTTTGCACAAAACATGCGGTGCTAACGGCTTCAGCCCAAAACTTCTTAGGAGTATCATACTCAAGAAGCATGGTCCTAGCCATTTCCTGTAGCGATCTATTCTTCCTCTCAACAACTCCATTTTGTTGGGGTGTGCGAGGAGAAGAGAAATTGTGCGAATAACCCGATTTTTCACAAAAACGTTCAAAAAGATCATTTTCAAACTCTCCCCCATGATCACTACGGATGGAAACAACATGACAAGAAGCTTCGTTTTCGACTCGTTTGCAAAAGCTCGAGAAAACGTCAAGGGTGTCGCTTTTGGAAACAAGAAAGAAAGTCCAAGTATATCTAGAAAAATCATCGACGATAACAAGACAATACTTGGAGCCGCGAAGCGTTTGTGTTCTCATAGGTCCGAAGAGATCAATATGAAGAAGCTCTAGAACTCTCTTGGTACTCATGACCCCTTTGGACTTGAAAGAGGATTTGGTTTGTTTCCCTTGGGTACAAGGTTGACATTCCTCATCCTTTTCAAAATCCAATTTGGGAAGTCCTCGAACCAAGTCCTTTTTGTCTAGTTTCTTCATTTGATGCAAGTTCACATGACCCAAGCGTCGATGCCAAAGCGAAAGATCGTTTTTATCCACGACTAAGCATCTATTTAGTATGGGCTTTAAAGCATCAAGAACAATCACATATAGATTACCATTTCTAGTTCCCTTATATATGACATTATAGGACAGGGAATCTAGAAGCAAGCATTCTAAGGAAGTAAAGAGCACAAGATAACCATTATCACATAATTGGCTCACACTAATCAAGTTGTGATGTAGGCCATCAACAAGCAAAACATTTTTAATGCACAAATCATTACCTACATCTCCCTCACCTATAACCTTACCCTTTTTGTTGTCCCCAAAGGTTACCGATCCTCCTTTCTTCTTCACAAATTTGTTGAAATGGCTGATTTCTCCAGTCATGTGCTTAGAGCAGCCACTATCAACAATCCATTTCTTTGTGACCTGCAAGAAAAGAGGATGTCGAAACCCAACTCAAACTTTGGGGTCCGGGGTTAGCTTGGGGACCCATTTCATATTTGGGTTGGTCCCCTTAGGCTTGTAAGGACAATAGGTAGAATAATGATCATCACATTTGCAATGCATACATACCATGGGATTTTTAGAGCCGGAAGACTCTCCATTGAGAATTGGAGTTTCCACACTCTTTTTCTTACCTTTCTTCTTCTTCTTACCTTTTGGGATACTCTCATCGTATCCTAGACCACTAGTACCAATTTGTTTGGTAGAGTGCTCTAGAACATCATTTAGAGACTTTTTACCGGAAAGAAACCTTTGCAAGGTAGATCTTAATTTAGCATTATCATCACTAAGATTTTTAATAGTAGTAGATAAACTATCAAGATCTTCTCTAGCATGCAACAGGTCGGCCTCAAGACAGAGGGCTTTAGTAAGAAGAGAATCTTTTTCAATAGTTAAGTTAGCAACTTCATTCCTAGGCAAGATAGGTCTAGAGGATAGATCATTTGTTTGAGCAAGCAATCTAGCATTTTCAGATTTAAGCATAGCAATTTCTTTTTGATAACAATGAACTTCCTCTCTCCTAGCATCATCAATGAGTTTTAGTTCAACATTTTCAGTTTTTAGAACATCTAACTCATCTAGGCAATTTTGGTTCTCAATCTTAAGACTTTCAATAGTTTTAAGATAAGCACCATTCTCAACCTCTACTCCATTGTATTGAAGTTCAAGGTCTTGAAGTTGCTCTTGCAAAGAATCTATACTATCAAGGTGTAACTTTTCATTTTCATCAAGAATGTCAATCTTGGCATATAGATCATCTATTATCTTTCCTAATCTCTTTCTTTTAGCTTTACATTTAGCAAGAGATGATTGACATTCACTAAGCATTTCAATGATAGATTCTTTAGATAGTTCAAGTAAAGCTTCATCACTTACATTGCTTACCTCACTTACCTCCATTACCTCTTCACTAGTAGATGCCATAAGTGCAAGATGACATTCTCCATCCTCGGAACAAGATGAACTTGAAGTAGAAGACTCCTCCCATGCCGCATGAGCTGCATCTTTGAATCGTCTTTCCTTCTTGTCCTTCTTCTTGTACTTGGATTCTCTCTTGTATTTGTCATCCTTCTTGTGACTGCCCTTATGATAGCCCTTCTTGACTTTTGGGCAATCATTCTTGTAGTGGCCCTTTTGGCCACACTCATAGCACCTAGGAGTGGAGGAGGATTGCTTTCCCTTGAAGTGTCTTCCTTTGGAGTAATTGGCTTCATGGTCATTAGCACCTTCGTCTTCGCTTGAGGAGGGGCAAGGAGACTTCATGGCAAGCTGTTGTTGCCTCATCATTTCTTCGACATGAGCTTTGAAGGCCGTGTCCTTCATCTTTCTTGTCTCCTTCTCTTCCCTTTTCTCCTCTTCCTCTTGCTTGTCGAGCCTTGGTTCGTGAGCTTGTAGGTTACCAACCAGCTCCTCGGTTGACAACTCGCTAAGCTTGTAGACTTCTTCAATTGAAGTCACCTTCGGCTCCCATCTCTTTGGAAGAGACCTCAAGATCTTGGCGTTGATGGTGCCTCGATCCATGACACTCCCAAGGGCTGCAAGGCTGTTGAGGATGACGTTGAGCCTTGTGTACATGTCCGCAACCCTTTCATTCTTCCCCATCTTGAAATTTTCAAGTAGGCCTCCGAGCATGTAGATCTTGGCCTCCTTGACCTGCTCCGTCCCTTCATAGGTGACACATAACTTGTGCCAAATCTCATGAGCGGTGTCCCATGAAGAGATGCGGTTGAATTCCGATGGAGAGAGGGCAGCGTAGATGATGCTAATGGCTTTAGCATTTAGTTGAGCACGCTTCATCTCTTCGTCCGTCCATGTTGTGATGTTCCCCTTCGGCTCGTCGTACTTGAGGTGGACTATCTTCCACATCTCGTAGCTAACTCCTTGGATGTAGAACTGCATCCTTCTCTTCCAATATAGGAAGTTGGTGCCGTCGAAGACCGGGGGTCTTGTGGAGTAGCTTCCCTCAAGGTTGAGTGAACCGAGAGCCGAATCGCCCATCTTCTCCTACTTGTTGAAGTAGCTTGGAGAAGACCCGCTCTGATACCACTTGTTGGATCAATGGGCTCTAGAAGGGGGGGTTGAATAGAGCTTCACAAACTTCACAAAAGTGATTAGACCACCAAATTATATTAAGTGCAGAACTTAATTCAAAACAGCAATTTGATGTCCTAAACTAGCATACAAAGCAAGGATAAGAGACAAGGAAAGCATGCACTTGGACAGGTGGTTTAGAGTGGTTCCATGTCCTAAACTTAGGAGCAATGTCAGTCCACTACCTAGAGTTGGTTAGGCTCTAGGATTTGTAACTTGGTTCTCTTATATATATCACACAATAAGATTACAAGCTACAACTACCAACCATCCAAGGACTTATATATCAAGCCAAGATCTTCAACCTCACCAAGGACTTACCCACCAAGCAAGTAGTCTTCAGCCTTCTTCAAAGGACTTACCTACTCTTGCTCTAGTCTTCGGCCTTGCAGGAATTACCCATCTTGCTTGAGCTTTGCCTTGCACCTCTCCTTCACTTGGAGAGCTTTAGCACCTTCCTCCTTCACTCGGAGGCCTGGAGCAGCTAGCCTTCTTCTCCTTCACTTGGGGAAGAACAGCAACCTTCTTCTCTTTCACTCGGAGAAGAAACTTCAATCAATCTTCATAGAGAATGGAGATGGGAGAAGTGGAAAGGAGAGCTTTACAAGATTACAAATGATAGCTCTCATACATGGGATCCTAACTCACTCATACTCACGAATTTGCTTTGAAGGTAGAGAGAGAAAGGGGCTCAAAGGATTAGAAACCACTCAACTAAGGCTAGGACCAAGCATATGTGAATGAGCAACCTTGGAATGAAGTCCAAGAGGTCCTATTTATAGTTGAGGGTGTCCCTTTGAGGTTGGGTGAGTTAAGTGGCACAAACTAGCCGTTTTACAACTTGCAACGGATCTATTTTGAGTCCCACCAACTCCTCCAACGGTTGGAATTGCTTTTTCTGCATTCCAGTACAGTTCGATCGGCCGAGTTTCAATAAAGGCAACTCGGCCGACACACTAGGTGACAAAACCAACAGGGAATCTGTCGGCCGAGTTTCCAGGGGGAAACTCGACCGATCAGTCATCCTTTGGTTTTGACTGACCAGTGGATCGGCCGAGTTTCCTGGCATTGAAACTCGGCCGACAGCCCAGAAAATTCCTCAATACATGGATCGGCCGAGTTTGTAATTCGGCCGACAAAATCCCTGTTAAGGGGTATTTTGGAATTTCCAAAAACTGTATAAATGATGGATTTTTGAGTTCCAATCATTTTATCCATCTTAGATACAATGCAAAACATGAATTTAAGTGATTACAAAAATTGCTCTAAGCCTCTAAGGGCTATATTACAAAGCGGGTGAAAGTCACATGTTTTGCATGTGCCGGGAGAGTAGCTTTGAGTGAATTTTGATTCTTTTCTTGTATCTAATGTCTGCAATGATCTCAATTAGAAATGTTAGATACATATGAGTGGAATGGTTAAGTCATTATCAAAATATGGGCAATATGCGACACCTAGGTCAACAATAAGATGTCGATACCACCGACAACCCTTTCGGTGGCACCAACTCGGCCAACACTCCAGTCTCAGTGGGTGCATCGGTGCACCAAAAAAAGAAAAGAAAAGAGAGTGTCGGTACCACCGACGAGACTGTCGGTGCCACTGACAGGAGAAAACACCATTCCGTGGGCGCCTTCATCAACGATCCAGATGCGTCAAGAATCAGTGATCGGTAGCACCGATCTGCCCCAGAGTCAATGCCACCGACTCGCTGATGATCCAGTTTTTCAAGATGCTGTACCAACGGTCGTCGATGCACTGAGGCCACAGATAAGCCCCAAAGTTGGTGCCACTGACTCTTCAGTCGGTGCCACCGACTTTACCTCAGTAGGGCCGTGCCAACTCTATAAAAGGGAGGTAGTGGATTGTTTTCTCCTCACAACTTCAAGTACCACTCCTCCCCAAGTGCAAGTGACTACTCTAAGCATCCAGAAGCTGCACTGAGCTATTCTTTTCTCAACCTCCTTCCCCGATCACTTCAACATCATGGAAAGGAGAGTAGGACCCCTGGTGGACTAACGTCACGACCCAAGATCAGCCACCCTTCGACAGAGGTGCGGAAGGTGTATGATGAGCTTGCCAAGAGGTCGTTCGATCCAACAAGATATGGAGATTGAAAGCTATTAGAGGACATGGGCTTCGACGACAACATGGAAGCTGTCCTCAAAGGGAAAGGGTTCGATGGAGGGTCCGTGAACCCTATCTTCGGCGGGTGGCCAACATACAAGGGGATTGTGATTGAGTTCCTGGTGTCTCTGGAAATATGTGTGGCCCCTGACCCAGCATGCCTGATGCGAGGCAAGTGGAGAGAAGGGAAGGTGGACTTCCACCATTACAACACCAACTACTCCATTACCCTTTGTGCCTTCAACAAGATCTATGGATGGCCTCATGTGCCATGACGCCAACCCAAGAACGTCGACTTCTACGCAATATGGAAGGATCTCATGACAGTGCCAGAAGGTTATAAATTAAATTGGCACCACATCTCATTGGCATACCTCGAGCACCCCTTTGTTCGGGTGCTACATCGCATGCTAACCAACACTCTCTTCACTAAGTCTACTCAAGGACAAGCGAAAGTCCAACAACCAGACTTATACTTTCTCTACCAACTTTTGGAGGGGAGGCCATTCAACTTTGGAACCTTCTTCCTCACCCATGTGATGGCGGTGAAGCACTATGTAAAGAGGACCACACATATCCTTTTTGGGGGACTTATCACCCCCATTTCTCTCCACTTGAGCCTGGATCTCTCTACTCTTGAGCCTCTACTGTCCAAGCTTCACATAGTACACCTCCACTTCAAGCAGGATGGTCTTATCTCTGTCCAACACAACACCATCTATGCAATCTGTTCGGTTAGCTACACTTTCTACGAGTGTCAATTACCTAATACTATATTCAACATCAGGCAAGTTGACCACTATAGATGGCCATACATGGATGATGACGATGAAGTAAATGATGATGAGAAGGAGTAGCCAAGCGACGACGACGACGACATGGAGGAGGTGGATCCCATCATTCCTATGACACATTGAGTGGCTCTGCGGAAGCGTCCAGGACATTATGCAACCTCTACATCTTTTGTTCCGCCACCCTCTTAGGAAGGAGAGGAAGCTTATTATATGGCGGACATGTATTCCATACTACATGATATCTAGACACATCTGCAACTACAAACTCAATCTCTGGCCGGAATTCAAGATGTGCAGGGTCGGGTGTACACCAACCAGCAGGCAATCTACGAGAACGAACGTCTTCTCTTAGCCAACCAAGAGAACATGCATCAACACCTGTAGAGGATGGAAAACTACCAACAACCGTTCTTTGACCACTACTGGAGCTAGGGATAGTTTGGAGGCTACTTGATGCCACAAGATATGCCTTCTTCTGATCTGACTTTCCAGGGGATGTTTCCTCCCCAGGACCCCAGCCAACCACTACCACCACCATACTAGTCGAGTATCTCTATTCCACCTCTTAAGTTGGAATTTTTACAATGGGTGATAGTCATATTTAAGCTTGGGGGGTGCTGGAACAACTTCTATCTTAGTTATTCTTTCAATTTAGCATTTTGTTTTTATTTTGGTAAAACTAGTTTTCTTTTTAGTTTTTTTGTTATGTAGGATCCACAATCTATCTAGTGTAATTTGTGGAGAAGTAAATGTATGGTTTCATTTGAGTTTATCAATCTATGGGTTGGGTGCAACATGAAAAAAAAGAAAAATGAAAAAGAGCAAATTTCAAAATTTCTTGTGAGCCTATCTTGTGCGTAATTGAGTTTCATAACTGAGGAAGTGTTTGGGTAAGTCAACTCCAGGACATGAGAACATAAATGACCATCTTAATTGTCTAAGAAAAGTGATTGACAAGGTTGTTGAGCCTGGATTTACCAAACACTAATGTGACCTTAAACTAAAATTTAAGAGAGAAACCCCTTGATTAGCCTGTACATAGGTCATTAGAGAGGGACATATGATTTTCTCTGAAGGTTCTATCTCTTAGTTTTGTGATCTCATCCACCGCATACATCCTCTTTACAATCCACCATAAGAAGATTGAGTACATGTTATCATTCTTTCTCTTGATTGCATTTACATTGCATAGTAGATCTTGCATATTAGTTATTTGTTTGTGCTTGCATTAGTGAAAAGTGAAAAAAAGAAGAAAAATGAAAAAAAAAACATACATGCACAACAAAAATTCTGGTGCATGTCATGTAGTTGCATAACATCTTATTCATGTAGTTTACATATGCATTATGTATCATCTTGCAAATATCATGTCTAGTTTCTTCTTCTCTAATATAAGAAGGTAGTGATTTTGCCCATACTCTTAAAAGAAAAAAAGGAAGAGAAACATTGACATAAATCAATGTGTAGTGCAAGTGGAGGCCTAAAGTAATTATATCATGTTGAAAGTGGGGCTTGAAAAAAAAAGAAATTTGAGTATAGTGTCAGAAAGTGAGGGAGAAAGGGCATAATCCTACTTGATCATAAGGAAGAATTAATACATGATGTAGTTTGTAGATCTTTCGTCTTATTTTGAGATGAAATGATAGTTGCATGTATCATGCCACTTCAATGATTAGGCATTAGGAGCATTTTATAAATTCTCATCATCATAGGTTCATCATAATTTTTGATTGCATGAATGATTTTATGTGCTCATGATTCTTCCACAGTCACCTATCCCGACCACCCGTTGCTCTTATTGGTAGGCCACTCATATGATTCTCTCCTCATTCATTATCTATCAGGAGAACTGCTTCCATGTAGATAGTAGGTAGAGAAAAGAGCAATGTAGATAGGAGATCACATGATGCACCAAGTATGAACAGACTGAGTCTATCATATTAACTACTTTAATTGATAGTGTTTCATTGATTGGGGACGAACATCTTTTATGGAGGTTTTTGGTCACCTAGACGGCAGTTAGTGTTCAGTGGTCAGTGAGGGCCAGAATGAGGACCGAAAGGTGGAGACTTTTTAGATGTACCTTATGCACTTATGTCCTTCATCTGACTTATCTCAATCAGATCCATAGTTTTGTTGCTCGAGGACAAGCAAGGTTTAAGCTTAGGGGAGTTTGATGCACGGGTTTTGAGTTGCTTTTACAGGTCTATTTTATACTTGTTTTGTGCATTTATTAGTCAATTAATTGATCATATTTGCATAAATCATTATTATTAGCTTGCATGCTCTGTATGCATCAAACTATGCTTATTTTATCATATTTACATTATTTTATGTATTCCCTGACCTTATACACATTTTTATGAATTTTTCAGGTACTCCTTCTACAGTGAAAAGTCAGTGCCACTGACCATCACAGTTGGTGCCACCAAGATAGCAGCAGTGGTTGGGCAATGAGAGAATAGAAGACTCGGTGCCACCAACCACCAAGTCAGTGCCACCGAGATTGGTTCAGAGTGGCATATCAACTACGCGCATCAACTCAGTGCCACCGACGATCACGAGTTGGTGGTACCGACTCAGCAGGGCAAAGGGCGCAGCCTGAGGCTGTCGGTGCCACTGACTCTGTCAGAAATCGACAATCAAGTTAGATCTTCCAGATCCGACGGTCCACATTATGTGGTACCGTAAGTTGTCCAGTGACCTAATAAAGGATGGACATGCCTAAGGAGGAACACACGTTGCACCGCACGAAGACCAGAGAAGAGAGAGAGAGAGAGGAGCAGAGAGTCAAAGGTCATCAACCAGGAGATCTAAGCACCTCTGACATATGATTTTATTGTCAGAAGACTGTAGAACGTGTGTTTCTCGAGGAGGATCATCTAGAACACCTTCTCTCCAAGGGTTACATGAATTTCTTTCATGTTTCCTACATTTTTATTCTCTCTCTCCATGTATTTATAACTAAAAACCATACGAGGCTAGATCCCTCCTTTTCTTAGGACCCGGGAGTATCCCGAGGAATCACGTATCGACTTTTTACATGAATTAATATAGATTTCTCTTTATTCCTAGATATATAGTTGTGTTTTAAATGATCTACCTATGCTTGATCACCATCGATAGAGTAATATACTGATAATCACTCTGGAAGGAGGATTAAAGGTTGGAAAATAACAAGTTATACACTTTTTATGCATTCCTTGGGAAAGGTAATGTACGATTAGTAGAAAGAAACCCAAAGTCTTAAATAATGCACCTAGACTAAGATATAAATTGCTACAGACGTGGAATTGGCTTAGATCTAGGTAGGGAATTGCACTGTGGAAGTGGACAATTTTGACTACAGGCTTTCTGTGTAGGGTAGGAGTAGAATTTATATTAATTATGTAGAAATAAGATATAACAAAACCCCGTGGTGAAATCGGTAATCCTAAGGAATCCATCTCATTCAAATCAACCATTATTAATTTTCTTTTATTTTATTCAAACTCAAATCCAACTTTTTAATCAGCTTAGCTAATCGCACCGTAGTTAGTAGTAGTCACTGAGACTACGCCTCTCTGAGTTTGACTTGGGCCTCACATAGGCCTATATTACTCGACGCGTACACTTGCATTCATACACACGGTTTTAGCATGTCACCTGCACATCATCATCCTCTACTGTCGTCTCTTTCTCTTTGTGAAGGTTACACTCCTCAACCACATGAGTTTTGTCCCTAGTGTTGCTTCTTGTGATTCTTTTCTTTTCCCTCTAGTGTATTTTGGGTTCCTAATGCTCCTTTTCCTTTGAATTATCTCTTGGGATTTCTAGGACTTCATCATCATCATCCTTGGAGTCTTGTATTTCTTGAAATATGTTTCAATTCTATGCCCCATTATTCTCACGTTCTCATTTTTTTCCTCAGCTTCTTGATCGTCAGTTTTGCATGAATCTCTAAGAACATATCCTGCTAAATAACCTATTGCCTAAGATGAATTGGTGGTGTGCTTTATCCACTTTTTCATCTTGCACAATATAGTTTCTTGTAGGAAAGTCCTTCTCTATATGTCTTACTTCCCTGTAACTCATACAAATATGTGGCATGTTCTCATATTGAACCTTATATTCCCTACCTGAGATACGTATCACCGAATGAGAGATTTTCCCATAGATATTTCAACTGCCAATCTTGCAAACTGGCCTCTCCTTTGCATAGCCATGTTAATATTGATTTTAATCATTCTCCCAAAATGGTTACCAATAGCAGTTAGGAAGGAATCATGGTATATGTGGATTCATAGCTTTTCTATCCTCACCCAAATGATGATCTTTTTTGGACTTGAACTATCCATTGAGAAAAAATATTTCATCTCTGAAATATTAGATAGGAACCAAATAATAGACACGACCCTCCTGTTAAGGCCCTTATATAGTCTTCTTGTAGTTGCATTTGAACAAGGAAGTAATCATTTTCAAGATCGATTAGTTTGAATAAACCTACTAGTTTCCACAACAATCTGATTTTATCTTTGAACATAAGATATCCTATCTATCTTGATACAAATTTCACCACAAATGCATAACTCTAGGGTTTTAACATGCCTTCGATTGCCTCCTCCTTAATACCAAAATACAAAATCCCTTCTATTTATTCCACAATGATGTCTTTAGATTTCAAGGTCGTACCCAAATCCATTGTATTGAACATGTCCAGTTGCTGCATGTTGTCCACCACATCCTAATAGGATACTTGTGGGCAGGATGTAATCTCCTATGAAACCCTCTTATATATGCATGTATCCATTCCTTATGTGGGAATTTGTCCGTTAACAAGACCAATGTTTTCCAGTGGTGGAAATTTTCCTACTTCCAAGGTGGGGGATTTGTTTTCCATCGATGGGTCTTGGAAGATTTCCTGACTCTCAACTAACAGGTTATGCCTGTGTGTCCTATAGTTCAAGCTTAATGCTAGGTTTTCAAGGATCTATTTCTGATTTGGTAGCCCATCATGTGGCATTTCCTACCTTTCCTCCACATACATACTCTCCTACACCATTGTGCTATCCGTATCTCTGTCAATACCTTCCCATTTCCTCAAATTTAGTGGTATTCCTTGTCCTCTGCTCCCAGTGAATTGCCCACAACCGCCACCTCACAACCTTATCACCATCTAACTCATGATATGATAAGAATCTTATTCAATGACATGGTTATGGTTTTTTCTTGAAAATTGGATGAAATTAATATATCATTCTAACTCATGCGATGATAAATTTTGGGGGAATTTGAAAAATGGTTGATGTAGTAATCATTTCTAGGAAGATAATGCTAGATGAATCAATCAACCACTCAATTCATGTTGCTTCTTGATATTGCTTCAACACCTAAAGAACTCATGGAATTGAGAAAGAAGGATCCAACATTGATGAAGGGAACATCATCATTCATCCAATGTATTAAATTAGTTGGGTTCTTTCACAGTCGCGTAGCCAAAGATTGTACTCAATGATGAAATGACAAGAATACCTTGAGTAACTAAAGAAAAGGTATATACTCCAAGTGTCAAAAATCTAATTTAGCTTCTTCAAATTCATTCATCCAAATATGAAGAGAAACTTCTAAATCCATCAATAGTTCATATAAGGAGTCTTCCTAGTGCTTGATATTTCCACTTAGTATCGTACTCCTTGTCCACCCACAACCTGTGAAAACATGACATTTTCACAAGAACCCCACCTACAGTCAGTCACAAACTACGAATAGACCTGATGTGTTTGGTTTTTCCTTATTGATGTAACTTATTAAGATACCAAATATGTGAGCTCATGGGTCTCCTAGATTTACCATCCTTTCTATTCGGGCCTCCATCTGGGAATGCGGGGTTCATTCAGTCATCTAAAAAAAGATCTCAAATTCAATTTTACAAGTTTTGAGCATATTTATTAAATTTTTCTTTAAGATGCAAGTACAAAGACCTTTTTTCATCGGGTATATCCTCTATCTAGAATACTATGGGTCACATTTGAGAATCAAATCCCCTCATATGATAAATAAATTAATATTATCTTAGGGATTAGAAGAAGACACTTAAATTGTAGGAATGATCTATTAGACATGAGCATGACCTTAAGAAATAAGATATGGTGGAAAGAGAATGAGTATTTCTGTGTATTTATATTCATTAAGTAACTACTTGTATCATCTTCTCTAGAACATGATATTATCTTAAGTGGAATGAAAATCATTTCATCAATTTTTTTTAATCTAGTTTATGGCTATACTTGAAGAAAATAAATCTTTAAGTGTGGAGTTCTTGGTCACATACATTCCTAGTTGTTCTTGTTCCTATCAGTAGTTCCATTTTTCCTTAATAAATAGATATACCCATGTGTTATGCCTGAATCTTGTCATTTTCTACTTTCTTGGACAATGATTGTGGGAGCCACTTCTTGACCTGAATTTGACCCCAAATAAGGACTCATTTGACCACCCAATGGAAGCCACTTATTGAGCTTTCTTTGACATGTGAAAATCTCATGGAACCAACAAACAAGACCCCATCATTATTGAAGGGATCGTCATCATTCTTCCAAGCTATTCAAACAATTGGGTTCTTGTACAGTAGGATAACTAAAGTTTCTACTCAACTGCACCAAGACAAGCATGCATTGAGTAACTTAGACAAATATTCATCCTCCATGTCTTAAAAGGCAATTCGATTACTAAAATTCCATTTGGCCAAATATGCGGAACAACTTCCACAACCATCAACAATTCCAACAAAGATCCTTCTAAGCTCTCCAATCCAAAAATCATTGGTCTCAAACTTGACCTAATGCTCTTTCAAGAACTTGAGTCTAGAAACCGCCAGGCTCGGACTCAAGCTAAGACTTTTCCAAGAACTTAAATACACAAACTCATTAGTATCAAACTCAAAACTAGACACAATGAACCGTTGCGATTCCAAAGGACCTTAGTCTCTAATTTTACATCCTCCCTACCAAATTCCACTTATGTTCAGGTGAAGGGACTCTTATACCCTTCTCTTGGGCTACACACCTATAAATAGAACCCCAACAACAAATCTCTTAGGGTTCAAGACTCTACCTCAATTTATAATCCACCACACACTTGTTATCCACCATCTTCCCAAAAAAACATGACATTTCCACAAACACCCTACCTACAATTAGCCAAAAACTTTCCTACCACTCCACTCCACTCCACCATCACTATACACCCCGTTGGATATAAGCTATTATTTAGACTTTTATTCATGACACAATTTGTAGGATTTGATGTGGCATAATTGGTTTTGTCTTTAGCAACCTAGAAGCCTGATCTACCCAAAAACATGTACTTAGTGATAGAAACTGAATTACATTTTAGAGCATGGTAAGCTGGCTCATATTGAGTGACTAGTTTCTATTTCAAGATTTGATCCATGATTCCCATTTATTCTTTCTCTTTGAATCTAACTATCAATTTAATACATATTTCAACATCTTTATCCTTCCAACTATATTTCTATACCAAACATGTTTTTGAGTTTATAAATGATCATTGTCTATCAGTGACTCTAGTTTGAAAGAAGATCTACCATGACCCTAAAAAAGAGGAGTCCCATGTTGAATCCTTTAGTTTCCTCCCAATAACATGTAGGTATTAATTTTTAGTCTAGAGAGAGGTGGTGTACACTAAATATCCATATCCTTACACTGAATTGATAATTGAGTAATCGCGATCTTGAAAACTATTTCAACAAATTCTGATTTCTATGTTTCTAATTGTCTTCTCTAAATAAGGAGGACCTATCGGGAAGTAGAAGGCTCCGATCTGGATGTTTATCTCCAAATTGACACCATCTACCATGAGTTTAAAATCAACTATCTTGTTTAGTTTTTTTTACTTTTATTAGTTAATATCTAGTCATAGTTTTCAATCCAAAATAATTTTATCTCCAGACTAAAGTAGTTATATAAAAGTGATTGTGTTTTGCAGTTCTTATTGAGATATAGTGATTGACCCTACTTTGCTACAACTATGCTTAGACACTTGAGAGAATTAGACATGTTGTGATCAATTTATAAATTAGTTGATAGTAGTAGCTCGTATTTGACAAGAACATAAGATCACATTTGATCGGATACATGCCCATATCTCTATGCCATTAGAGTGGCACAATAAGTTGATTGCCTTAAATTATGCATAAAAATAGAGGTAGATCTAGAGTAGTAAGAATTTATGTTTATAGATTAATACACTTAGACACCCACAATAGTGATATGAGGATTTGTGTAGTAAAAAAGATCAAAATAGGGACAAGGGGTGGTAGATGTTTAAGATTTGAAGTCTTGTCTTAGTTACATCTAACCAAAAGGAGAGATAAGTGTTCTTTACAAAATGATGGTAATCAAAGAATAAGGAAACAAATAAATTTTATCTATGTTAATAAAACAAGAATAGAACATGAATCTTTTGGTGTGTTTTAATATATGTACAAAACCTGGATTAGATTTCACCATCTAAGAACTCTCTCCAACATGCAATACTGACACCCATTGTATACTCTTAGCATAATTTATAAGAAATCATCATTAGGTTCATTCTCTCCTCTCTCACGGTGGGATAAATCCAGATTATAAGCATGTCTTTCTCTTGAGACAACAAACAAACTATCACACATACAACCATATGGTCATTAGATTTAGTATTCCAACATTCTCATACATTCATACTACTCCATAACTCTAAATATATAATAATACTATACTACTCCATAACTATAAATATATAATAATACTATCCTACTCCATAACTATAAATATATACTAATACTACTTTTTTGAGGAATTAACAATTAGAAAACACAAGGTAGTAGGTAATCATGCAAGTGAATCATTAACGAGAAAGATTATGGAGATTAATATTTCTAAGAGTATATACATCAATGGTATGGATATTGACATATCAAAAGAGACTTTATAGCTAATCCCAACCAAAGAATAGGGTCTAGAGACTCATGGTGATGAAAAATGATACATATTATAGATGAATGGACCCGTACAAGATGGATGGATGGAGGGGGGGAGAACAAAATATGGAAGAGGGAAGAAATTACAACAAATGGTACCAAAATGGAATTGGTGGTTGATGGTGACCTCCTTCTTCATTGTAGTTGATGACGTCTATGCCCATCAATTATTCTCCTATTGAAGAAGGTTTTCTTGGCATAGGGAAGAAAAAGTGATTGATGAAAGCTTTTGGACTCTCGTCCTCCACCCTCCAATGATCGATGGTGAGTTTTAAAAAATGGCAGCACTTCATGGTTGGAATGAAGGTACCCTTCATGCGTCCTATGCACCTATATTTATGGATATTCTTGGTGTATTCAAGGCCCCTAGAATATATCACTTTACTTGAGCCTCAAGGCTCAACGAACGTGCTTGTAGGGACACACTTAACTAATAACAAAGTGGGTGTGATTTGTAGAAGCTTCATTGGGTTGTTGGTCTCTCAAAGCCTTCATTGGTCGATGAGATCCCAACCGCTCTTAGGCTCTGCTAGTCTAACCACTCATGTCAGTGTTGAGTGCAAGATCTGCCTTCCTGTTGGACCCATTGTTGTCCTAGATGTCCAAGTTTTAATATTTATAACTCGAGAACTATCCCACAAGTATATGAGTGCATGTAGTATGTTTGAGATTGTCTAAGGGAGCAAGGTATAGTTTGGTTCAAGCGTGTTAGAGTTCAACAATCTAGATTGGTGTGCAAGAATTGGTTTGGTTTGAGAGTTTACTAATTAGCAAACTAAAGGAAATTGTGAGAATTAAATGCTAAGAAGGATTTATATCAGATTTTTGAAAGGATCTTGGTCATAAGATTTCACTTTGATACCATTATTCACATGCAACCACGAAATTAACAAATTAATTAACTTGCAAAAGGAGGTTGTCATCATCATACACCTCCTAGTAATATGAGATGGTTCTTATCTATACATAGCACTCCATTATTACATTAAGACTCGAACTTTAACCTTAGGTCCCCAACGTATCCAAGACACTCCCATAGTTAGGAATTCATTTCCTAAAGAACTACTCCCTACTTCTCTATGTATCTTACCAGATCACATAAAGAAGCATAGAACATGTAAGCAATATGGCCACACAAGAATACTAGAAAATAACATCATAGAACCTCGTGGAGAATCAAATTATTTAACATTAGTTAAGAAATACGAGTTCACATGAGTAATGACATGGGATCTACTCTCCCATGCCCAAGAAGAAGGAAAATACTCATCCATGATCTTGAAACACATGAACATGCTACATATTTAAGAGTTTAATATGATTAGAGAAGGAAAGAATAAAGAAAATCCAAGGAATGGAGAAGGGCCAAGTAGAAATCTAGCTTGGGGATGAAATTCCACTCTTGTAGGTGTTTCTACTTGAACAACCTACTCTCTTGAGAGGTCCAGGCGAAGTAAAGAAGCTCTTTCTACACTCCTAGAAGAAGAATGGAGGTTTTCTATCAAGAAACCACTTCTTCCTCCCAAAATCACCTTTTATCTTCACTAAATTGTTTTACAATTGAAATGTGCTCCAAATGACAAGACATAACTGCCCCATATGAGTGTCCTCATATTTAAAATGAGGGGAATTTGTTTTTAAAAATCTGTAGAGATCGGTAGGGACACGACGTGTACTAAGGGAGACACACCATGGCGTCGTGTGTAGTAGGTGTTGGAACTGCTCTGATTGAGATGGACACACCATTATCAATCCTACACATGCCATGTATCTGGAAGTCAGTTGATTTCTAGACAAATCAGGTCGGGATGGACAAATTGTGTCATATTAAATACATTTTGTGTATCTTGACAGAACATTTGAGCATAATTTTTTAATGGTGCAACATACCGTGTCGATCTGGAAACATGTCGTGTCACAACTCTTCAGGGGGAGATGGAAACCATCTATAAATATACACAATGTGTATTAATTGCCACACGTTGTTTTCTCTTCAAAATCTTCAAGAAGAGCTTCATCAAGCATTTAAACTCCTGGGGACTCCAACTGGGGTCAGATTTGGTTGGATTGACCCCGTTTTCTTGTCACAATCATGTAGTTGTGATCACAAACATGAGCCGAGTAAAACAACAAAAAAGGTGGAAAAATCAAGTATCATTAGAGGCAAAATGAGGTAAAAAATGGATTCAAAGTGTGTGTAAAAGTGGGTAAAAAGTCTATATAAAATGTGCACATCCAATCCCCCTAACTTGAAATATTGCTTGTCCTCAAGCAAAAAGAGCATGAAAATACAATTGAAGAAATGGTCAAGCTCATGTATCAATTAAATGGGATGGAAAAATTATATCAAGCTAATTCAACCATAAGCAAAGTTTATAGAAAGTATCCGTGGATCACCTTAAACACTCAAGATTGAAGTTTAGTTCTGCCAAAGTGTAAATGGAAAAATCAACAAAACAACATTAAGTAGAATGTAGATGACTAGACCAAATGAATAGTGAATATGTAAACTAATTCTCTCAATCATTAAAGATGTAAAGGGAGAAATCCAAATTAACAAAACATCCAGCAACAACCTTTCTTCCTTTAGATAAGAACTGAAGTACTCCGTCATTCAAAAACTAATATAGACTTATGCACACATGGAATGCCGGTTTGGGTCATTTATCCTTTTTTAAGATGTAACACCAAACCATCACATCTAGATTGGACTTGCACTAGGCTAGCATGTTACATGGGAGGTTTATCTATCTTTTATAGATATGAATGCACGAATTATCCCATAATGATCAAGAGTGAGTCAATTTCCACTTTAGAACCAGGGGCGTTAAACTAAAAACTTTTCCCCCAAATCATAGAAGAGTTGGATGGATTGTTTAGTTAATAGGATTTCAGCCGTTTATAAAAAAATTTCTTTGAGAGTTTGGTTGAAAATAAACTACAAATTTGATAAAGTCATCTAGAATGCTAAAGAAGGTTGTAATGTTGATTAGTCCAAGAAGATTTTAGTTGTTACATGTATTATATAGAAAGGAGTATGAAAGCTGAACATGTGGCTATAAGTAGTAAAACAAGATGAAATGGAGGTTGTTGAAAAAAGATTGCATTTAGTTGATGCATGATTTGACTTTCTTCAAATTATATTTCCTATACAAGATAGGAAAAATAGTTCTATCATAAAGGGATTTCAATCAAACACACAAAATAAGCTTTGACTTTGTTTCTTCAAATTATATTTCTCCATACAAGATAGAATGAATAGTTCAATCATATAAGGGATTTCAATCCAGAGACATGGAATAAGCCACAGATCATATTGGACTTTTCACAAATAGAAATAGAAACTACAACAAAAGTTAAGAAAAAGATGATCAAAAGAAACTACAACTACACTACAGGGTGGTTGCTCCCCTCTAAGCTTGAAATTTTACAGTGTCCCCACTATACCAATCAAACTTAAATTATAAGAAACCGGGTGCCTACCATGATGAATCAAGAAGAAGGGTCCGTGCCCTCTTCTCCAGCTATGAAATGTTGTCTCAGAAGATCATCATCATGAATGTCTACAGTAGGCAGCTCAGGTTGTGGTGCTAGATGCGGAGGTGGAGGCATGGTATAGTGGCCTTGAGAGATATGACATGTATCCATCCTCTAAAGCATCTTGTGCATGTCTGAGTACTGAGTCATCATGCCAAAATAGGCATCTAGCTGATCAATATAATGTTGAACATAGCCATAGAGATGTTGGATGTCAGGCATAGCATATTTGTACTCCGTCTATGTGCCAGTGGACGGAGGTAGAGATGAAGCTGCACTGCATTTAAATCCTCAAGATTGTCTTCATAATTAGATTCATCATCAAGGTTGAATTTCCAATTGTTCTTGTTTGTCATGGTGATTGCAGGAAAATAGGGGGGTTAATGAAGACATCACCATGGTCAACAAAATACTTCTTGAATTTTTCATCATTATAAGGGTCCCTAACAATCAAGATAGAAGATAAGGAGCTTGAGGTCAATTAAGTTCCTCCCAGGAGCAACTTCTAGTCCTGTAAGTTCAGCATTAACCTTGCGGTCAGTGTGGGTGATCAATCCCCCAATCATGATGTCACCTGATTTGCTACATTTGGTCTTAAAGAAATGTGTGAGGATGAAGTATCCAACATTATTTTTGAAGTTGTGTACCATACTCGACAAGAAAAATCGATCCCGGTTACCACAACCTCCATGTGTTTTTTCCTTGCAAATACACAAGTTCTGAAAATCCTATGTATATAAAAAAAATTAGGGTTGTGGATATGTGTGCCCTAGAATTTGTAGGTTCTTGAATGGTATCATTAGTGATTTCCCTCTAAAATTCATCACTTTTAACTGAAATAGGGTATGACATTTCTCCTCTGTAGGGGCACCAAAAAAACATCACAAAATTGTTTAATAGTAAGTTTGTAACCATGACCCAGAAAGTAATGATAGAAAAATTCTCACATGGCTTTCTGGGATAATCCTTAGTTAGAAATTCATAAGTAAGCCTAGGGTAGGTGTGGCTTACCATGCAACATGTAATTGAGTTCAAGCTTGTCAAGAAGTCCTAGTACTTCATCTCTGAAGCCAAGCGCCTCAAACTCTCTTCACAGACAAATCTTATGGGCAAGACCCTACGAGTGATCCTGGTTTGGTAGGTCTTGTCCTCCTCCTCTATGACATTGTAATGAGTGGAGGAGATATATGTTGGGGTAGAAGAAGAACTCTCCCCTCTATGGTACTTCACCACTTGCTTGATGGGTGTCATTGATGTCTTGTTGGAGCTATAGAACACTGAGACATGGTGTGTGCTGCGATGAACATGATGTGTTTGCTAAATGTCGAAGATGTGCTTCTGCATGGCATAGCATGGCATGTGCTTGAGAATACACAATGTGTACTCTATGATTTGGGTGTTTCTAGAGATTGAAGAACTGGGGTGTCACGACATGTTCACCTTGGTCACAACATGTATGATGAACGTTTCAGAGTGTGAACAAGGTGAATGGGGGTGGCGATAGTGGCCCTAGTCGTCTCGATTGGGGGCGATATGATTTGGTGAAAGATTTGCTGAAGAAGACGGCTGAGCTTGGATGAACACAACGGAGTGGATTCTTAAGGACGAACATGGAAGTTGCTCCCCTGACGTCGATGTGTTGCCTACTCGGTGGAGATGACGTCATGCACAACTGAGTGGTTGTGAAGCTTGCATATAGTTGGGGGCGGTGAACATGACTAGGAACACACGTGAGAGTGTGCAAGGTTGTATTTAGCAGCTACTTTCTCAAACACAACGTGAGTGTGTAGAAATGAAAAGGGTTGATTCAGATTTGGGTTAAAAACCCTAGTTCAGCTACTTTCTCAAACACAGCGTGAGTGTGTAGAAATGAAAAGGGTGGCTTTAGATTTGGGTTAAAAACCCTAGTTTTGTCCTTCCAACATGGCATCTTCAAACAAACACACACCATGTTCCCAAGCATACATCATGTTGCTTCTTTTTTATTTTGCCTTGTCTGATGATGATACACCATGTGGTTCAAAACACACATCATGTTCCTGCTTTATAAAACTATGGTGTTGAGTCTCTTGAGAGGCACACTGTGGTTTAATAAACACATGACGTGAGTGTTTCCAACAAATTATCTATTTGCAAATGGCCTTTGAGGCACACCATGTGGGAGTTTACACATGTCGAGTGGCTTTCCAAGATAACGAGGACATGACGTGTGTGAATTTAACACGACATGTAAGTTTCCAAAAAGTTTTTGATGGATTAATGAACACAGTGACACGTCGTGTGCTTATAGGCGCACGACGTGTCAGATTCTAGGAAAATTGCTGATAATTTTCTAGAACTCACATGACATGTAGGACATCGAACATGTCATGTTTTCAGTGTGTTTTCTTGAAATTCTTTTCAAAGGTTGTGACATGACGTGCACTTGGCTGGAAATGCCATGTTTTCTTGAATTTCTACAAAAAAATAAGTTTTGTTCCTCGACATTTCTTTGGCACTTGCAATGACGATGATATATGCTTCATAAGGGTATATATTATTACATTCATCCATGATAGATTTATTTTAGAAAGAGAAAGTTCTTGAGAAAATGCTTGAAATAAAATATATCTTAAATGTGGGGTCAACTCCCAAAACATCCTTGATTTAAAGTCCAGTTTGAGACTTGAGTCGACAACATCAAGCATCTGAGAGGGAGCAAAAGACTCTGTGGTCTATCTTCTCTCCCTTTGTGTATAATTTGTAGTGTTGTCTATTAACTTTAATGAAGCTTCTTTTCCTTAAAGCTCCATGGTTCCATAGGGGTAAACTTTCAACACTAGAGAGGGTATGAACAATTCAGAACACCGCTTCCCTGGAAAGAATTTAAGCTTAGAGTTGAAGAACAACACTTGATCTCCTTTTTTGAAATCTTTGCTACAGATCCTCTTATAATGCCATCTCTTTATTTTATCCTTATAGATCTTAGCATTGTCATATGCATATAATCTCAGTTCTTCTAGTTCTTGGAGTTGTAGCAGCCTTCTTTCTCCTACTTTCTTTAGATCATAGTTAAGAAATTTGATTGCACACAATGCTCTTTGCTCAAGTTCTACAGTTAGATGACAAGATTTTTCATAGACCATCAGCAGAGTCATAACAATAGGTGTTTTGTAAGATGTCCTATAAGCCCATAATGCATTGTAATTTCAATGCCCAATCTATTCTTGAGTTAGAGACTATCTTCTGTAATATTTCTTTAAATTGCCTATTTGAGATCTCAACTTGCCCTGAGGTTTGCGGATGGTATGTTGTAGAGATCTTATGCTTGACACCATATTTGATAAGAAAGTTGTTGAAGTTTATCTCATTAAAATGACTACCTCCATCTGATATGACTGCTATTGGAACACCAAATCTCGAAAAAATGATCTTTTGGAACAACTTCATCACTGATTTTACATCTGGAGCTTATGTCAGAATTATCTCTACCCACTTCCCGATCCATAGTCACACACCACTAGGATGAAGTTGTAGCTGCATGAAGAGGGAAATAGGACCATATTATCTATGCCCCATACAACAAAGACTTCAATATCTAGGATTGAATTTAGTGACATTTCATCCTTCTGTAAAAGTCCCCCCGATCTTTGACACATTTTAGATGCTTTAACAAACACACGCACATCTCAGAATAGAGTTGGCCAGTAAAAACCTATTTGTAAAAATTTTGGTTGAAGTCATGTTTGCTCCAGAATGTCCTCCATAGGGAGAGGAGTGACATTCTGAAATCACACTGGGGATCTCCTCATTTGGAATGCATCTACAGATCAACCCATATGCACATTTCTTAAACAATAGTGGATCGTCCCAATAGTAAAATTTGATGTCTTGAACTTCTTTTTCTATTGATAAGTAATATCAGTCTGAAGGCATCCATGGCTAGATAAGTTTAAAAATTGGCAAACCATGGCACCACAAGTGAATTAATTGCATACAACTTTTCAAAGGGTAGATTATCATCAATTAGAATCTTGTGTTCAAAACTTGTGGATAGGAATGAAAGATGACCAACTACATTGTTTTTTGTCCCCTTCTTATCTTTGATTTCCAAACCAAAATTATTGTAACAGAAAAATCCAACGGATAAGATGTGGTTTAGCATCCTTCTTGTTCATGATATATCTAATTGCAACATTATCTGTATATACAATGACTTTGGACCCCATAAGATATTGTCAAAATTTATCAAAGGCATAAACTATGAAAATCATCTTCTTTTTTGTAGTGTTATACTTGATTTGAGCATCATATAAGGTTTTGTTTACATAATGATTGGCATGAATCTTGTTGTCTTGCCTTTTTCCTAAAACTTCCCCTATGGAATAATCACAAGCATCACACATTATTTAAAAAGGAGCACTCCAGTCTGGTGGTTGCATGATGGGGGCTGAGATAAGAGCATCCTTCAATCAATGGAAGGCTATTTTTTATTCCTCATTGAATATGAATTCAACATCTTTTGCTATCACGGAGTATATATACTTTGCAATCTTTGAAAGTTCTTTAATGAACCTTGTATAGAACCACACACTCTTTCACCATTGTAGGAGTTGACATCTTCTAAATGGATTCTACTTTTGATTTACCAACCTCAATCCCTTTGCTTGAAATGACATGACCAAGTACAACCCCCGATTGTACTATAAATGATACTTTTCCAAATTGAACACAAGGTTGACCTGTTTACATCATTGTAAAAATGTATTTAATTTAACAAGCAGTTGTAGAAGGAATTTCCATAAACACTGAAATCATCCATAAAAAATTGCATAATCATTTCTATGAAATTAGAAAATATGGCTTTATTTAGTTTTCTATAATCGATACACATTCACCACCCAGTTACCACCCTTGTTTGAATGAATTCATTATTGTCCCCTTTCATTCCAGTGGTTCCTCACTTTTTAGATACAACATGTATAGCACTTACCCATGGGATATAACTGATAGAATATATTATTCCTGCATCTTTTAACTTAAAGATTTCTTTCTCAACAACTTCCATCACGTTTTGATTTAACCTTCTTAGTGCTTCTATGCATGTCTTAGCATCTTCTTCCAAGGCTATGTGGTGCATACAAATGGAAGGATTAATTCCTTTCAGATCATCAATGGAACTATCACATATTTTTACAATATAAGTTCATTCAACAACTCAAATAAGCATTTATTATAATAGGAGAAGAGAAATTCAGTTCTAAGAAAGCATACCTTAACCCCAGTGGGAGGGGTTTAAGTTTTACCATTTTTCTAGGAGTAGTGGTGTAACTTGCCTCCTTCTTGGCTGGTACTTCATTGTATGATGAGTTTGATTTAGATTTAGAAGTGTCTTCATAAAGAATCATCACCAAGTATTCTTTGTCTTCTTCACCTTCAATATCATCAAAAACTTTTTCAAGGATGTTCTTGTCTTCCTCTAGTAAGGTATCAATTTTATCTATCAAATAGAGACATTCTTTAGTGTTGGGTGTTTCATTGCATCATAGACTGAAAATACTAGAGCTTTTCTCCAGCTCTGACAATCAGTTTTACTTCTCTCACATCTATGATAAATCCTATAGTCCTTATAAATGGTCCCCCAAAAAGAATTGAATTTGCCAGATCTTCATGCATGTCTAGGACTACAAAGTAACAAGGAATGTAGAACTTCCCTATCTGCACGGGGATGTCCTCAACAACCCTCCTAAGATATTTAATTGATAGATCAACTAACTATATTGTCATTGAGGTAGGTTTTAAATCTCCCAAGTCTAAATTTTTCTCATAGTGAAAAAGGAATCAAACTCCAAGATCAACTAAGCCTTTGTCAAAAGTTGAATCTCCAATTTTACAAGGGAGAGTGAATGCACCTATATCATCAAGTTTTTTTGGAAAATGGCTCTGAATGATAGAATTTATTCTTTCAGATAACATCACTATATCAGCTTGGTCGAGCCTCCTTCTCCTTGTGAGAATGTCTTTTAGGAACTTGGCATAAGAATGCATTTCATCTATCACTTTGAGTAAAGGAAGGTTTACATAGAGCTTGTCCAAAATGTCCATGAACTTGTTCAATTTAGCATCATCTTTTTTTAACATCATGTGAGGGAAATGAGTATTAGGCTAGCAAAAAGAATCACCTTATTGTGAATTTTGAGCATACTTCTTCCTTTGGTTCTCAGTAGTCTCTTCTACATTTGTGTCAATAACTTCATCAAATTTCCTCTTTGAAGGTGGTGAGGATCCTCCAATCACCACTCCACTCCTCAGCATCACATACTTGCATGTTTCTTTAGGGTTCATCTCTGGTTGGATAGACAATAAGCCGCAAGGTGTTGTTTGACTAGCAGGAGTTCGTTGTGCAATCTGGTTTTCTAACATATTGGTATGAGTAGTAATGTCATCTACTTTAGGGGAAAGTGGTTGGATGACATCTTTCATATGCTGACCATGTTGAAAATATTCCCCATTTTGTTTCATTTGGGCTAGAAAAGAACCCTTAAAGAAGAGATTCCAAGTTGCACTTTGATTGTTGTTGTTGGTTGAAGTTCTTGTTGACATTGTTGTTGAAGCCTGGTGGATTGGTTTCCAATGGTGGCATCCTCCTCAAGTGCAATTGTTGTTGTCCTTGAGCTTGTTGAGGGTTTTGAGAATTTTTGTTGTGTTAGGAGAAGTTTGGATGATCACGCCAACCTAGATTATAGGTATCAAAATATGGGTTGTAGGATTGTTTGTTTCTGAAAGTTCCTACTACATTGCATTGATCCACGGTATACTTAGATGGGATAAAAGAAGGGTAGCTTGAAGAATATACTTGTCCCATGGCTTCATTTGCATCACACATCAAGTGCACTGGTTGAGTTGGTTGAGCACTCAACCTCTCAAACATTTGTGCCAAGGAGTCTAACTTAGTAGAAATCAGTTCAATGACATCAATATCATGGACTCCGACTTGTTTACCAGAAGCAACAAAAGATGAAGGTGGATGATTAACCCTTTTAGAACTCCATTGGGAATGGTTTGTGTTCATGTCTTCAATTTTTGTGTTGGCCTCCCTATAGGACTTGTTCATTAAATTTCTATCGGTTTTTGCATCTATAGACATCTTGGTATTATAGTAAAGCCCGTTATAGAAAGTTTGAAGAAGCAACCAGTTGTTGAGACCATGGTGAGGAAAAATACATTGGAGGTCCTTGGACCTTTCCCATGTGTCATACAAGGTTTCTCCATCCCTTTGAGAGAAGTTGGTATGTTGGCTTCACAACTGAGCTATTTTTCTTGGCAAGAAGTACTTGGCTAAGAAAGTTTTAAGGTGTTCATCTGAACTATTGATGAAGTTCCTTAGAAAAGAAGAGAGCCTTGCCTTGGTTCTATCCCTCAAAGAAAAAGGAAACACAAGTATGTGTATACCATCATGAGAAACACCACTGTTCAGTTGCAAGAATTCAAATGCATGAAGATTGGGATCTTCCACAAGAGTCCCTCTAAAATGACTTTGTTGAATCATTTGCATTATTGTTAGGCTGATTGAGAAGTTATTTGCCTCGATCTGTGGGATGCTGATAGCCCCATTTATGTTTATGGCTGTGGGAACGACGAAGTCCTTGATAGGATGGTGATCTTCCTTGATTGGTTCTTATCTTCCCGGTGAAGATAGTGGTGAAGAATGAAGTGATGATGGTTGTGAGTCTCTCAAGCTTGAAGAGTATTCACTCCTCATTGATCGTATATGGATACTAAGAGTATGTTCGATGTCAAGATCTAAGAACACGAATGGTTGAAGACCTCATTTCATACACACATATAATCCTGCAAATTCACAAGTAGTGAGAGCACTTAACAAATAATGAAAGATATGATATATGATATAAATCACAATGGAATGATGAAACGGGGGGTGAGTGATCTAGTCTCGCTTACTAACTAACTAACTAACACTTCTTACTCTAATAAAGAAATATTGATGCTCCCCACAATAGTGCCAAAAACGTGTTGTCCTAGATGTGCAAGTTTTAATATTTATAACTCGAGCACCACCCTATAAGTATACATGAGTGTAGTATGTTCTAGATCATCCAAGGGAGCAAGGTACAGTTAGGTGCAAGCATGTTAGAGTCCAACAATCTAGATTGGTTTGGTTTGAGAGTTTATTAATTATCAAATTAAAGGAAATTGTGAGAGTTTAACACTAATAAGGATTTATATCATATTTTTAAAGGATCTTGGTCATAAGATTTCACTTCCATACCACTACTCACATGCAACCAAAAAATTAACAAATTAATTAATTTGAAAAAGGAGGTTGCCAACATCATACACCTCTTGGTAATATGAGATGGTTCTTATCTCTACATAGAACTCCCGTGCTTATGTTAAGACTCAAACTACAACCTTAGGTCCCAACATACCCAAGCCACTCCCGTGGTCAGGGAATCATTGCCAAGAGAATTACTCACTAATTCTCTACATATCTACCCAGATCACATAAAGAAGCATGAAACATGTAGGCAAGATGTCTAGGCAAGCATACAAGAAAATAACACCATAGAATCTCTAGAAGAAGCAAATTAACTAACATTAGTTCTTATTTTCTGATAAATCTTAATATAAAAAGTTTATTTAATAGATGACTTAATTAAATTTTGATGTCTGATATATGACATCTTAGTTTAAGCCTTGAGAAAATAAACCAAACTGAATCTAAATCTGAATTTGGATTCTGATATACTTATTTTCTAGATAAATCTTAATCTGAAGCTCTTTAATTTAACAATTATACAAAAAAATCATATATGAGCCCAAGGGATTGAGAAAATAAATTGAATAAAGCATAGTATCGAATGTCTAAAAGTAATATAAATCTCAAATATCTAAAATCTGAAAATTGGGAAACATGACTCAATCTAGAAAAAATCTGACCACTCAAAGCATGACTAGATATAAAATACTAAAGTCTGAAAGTAATTTAATCTCTAAGTTACCTTAGAGGAAGGTGTATGCTGCATCATAATAATATTAAAATTCAATGGACATGACCCAATTAGCTTTCATATTGAAGTTTTCTTTGTCTTCTCATTTCCTTTTTCTTGATAATCTAATCACATGGACATCAACAAATTTCTATAAGTCTGTTTGTGATTCCCTTTATCATTTTAAATACCAAACCCCCATCTCCTTAACATGGTATACCAAAACATGATTCTTTTTTTTGGATCTGCATGGGCCGAAGCCCACCCCCTCTCTAAACAGGTGCCAGAGCCCGAATGACCCAAGAGGTTGGTAAATACAGCTGACTCGAGCGGGGAATCGAACCAGCGACCCTTCATGAGGGGCGCGCTGGCTTGACCGCCCGGGCTACGCTGGTCGGGTCCAAAACATGATTCTTACATAGACTATAAAGCGCTAATGTAAAACCTTGATAAAATTCTTGGTGTTGAATTTATATCAAAAATCACATTATATAACCACTCTAACACCCATACTCGAATAAGCCATAACAAATCACATAATGTACTATATGCAAACATATTAATCTATGATCAAAAGAGAACCTTCAAATATAATCATATGTCTCAGATAAAAACAACAAAAACTTTAATTTATATAGGTTAAGTATATTTGTAATGTAATATCTCATCAATATCCATAAAACACATCACATATTATTTTAAGAAGGTAAGTCTAAAACCAAATACTAATTTAAGAAGGTATTAAACCTCATCAAAACTTTGAAGAAAATAATGATATCATGTAATAGGGTCTAGATAAAAATATCAAATAATTCCATAGCCAAACAATGAGTGAAATATCCAACATAACCTTATTAGGTTTTACATCAAAAACCTTACTAAAAATTTAAACTAGAATGATCATATTTTGGAATCATGTTAAACACGTGAAAATATACTTACCATAAAACATCCATTAATTTCTAAAGTCATTTTCTATTTTAATGAATAAAACATCAAAATCATATGAATTTCAATACACAAAACATAGTAAATAACAAATGTCAAAATCATCTTCTAAACATATTTTTAGGACATAATACACTCAAAATCCTTTATACTGATACCTTGAACTCTCTAAACCTACACACAGAACTCAAGTTATGATTTTTGTAAAAGTTACCTTAGTTTTACTTGATATCAACACCAACTATGGAAAGCATACGATTGTGCATTCGGGTAGAGGGGGGCTATAAGGCCACAATAGTGGTGTTCCTTAACCAGCATTGTAGACATTAAAGGAGGCAACGACTGTATGCCAAGTGATTGTGCACTGCAAAAATAGAAGGGAGGCGTCGTCTTGGAGGAGTAGAGGTTAACTATATTTATTTCTTTGTTCCCTTGCCGCAATACATTTGTAAAGGAGGGGGAGAACAAATGTTGGGAAAAGGAGAACAAGGGAGGAGGAAATGGTGATTATAACGGCACCCCAAAAACACAAGTCCCACTAACCCTTATAAATACCCTACCATTGCACACATTTTTGTTTATTGCTTTCCAAGAAAGGATAAAGTATGAATGCAATTATTATAAGAAAATCCAAGGAGATTTATCTAATTTAAATAGCCATCTATATGTTATCTTCTGTATCTCCAAAAATTCTTAGCTTCCAAACCACAATTTCAAAACATTGTAAATGTAGACCACATCCTAGTCTGTATAGAAGTATCTTCCTACTAGAATCCAACTCAGAACATGTTACAATTATAAAACAAATATGCCCTCAAATTCAAGAGAAATTATTTGATATAATTGAATTTAAACAAGCATTTAAACTAATTTAAAAATTATCACTAAATTCTCAAAATTTTTTATGGTCATTATGAGCATTACTTACATATTTAAAACTCATCCAAATTATGGATCACTGTCTATGTTCAAACCAACCATTATTACCCATCTTATAATTCTCAAATAAACCAGTATGACATTACCATATTTTTCTTATTCTAATAGAAAACTCAAAATATCTATTTTCATAACCATTATCCGTTAACTCCATTAGGTACAAAAGCCACTAACTTTTGGTAGCTTACCATAGATATTCGGATCAACAATTTTAATTTATTAAAGCCAATAAAATCATTCAAAATTATATATGAATATATTTAATTTAACGTTTCCTATATATTCTTCAAAAAAATATATAACTTGGTCAAGTATTATTCTAAGATTGTTTAATATGATTACTCTCTTCTATATATATTCATATTTGTTTGAAATGATTTTATGATTATGAAACTATAAACTATTTTAATTATCCAGATTAAGTAAATCATTCACATTTCTAATTTACATAATATCTTTTCACCCATAATCAAATCTCATTTTGCATATCACGCTTCTTATTTATGTTGGGAAGGGTGACAGGTCAAAACCCACAATTTTCTATAGCCTCCAATTAATATGGTGCTCTTCTAGATTTGATCGAACTATAATTAATTATCTAAATCTTGGAATGTTAAAAAAAAACATCAAACTTTTCCTACATATTCCTTTCTACTACTTTTTTAAATATACGGTTTCCATTTTGACTAGATTTTTACCAATATATAATTATAATCATATGATTTTTCCTATGAATAACAAAATAAAACCAATCTTTATAACCTTTTAAAATTTATTTCCAATCCAAATTGACATATAAAATCATAATAAATACTTTATGAAATGTCTCATGTATTTATTGCTTCAAAGGATTTGACACCTAACCTATTTATAAACTAAAACTATCAATTCAAAATTATTTCTATCATTAATTACTCTAAAACAACCATAATTTCCCCCCCCAAAGTAGATACTCCATGATGTTTGACTAAGAGTTTGATATTTGTTTGATTATCATTTTAAAATATAGAAACAAATTCACTTATAATCTCTGAAATTATTTTCTTTATTTTATAATGAACCGTATATAGCCTTATCTTTCTCAAATTTATTTCCTTATGTAAAATTAGACAAAAATCATAAAAGTTTGACTACCAATGTGTATTTATCCAAAGAATATAAATAAGATCTTAGAAGTCCAAAATAAATCTTTTAATATTTATTATCGTTCAAAATCCATTTTTGGGTAAATAATACATATCTTTTTATATGAACACTATTAAAATAAAAAACTTGGTTAGCAAGTATTTCTCATTATTTCAATGATGTATATCTTTTTTTGGATATTAATTAACATCAGTCAATAGAAAAAATACCATTTTACCCCTATTGTGATTATAGACAATTAATGGGTTCCAAATGGACCTATAGATCATTAGATCCAATTTTGCACATGTGTCATGTATTTGGTTTGGGAATCATAAGGATAAATTATATACATTAGATTACTTTAAAATTTGGTATGTTACAATTCTACCCTCCTTTTTGGGAATTTTGCCTTTGAAATTCATCTAGGATACATGTGAAGCTACCCACCTGAAGGTTTCACTGTCACTAAAAATATTTATGAGATATTTCCTATCATGTATGCCATTGAATCAGTTAGACTTCTTACTTCTATATCAATTATAAAGTTCATATATTTTCTAACTTTATGGACCTTAATCTCTATATATTATGCTTATGTCTAACCACATCATGATCTCGAACCTTCCTATTTTTCTTTGAAATATCAACACTAAGAAGAGTACTTTACATCCTTTAGTGGATTATAAGGATCCAAATTATGTTGAACCAACTTTATGGACTTATTCACACCTCATCATAAAAAGAAAATCAAAGTCTATTAAATTCTTTAGATGTAACTAGTTATTTAGTGACAATCTTACAATCATGAAACTTTTCTAGGTTTACTTATTAAAAAAGTCCTCATAAAGATTCTTTATCCAATAAGATAGTTAATATAAATCACATAATTAATATATGAGTTCTAAGTATGAATTTTGGGTCAGTGGATATCTATTACCCCTAAGACATGTAGTAGGGAGGATCAAACAATTCAAACAAAACCTTCTTATCAGATATACTATTGATCGCTATAGTATAAGATTTCCCTCTAATACAACTCACCCTAATTTAACCTTCATGTATAGTCAAAAATTCTATTCTCATTAATCTCTGTGGTAAATTCTTGAGTAGGTACGTACACCTATTTCATTTAGAAGATACCTTAATAACATATGTTATGAGGTTTTACATGTCTACACATTACTTCTAAAAGGCATGATCTTGTTCCTTTATTCTTTTCTAAGCTCATGAAAAATATATCTGCCTTATTATAACATCAGATGTCAACAATTTTATGGATACGGGACCTCTATGTACTTCTAATGCCATTAGGTCCAACTAACTATCTCTTTGGGACTTTTAATATCAACTATGTCTTTGGGCATCTCTTGATATATACCGGCCACATATATACCTGAATGTGGCCTATACTTATGTTTACACCTCAGTAGTGCACATGTCTCATACCACATGAACTTAAAAGGGTGAGACAAACATCATAAAGATTTGGATGCCATAATATTTCCTCTAGTATTCCATATGATATGTGTTTCAGACCCGCCTTTGAAAATAGCGAGGTCATGTTGTAGGCATATCTACAATTAACACTTAATATCTAAAGGTAATACATACCTAGATTCACTACATATCTCAGTTTCTATCATGAACTAGACTTCTAGATTGGACTCTAATATAAGTGCCAAATCTTTGTAACAAAGATTACTAACTATCAACCTAACAATATTTTTTTAATCTATCTAGATTTCCACTACAGTAATGTAGACTACAAATATGAGAATTTTCCTGATGGAAAATTACATTATTGCTCTAATACCATATTGACACCCCAATTTTCATATTATTAAGAAGGAGTCATTTTTTTCAACTAGGGAATGACACAAACATGATACATCACAATAATAATAGATTGAAACCAACATAGCTTAATGTACATATTATCATAAATTCTTAGAACACAAACTTAGTTACATAAAACTTTTTAAGAAAGATAAAATACATAGTGTGAAATTTTGCACTCTATCTATCATCTTGGATCATGTAGATGGTGCCCCACCAAGAAGACTCTCTTAAAACTATTGATGAGGCCTTTATCTTGAATGATCTTCCTAAATATTAGTACCTACGGACATATCACCCAACCATGCACAAAGGGAAACCTAGGTTAGAGTAAGTGACATTGAATTTCTAATAAGATAAACATGAATACACTATAAATGAAATATGAAATAATTTCTAAAAGTTGTAAACTTATATTGAATCAATGTCTTTTTTATTTATATCTTTATCTAATTTGTGGCCACCATTTCTTGATAAATCCTCATGAATTGGCATAACTACGCCTCTTAGTTGGTACCAAGATACTCTAAATTGGTACTACATGCCTCTGAATGACATTGATATGCCTCTAAATTGGCGTGACTATGCCCTGAATTGGTACTGAAGTACATTTAAATTGGAGTAAACACTCCTATAAATTGGCAACACATGTCTCTGACTCATCCCGATACTAGCTGGATGAGAACTTATCCTATAATGTCTTATGTGAAGTTTTTGACTTAATTATCTAGTCTAAACTTACTAAATTATGAATTTGAACTTATCTTATACTAAAATTGAATACTGATAACTGAAGATGTACGGAATTATAAATCTAAATCTAAATCTCTACTTTTAAATTCTAAGATGAATCTAAATCTGAATCAAAAGTTTGATATTTTTATTGTCTAATAAATCTCAATATGAAACATTTATTTAATACATGACTACATTTCATTTTGATGGCTGATATATGACATCTGATTCTAAGGCTTGAGAAAATAAACCGAATTGAATCTAAATCTGGATGTAGATCCTGATATATTTATTGTTTGGATTAATCCTAATATGAACCTCTTCAATTTAACAATTACAAAAAAACTTATATCTAAGGCTAAGGGATTCAGAAAATAAAATAAATAGAGCATCTGAGTATTGAGTTTCTAAAAGTAATATAAATATCAAATATCTAAAATCTGAAAATTGGTAACATGATTCAATCTGTATAAAATCTGATTGCTTAAAGCATGACTGGCTATGAAATAATAAAGTCTGAAAGTAACTATATCTCTAAGTTACTTTGTAGGAAGATGTATGTTGAATCATAATAATATTGAAACTCAATGGAAATGGCCCACTTAACTTTGATATTGTTGATTTCTTTGTGTTCTAGATTCCTTTTTTTTTCTTCAAAAATCTAATCACCTGGACATTAAAAAATTTCTATAAGTCCATGTATAATTCCCTTTTTTATTTTTAAATATCAAACCCCAATCTCCTTAACCTTGTATACCAAAATATGATTCTTACTTAGACTATAAAACTCTAATGTAAAATAGAATAAAATTCTTGTTGTTGAATGTATATCAAAACTCACATTATATAATCACTATTACACTCACACTCATATCTGTAATAACAAATCAAACAATTTACTATATGTGAACATATTAATCCATTATCAAAAGAAAACTTCCAAATATAATCATATGTCTCAAGGTACTAATATTTGGTTGAAACTAGATATAAATATCAAAAACTCTAGTTTATATAGGTTAAGCATATATTTAATGTAATATCTCATCAATATCCATAAAACACATCACATACTGTTTTCTTAAGTCTAAAAACAAATACTAATTTAATAAGTATGAAACATCATCAAAACTTTAAAAACAATAATGATACTATATAATAGGGTCTGCATAAAAATATCAATTCATTCAGTAGCCAAACAATGAGTGAAATATCCAAAATATCCTTATTAGGTTTTACATCTAAAACTTTAGTAAAAGTTCATATTAGAACGATCAGACTTTGGAATCATGTTAAACACATGAAAATATATTTACCATAAACATTCATTAATTTCAAAAGTTGTTTGATATTTTAATGCATAAATCATCAAAATCATATGAATTTAAATACATATAACATATTAAATAACAAACTTCAAAATCATCTTCTAAACATAGTTTTTGGACATAGCACACTCAAAATACCTTTTAGTAATACATTGAACTCCTCAAACGGACACCCATAACTCAAGTTATGATTTTTGTAAAGTTACATTAGTTTTACTTGATATCAACACCAACTACAGAAAGCATATGATTGTGCATCTGGGAAAAGGGGGGCTATAAGGCCACAATAGTGGTGATTATTTACTAGTATTGTAGGCTTCATAGGAGGCAACTACGATATGCTAAGTGATGGTGCACATCTATAAAGAAGGGGGAATGCAGGGTTGGGAAAAGGAGAACACGGGAAGGAGAAAGGGTGGTTACAGTGGCACCCCAGAAACACAAGTCCCACTAACCTTATAAATTCCCTCTTGTTGTACTAATTTTTATTTCTTGCCTTCCAAGTCAGTATAAAGCATTAATGGAGTTATTACAAGAAAACTCAAAGGAGATTTATTAATTTAAATCGTCACCTATATCTTTTCTTCTCTATCTCCAAAAATTCTAAACTTTTAAACCACAATTCCAAAACATTGTAAATATAGACCACATCCTAGTTTTCCTAGAAGTATCTACCTATACGAATATGACTCAAAACATGATATAATTATAAAAAAAAGGGTCAAAGTCAAGAGAAATTATCTAATGTAATTTATTTTAAATAGACATTTAAACTCATTTAAAAATTATTAGTAAATTCTCAAAATTTCTTATGGTCATTGATGCGATGATTTTGAGTCGCATTTAGAGACCTATTTCATATGTGTTTTGTGCCTTAATTACTCATTTTCATGGATATTATTGCATAATTCACTTTATTTGGTCTTTGCCATCATTTTATATCAAATCCCCTTCGTTTTACTATTTTGAGCATTATTTATCATCTTATTATAAATTGTGTGGATTTACTTGGGCCTGTTGTGAAATTTCAGGAAGAACAAGTATCTGCTTCCGTCGATACCATCGACGGAAGTCGATACCATCGACCAAGCTACAGGTTGTCAGCCGAGAAGAGCAATACAGTGTCGATACCATCGACCCAAGTCGATGCCATCGACACAAGGAGAGCTACAGCGTCGCTAAACGACAACAACCGACGCTAAAGGAGTCGATACCATCGACACCTACGTCGATGGTATCGAGATCACCACAGGCGCTCAGAATAAAAGAAAGGAAAGCTGCCGCTAATCCGCTGGGTCGATACCATCGACCCGCGTCGATGGTATCGACGCCGACAGATATGCGTTGGATTTGTTTTGATTTCGATCGGACGGATGTTGTTATTTGACGACCTAATTAGGGACTTATACCTAATGACGGCCGCCCAGACGGGAGAATCATCTCATTTTGGATTGCACGAGTGCCGAGGAGGAGAGAGAGGAGAACGGAGGCCGAGAAGCTCATCCCGGGTGATTCGGACGCTGCCAAAGATGATTTCCACCACCGACAGGCGGGGGAAGCTCGTGTTTTACGCCAAGGATCCACCGGTTCTTCTCCGTTCAGGGGTTTTCCCATTTATTTCCCGTTTTTCTTATGAATTCCCCAATTTCTACCATGTACTTGTGTGAGATGAACATGAGAGGCTAAAACCCTCAATCTTTAGGACCGGGAGTAGCCCGGGAATGCATTGTATGACATTTTTATATCAATAATTCATATTTTTCTCTTAAATCTGTGGTATAGTTTCGTTTTCTCCATATATTGTTATGCTTGATCACCATAATAATAACTTAATGCCCTTAATCACTTCGATAGAAGGATTAACGGTTGAAAAGAGACGAATTCTACATTAATTAATAAAACCCTTGACAAAGGAGTTGTAAAATTAATGGTGGGAACTGAGAGACCGTTTATAATGCACTTAGTTTAGGGGAATGATTACTACGACGGTGGAATCAACCTAAATCTAAGTAGTGAATTACACCACGACAGTGGGTAATTCTGTTTTCAGGCCACTACCCGGATAGAGAGAGAAGTGTGAAGAATGATATGAAACTTAATACAATGTTGACCCGCGGTGAAACCGCCATCCTAAAGATATCCCTTTTAATTGATTAAATTAACCTTTAATCGATTGTTTTCTTTGTTTGATTTTTATTTTCTTTTAATTTGAACAATAAAACCCTACTTTGTTAATCGGTCTAGCTGATTGCGATTAGTTAGTAGAAGTCTCCAATAATTCACGTATCCCTGAGTTCGACTCGGGCCTCACAAGGCCGATATTACTCGACGCGTACACTTGCGTTTTTAGCGCGTAGTAAAATACACGTCAAGTTTTTGGCGCCGTTGCCAGGGATACGGCGAATTATTGGCACTTTGAGTGCTAAGAGCGGCCATTCTAGGCCACATTTTTTTTATTTATTTTAAAACAATTTCAAAAAATTCCTTTATTTCTCTATAATTGTGTTGACTCGTTCAAAGCATTGTACTGAACCCCTATTTCCATTTTTTCAGGTACTTTGCATGGTGCACACACGTAGTCGAGACTACGTGAATCGCACACCTGAGGTTCCATCTGCGGGACCAGAGGACGAGGACTACTACGAGGAGGAACACCACAGTGATATAAATTCTGAATCTGAGCAAGAACAAGAAGAAGTAATGGCTGAAGCACAGACAATATGGGAGAAGATCAAGGCGTCTTCTTCCTCGGCATCAAAGGGGCCTATAAAGAAACAGGGGCTAAACATACCTACATACAAGATCGACCCAGCACTGATTAATTTGGTCAAATCCAATGCATTTCACGGACTGAAAAATGAAGATCCAGTGGCACACATTAGTCAGTTTGTGGAGAACTGCGATATGGTGAAGATAGATCAATTTCCGCAGGATGTGCTCTATCTCAAGTTATTCCCGAGTTCCTTGGCTGGAGTGGCAAGAGAGTGGCTTCATAACCTCGATGACGAGTTTGTTGAATCATGGGATCACATGGTGGAGGTTTTCTTCAAGAGGTTCTTTCCTCCTGAGAAGACCAATGATATGATCCGGAAGATCCACAATTTCACCCAACAGGCGGGTGAAACCTATTCTGAGACTTGGGAGCGATTTCAAGTCATGTTGAGGAGATGTCCACACCATGGACTGGACAAGGAAACCCAAGTGAAGATCTTCTACTTTGCTCTCTCCGAGCATGATAGAAGCAATTTGGACTCGGCTGGCTCCGGATTTTTTTTAAATAACACTGATACAAGATGCTGGGAAATACTGAAGAATATGGCACGAAAGCAATCTTGGGGAGAAAGAGAAAGAGGCCCAGTTGAGCAAGCAAGAGTTGCCAGTGAGTCAAAGGCAATGAGAGAGCTGAATGAGAAGATGGATCTTCTCGCAAAGAAGTTGTTGCAGAAGGAAGACAATGAGTCCGAGGATGAGGCTCAGGTCAAGTACATGAGGCAACAGCAGGGGTACAGGAATAACGATTATTCATGGCGGAAAGACAAGAAATTTTCATGGAAGGATCCAAATAACTTTCTGCAGGATCCGGACGCCAAACCTGCACCGGTCACGGAGGACAAGAGCACGGAGTTGCTCAATCAAGTCATAAAGCAAAATCAAGAGTTGATGAACACTTTTGGGCAGCAAATAAAAAAGCAGGGTGAATTCATGAACCAGTTCGGGCAGACTTTGCAGAGCCACGGGGCTCAAATGAGAACTATAGAGACTTCCATGGCACAGATGGCAGCCGAGATTGCAAGCTTGAAGAAGCCGGCACATCCGGGTTTCCCGGGAAACACCAATGTTCCCGGGGGAAATCAACAGGCAAAGGCCATCTTATTGAGGAGCGGTAAGAAAGTGTTAAATCCAAGGGCGGATGACACAAGCACACTACAGGACACAGTTGAAGAAGCAACAGTTAAAGAGCAGCCCCCACCTGTCATAGAGCAAACTGAGGACATAGCTGAAGATAGTAAGGAAGAACAAGCCACTGAGGAGGAACCACATAAATTAACTCCCTATGTGCCACCTCATCAAAGGGCACATACCGTTCCGGTTCCCTATCCCAATAGTGCAAAAGCAAGAAAGGTGGATGCACAGTTTAAGAAATTTCTGGACAGCTTTAGGAAGTTATCAGTGAATATTCCTTTGCTAGAGGCGATCGAACAAATCCCGTCTTATGGGAAGTTTCTTAAAGATGTAATCACCAAGAAGAGAAAGATACCCGACACTGAGGTCGTACTATTGAAGGAGCAAGTGAGTGCTTTTATTATGGGCACTTTGCCACCAAAGAGACAGGATCCCGGTTGTTTCAATATTTCTTGCTTTATCGGGAAGTTCAAATTTGGCGAAGCACTTTGTGATTCTGGGGCAAGCATCAATCTGATGCCCCTTTCTACGTTCAAGAAACTTGGATTGAAGGAGTCGAGACCAAGTAACATGACCATCCAATTGGCCGATAATTCTGTGGTGAAACCGTATGGAATCTGTGAGGATGTTTTGGTAAAGGTAGACCGCTTTGTTTTTCCGACTGATTTTGTCATTATGGAAATGCAGGACGAGCACGGTAATGAGTTACTACTTGGTCGCCCATTCCAAGCTACAGCTGATATGATCTTGGAGATGGGGAGAGGTCGCTTGACCTTGGGCATTGCGGATGATCGCTTTGAGATGGTCATGCCAAATGGTAATGCATCTAATAAAGCAAAAGCACATTGCAATATGGTGAAGCATGTGGAACAAAATATCTCACTTTGTCTTGGTAAGCCATTTTTGGATATGGCTCATGTTATGAGTAGGATAGATAATGGGACCCTAGCAGTGGACCTTATGGAGCAAACTAAAGTTGTCTCTTTATGCAAGGCTGTTGGGTTTCCAAATGATGAGAATGAGGACATTCCACCTCCATGGGAGGATGATGTGATTATCACTTCTGTCTTTGATGCATATCCGGAATTGCCTTTGGAGGCGTGTTTGTTAAATGTCTCTTATGATTGGATGCGGAGTACTTCACTCAAGGAGTGCGCCAAAATGCTTCAAATGCTTCCATGTTTCTACACGAGGCACTATGAGGATTTGGGTACACTTCCCCCACCGCTACAATCATCTCTTATTTGCCCACCTGATCTGGAGTTGAAGCCATTGCCCCCGCATTTGAAGTACGTCTTTCTAGCTGAGGAGGACAAGTTACCAGTGATTGTTTCTGCATACTTGAGTGCGGATGAGGAGGAGCAACTACTGATAGTGCTCAAGAACCACCGTGGAGCTTTTGGGTGGTCTGTGGCGGATATCAAGGGGATCTCCCCTACACTTTTCCAACACAAGATTCGGCTTGAGGAGGGAGCCAAGCCAGTCATACAGCCTCAAAGACGTCTAAATCCAAGCATGATGGAGGTTGTCAAGAAGGAAGTCATAAAGCTTCTTGCTGTAGGGATCATTTATGCCATATCCGATTCAACGTGGGTGAGTCCCACACAGGTAGTCCCTAAAAAGGGGGGAATCACTGTTACTACTAATCTTTTGAATGAACCTGTCACCACCCGATTGGTAACCGGGTGGCGTGTTTGCATTGACTACCGCCGATTGAATACAGCAACTCTTAAAGATCATTTTCCATTGCCATTTATCGATCAGATTTTGGAACGTCTAGCTGGTCGGTCGCATTTTTGTTTTCTAGATGGCTATTCGGGGTACAACCAGATTTCTATTGATCCTTTGGATCAAGAGAAGTCTACGTTTACATGTCCCTATGGGACGTTTGCTTACCGCCGTATGCCGTTCGGTTTATGCAATGCGCCGACGACTTTTCAACGCTGCATGCTCGCCATATTCTCTGACATGGTAGAGCGGTGTCTTGAAGTTTTCATGGACGACTTCTCGGTGTATGGAGCGTCTTTTGATGAATGCCTTTCTAACTTAGATAAGGTGTTGCAGCGGTGCGAGGACACACACTTAGTCCTCAATTGGGAGAAATGTCACATGATGGTGACGGAAGGAATTGTGCTAGGACACAAGGTGTCTAGCAAGGGTCTTGAGGTAGACCCCGTAAAAATTGAGGTGATTTCTAAGTTACCCCCACCAAATTCTGTAAAAGGGGTGAGAAGTTTTTTAGGACACGCCGGGTTTTATCGGCGATTTATTAAGGATTTTTCGAAAATCGCAAAGCCATTATCGGAATTGTTGGAAAAAGATGCAATTTTTGATTTCAATGAGAAATGTCTTCACGCATTCGAGGTCTTGAAGGAGAAGTTGATTTCAGCTCCGGTTGTTCAAATGCTGGATTGGGCAAAGCCATTCGAGCTGATGTGTGATGCGTCCGATTATGCTGTGGGAGCTGTTTTTGGGCAAAGGGTAGATAACAAGCCTGCTGTGATTTTCTACGCCTAAAAAACGCTTAATGATGCTCAATTGAACTACACAACTACGGAAAAGGAGTTACTGGCCGTCGTGTTCGCCTTTGAAAAATTTCGGCAGTACTTAGTGGGTTTTAAAGTGGTTGTGTGGACTGATCACGCTGCAATAAAGTATTTGATGGAGAAGAAGGATGCGAAGCCTAGACTAATTAGGTGGATTTTGCTCCTACAAGAATTCGATATTGAAATTAAGGACAAGTCGGGAATTGAAAATGTGGTGGCTGACCACTTGTCTAGGTTAGAGCGGGTTGATGAACAAGGTTTGCACATACCCATTACTGAGACCTTTCCCGATGAGCAACTTTTAAAAATTGATTCTAAAGAACCATGGTTTGCGGAAATTGTGAATTATTTGGCTTGCGGGATCATCCCGGAGGATTGGTCCTATCAAGATAAGAAGAAATTCTTTCATTCATTGAGATATTATTTTTGGGATGACCCGATTCTCTTGAAGCAGTGCAGGGATGGTATTCTTCGCAGGTGCGTGCCGGAGGTGGAGTACGAGAGTGTTCTCAACCACTGTCATGCGTCGCCTACAGGAGGACACCATGCTAGCTCACGGACAGCAGCTAAGGTGTTGGAGAGCGGCCTTTATTGGCCCACTTTGTTCCGGGATGCCTATGATTTTGTTAGGCAATGTGACCCGTGCCAGCGCACAGGTAACATCTCAAGGAGACAGGAAATGCCCCTGAATGTATTTCAGGAAGTTGAGGTATTTGATTTATGGGGCATTGACTTCATGGGACCCTTTGTGTCCTCAAATTCAAATCTTTATATCTTACTTGCTGTATATTATGTGTCGAAGTGGGTGGAGGCAATCCCCACAAGAACTAATGATTCGAACGTAGTGTGCAGGTTTGTCAAAGAGAACATTTTCTGCAGGTTCGGGATTCCCCGAATGATCATAAGTGACGGAGGCACACACTTTCGAAATCAGAAATTCGCGACACTTTTAAAGAAATATGGGGTCAAGCACAACATCGGCACCCCATATCATCCACAGACGCAAGGACAAGTGGAGGTATCAAATAGAGAAATCAAGAAGATTTTAGAAAAGACCGTAGCACCCACAAGGAAGAATTGGAGTGTATTGCTACCGGACGCACTTTGGGCTTATCGTACGGCGTACAAAACACCTATAGGCACCACGCCTATAGGTTGGCGTACGGCCGGGCTTGCCATCTTCCGGTGGAATTAGAGCACAAGGCCCATTGGGCGCTAAGAAGGCTGAACTTGCGCTATGATGAGGCCGGGAGAAAAAGGATGTTTGAATTGAATGAATTGGATGAGCTACGCATGATGGCATACGAGAATGCCCGCATCTACAAAGAGCGCACAAAGCTGATACACGATCGCCATATTGAGATGCGCACGTTCACGAAGGGAGACAACGTTCTATTGTTTAACTCCCGTCTCAAACTGCATCCCGGGAAGCTGAAATCCCGGTGGAGTGGACCCTTCATTGTAGAGGAGGTGAAACCGCACGGAGCGATTCTCGTGCGTGATGGAGATGCCACGTTCTTGGTGAACGGGCAACGCTTAAAGCTGTATTTTGGTGAGAACTACAAGAGGAAAGTGAATGAGGTCAAACTTATTTCACTTGTACAAGAATGAGATGGAGGGAAGATGTCTAGCCTAAGACGCTAAACAAGGGCGCTTGTTGGGAGGCAACCCAACCATCGGTACACTAGGATAGTTTAATTTTAGTCATAGATTGCTTTTATTTCGTTTGAATTTTAGTTTAAAAATGATACCTTGATCCGTTTGTTGAATGTGCAGGCACAGGCAGGGTCGATACCATCGACACATCCGTCGATGGTATCGACATGGGTTTAGGTTGACACCAGCAGAAATCGCACTGCGTCGATACTATCGACACCCCCGTCGATGGTATCGACATGGTCCCAGACAGGTCACAATAAAAGTGTCGATGGTATCGACACCCCAGTCGATACCATCGAGATCTCTGGAGATATTCAGACGGATTTTGCTCAGTCAACTCGATACCATCGACGGCCTCGTCGATGGTATCGACATCATCACAGGTTGAATGCAACACAACGACGGTGTCGCAATAAAAGCAAGTCGATACCATCGACATCTGTCGATGGTATCGACGGACATGTCACCGATCCGCATACAGACATCGACGACGATCGCAACAGCCACGTCAGCGATCCGGGTGCCGCGTCGATACCATCGACTTCTGTCGATGGTATCGACACGTCAGCAATCCGGGTTTTTCGATCCAGAAAACGTCAGCCGTCGATACTCGTGAGGGAGGCGGATACCCGCGAGATGTGTCGATACCATCGACCCTCGTCGATGGTATCGACGGGCCAACAGGGGCGCCGATCAAGCTATTTAAGGGGGCTTGCAACGTCACTTGACGTCACACCTTCAGAGCAAGTATCTTCCTTTGCACCGAGCACTCCCCCGAGCCTTCCAACACTGCAGAGAAGCATCATCGAGTGGAGATCTTCATCGAGCGGAGAATTCTCTTCTCCATCTTCACCGAGCTCTGTTCTTCTAATCCCTTCTTTTCTCGCAACCATGGTGCACACCGCCAGAGCGTCGTCCTCAAGCGCTCATCCTATGGAGATCGAGGAGTTTGTTCCTCCCCCACCCGCTTCCATCCCTCGTCCACGCCTCATTCATGCCAACATGGATGTGAGGAAGGTCTACGAGGATATTATGAAGCGGAAGTTCGAGCCCACCCGGTATGTGGACCGGGGAATGATCCAGGAGCTGGGTTTCAAGGCCAACTTGGCCTATGTGTTGGCTGGGCAAGCGCGGCACACCAATCGCCTTTATGAGATCGACTGTCATTCGGATGGGCAGCCGTTTTTCGGCGAATGGCCCACATACAAGGAACTGGTGGCCGAGTTCATGGCGTCTCTTGATATCTGCGTCGTACCAAATGACGTGGTACCATCGGACCAGACGTGGATCCGGGGAAGGGTGTCCTTCCGACTCTTCAACAACAATTACAACATCACGTTGAAGCAGTTCAACGACATCTTCAACTGGAACCACAGCCGCAACGATCACCGACGCCCCGACGCCCGCACCGACTACGACAAAATCTTCGCCGAGCTAGTTACAATGCTGGCAGGGAAGACTGTGAGCTACCATAATGCAGCGGTAGAGGATTTTGAGCACCCGTTCGTCCGGGTCCTGCACAGGATGTTGAGCTTGACTTTCTTTGCTCGAAGCGATCTTGCTTTGAGCAAGTTTCAGGAGAGTGACCTGTTCTTTCTCTACGCACTCCTGAAACGTCAAGAGTGCAACTGGGGGGCGTTCTGGCTACAGCGCGTCCTGGCGGTGAAGAGGAGCACAAGGAAGGCTCCAATCCATTTTGGTGGTCTTGTCACCAAGTTGGCGCTTTACTTGGGGCTGAACCTTCAGTCCATGACTCCGATCTTTACGAGGAGCAAGGTGAACGTGCAACATTTGCACCGTTCAAACCTTATTCTTCTACGGGACGGGTTGGCGTATGCTCATTGCCACGTCAACCAAGCTTATCAAGAGAGCTCCCTACCGGACGACGTCTTCAACATTGAGGGCAAGCAGCACTTCCGGTGGCCAATCATAGCCATCGAGTCCTCCGAGGAAGACGACGGTGGTGACGAGCAAGAAGGCAAGGCTGCAGAGGAAGAGGAGGCTTTCACACCTCTTCGAGCATGTGTGGCACCACGGAAGCGTCCTAGGATGCATCCAGGTGCATCTTCATCATCTCAGCCCCCGCCGCCATCACCACAGTACGAGCAGCCAACTGCGGATCCCTATTCCATGCAGGGGATGTACACCATGCTGCAGGACATACAGCAGACTCAGCTGCAGCACATGGGTATGTATACCGGCATTCACGATACTACGAGCCGGGTACTTGACAACCAACGGGCTATGTTCGAGAACGAGCGGCTCCTCCTCGCCAACCAAGAGCAAATGCACACCCGGTTGCAACGGATAGAGACGCAACAGGAGCCCTTCTTTGACCATTACTGGAGTCAAGACTACTTTGGAGGCTATCCACAGCCTCCGCCGAGGACCCAATATGATCCAAGCTTCCAGGGGGAGTACCCGTCTTGGGATCCTACGGCACCACAATACCCACCCCCGCCTCCGCAAGATTGATCAGGGTATCACTGTTCCACCCTTAAGTTGGTTTTTGACTATGAGGCCATAGTCGAATTCAAGCTTAGGGGGGTGGCTGGAACAGCTCTATCTTTTATCTTTTCTTTAGTTGTTTTTAGTTTCTGCTTTGTTATTTGTTCTTGCAATTTTAGTGTTTGTTTAGGATCCACATCTATCTAGTGTAATTGTGGATGTCTTAAGAAAAAAAATTGTCATCTCGCTTTTTCACGGGAAATTTAAGGGAATTTCAAACAAATTCTGGGTCTTTTGGATAGCTTAACTTGGTTGTCCTTGGGAAACTTATCCTATGAAAATGATTGATTATGTCAACTTTGAAGCAATATGTCATACTCACACCCCCATTGACTCATGAAAAGTGGATAGTAACGGTTGTTTGAGCCTAACCTAATCAAATAGTAATGAGACCTTAATTGGATATACGAGAAAGAACCCTTTGAACTACTACACATGTCAGTAAGGAGGGACACATGATATTTTTCTAAGGTTCAGTAACTTAATCTTGTGATCATTCCACTTCATATTTTTCCATAGTCCACCCAAGAATTGGAAGTAAAGTACAGTTTTAACTTCTTTTGCGTGCATAGCATGTAGATAGGATTTGCATTGTTATTTTCATATTTTTGCATAAAATGAAAAAAATGGAAAAAATGGATAGTGATTCATGCACATTACCTTTAGGTGCATGTCATGTAGTTGCACTCATAACTTTCATGATTTTCATGCATAAGTACACCATGTACCTCAGTTGACCTGAAAAGTGATCTAAATTGTTCCATACCCTCGCATTAGTACAAAGATTTCCAATCATGAAGACAATAGCCTAACACATGTATCTCTAAGCAATTATGGATATGTGGGCTAAGAGGAAAAGAAAAAAAAATCAGAAAAAAATATTTGAAAAAAAAAGAGAATTTAGAAGGAAATGGAATAAGAGGGAGAAAGGAGCATAATATCACTTGCATGACAAGGAAACTGAGTACATGATGTGGCTTAATTAGATTTCTATCTCTTTTTGAGGTGGAAGGTTAGTGCATGCATCATTCCACCCAATTTTAAGCATTAGGGCATTTCCAATGTGCATTGGCATCAATGAGGGCATTTTGTTGTATGCATTTTGAAACTGTGTAATACTTCCAAATTCTTCCATGAACCACCCATTCCATCCACCCGTTGCTCGGATTGGTAGGCCACCATGATTTTCTCCTCACTCATGTTTATCAGGAGAACTGCTTCCATGTAGATGGTAGTTAGGGCGAGCAACGTAGTGTAGGCGATCACAAGATGCACTAATGCTGAATCGGAAAATTTTATTATGTTAACTGCCTTATGTGATAGTGTTCATCGGTTTGAAGGATAATTTCTTTTATTGATGATTATTGTCGCCTGTAGGGTAATTACTGTTATGTGATTAGGAAAGGCCGGTTTGAGAATGTCCAGTGGGAGTAATGTGGGATGTGGGGTGATGTGTTGATTGTTAGTTGACATCTGCAATCTTATTCTAAGGATTAGTTGCTCGAGGTCGAGCAATGTTTAAGCTTAGGGGAGTTTGATGCGATGATTTTGAGTCGCATTTAGAGACCTATTTCATATGTGTTTTGTGCCTTAATTACTCATTTTCATGGATATTATTGCATAATTCACTTTATTTGGTCTTTGCCATCATTTTATATCAAATCCCCTTCGTTTTACTATTTTGAGCATTATTTATCATCTTATTATAAATTGTGTGGATTTACTTGGGCCTGTTGTGAAATTTCAGGAAGAACAAGTATCTGCTTCCGTCGATACCATCGACGGAAGTCGATACCATCGACCAAGCTACAGGTTGTCAGCCGAGAAGAGCAATACAGTGTCGATACCATCGACCCAAGTCGATGCCATCGACACAAGGAGAGCTACAGCGTCGCTAAACGACAACAACCGACGCTAAAGGAGTCGATACCATCGACACCTACGTCGATGGTATCGAGATCACCACAGGCGCTCAGAATAAAAGAAAGGAAAGCTGCCGCTAATCTGCTGGGTCGATACCATCGACCCGCGTCGATGGTATCGACGCCGACAGATATGCGTTGGATTTGTTTTGATTTCGATCAGACGGCTGTTGTTATTTGACGACCTAATTAGGGACTTATACCTAATGACGGCCGCCCAGACGGGAGAATCATCTCATTTTGGATTGCACGAGTGCCGAGGAGGAGAGAGAGGAGAACGGAGGCTGAGAAGCTCATCCCGGGTGATTCGGACGCTGCCAAAGATGATTTCCACCACCGACAGGCGGGGGAAGCTCGTGTTTTATGCCAAGGATCCACCGGTTCTTCTCCGTTCAGGGGTTTTCCCATTTATTTCCCGTTTTTCTTATGAATTCCCCAATTTCTACCATGTACTTGTGTGAGATGAACATGAGAGGCTAAAACCCTCAATCTTTAGGACCGGGAGTAGCCCGGGAATGCATTGTATGACATTTTTATATCAATAATTCATATTTTTCTCTTAAATCTGTGGTATAGTTTCGTTTTCTCCATATATTGTTATGCTTGATCACCATAATAATAACTTAATGCCCTTAATCACTTCGACAGAAGGATTAACGGTTGAAAAGAGACGAATTCTACATTAATTAATAAAACCCTTGACAAAGGAGTTGTAAAATTAATGGTGGGAACTGAGAGACCGTTTATAATGCACTTAGTTTAGGGGAATGATTACTGCGACGGTGGAATCAACCTAAATCTAAGTAGTGAATTACACCACGACAGTGGGTAATTCTGTTTTCAGGCCACTACCCGGATAGAGAGAGAAGTGTGAAGAATGATATGAAACTTAATACAATGTTGACCCGCGGTGAAACCGCCATCCTAAAGATATCCCTTTTAATTGATTAAATTAACCTTTAATCGATTGTTTTCTTTGTTTGATTTTTATTTTCTTTTAATTTGAACAACAAAACCCTACTTTGTTAATCGGTCTAGCTGATTGCGATTAGTTAGTAGAAGTCTCCAATAATTCACGTATCCCTGAGTTCGACTCGGGCCTCACAAGGCCTATATTACTCGACGCGTACACTTGCGTTTTTAGCGCGTAGTAAAATACACGTCAGTCATTCTGAGCAGTAGTTTCATATTAGGGATAAAAAAAGCAGTAGTTTCGTATTTAAGACCTATTCAAATTGTATATATCTATCTATAGTCAAACCAAACATTTATTACACATCCTATAAGTCTCAAATAAACAATTATACATTACCATATTTTTATTATTCTAATAGAAAACTCAAAATATCTATTTTTATGACTGTCGTCGATTAACTCCATTAGGTACAAAAAGACTTTAACTTTTGGTTACTTACCATAGATATTTGGACCAACTATTTTAATTTAGAAAAGTCAATAAAACCATTCAGACGAGTATATGACTACATTTAATCTAACATTTCCTATATATTCTTCAAAAAGATATTTAACTTGGACAAGTATTATCTAAAATTGTTGAATCCCATTTCCCACTGCTATACATATTTGTGTTCATTTGAAATGATTGTATGATTATGAAATAGTTAACAATTTTAGTTGTCCAGATTAAATACATCGTTCACATGTCCGATTTACATAAAATGTTTTCACCCATAATTAAATCTTGTTTTACATATCACACTTAGTACTTGTGTTGGGAAAGCGACAGGTCAAAATCCACACTTTTCTATAGCCTCCAATGAATATACCGCTCCTGCATATTTGATCGCACTATAGTTAATTATCTAAATCTTGGAACATAAAAAATCATCAAACTTATCCTTCATCTTTCTTTATACTTCTATTTTAAACACATGGTTTCTATTTTGACTGCATTTTGACCAATATATAATTACAATTATATGAGTTTTCCTATAAATAAAATATCAAAACCAATCTTGATAACTTTTAACATTTCTTTCCAATCCAAAATGACATGTAAAAATTATAGTAAATATTGTAGAAAAACTCTCATGTATCTATTGCTTCAAAGTATTTGACACCTAACCTCTTTCTAAATTAAAAATATCAATTCAAAGTTGTTTCTATCATTAATTACTCTAAAAACAACTAAGATTTTTTTTCCAAAAAGAAACTACCAAAAAGATATAACCTCCATGATGTTTATCTAAGATTTCAATATTTGTTAGATTATCATTTTAAAATATCAAGAAACAAATTCATTGATTATTTCTCAAATTATTCTATTTATTTGATAGTGAACCACATATATCCTTATCTTTCTGGAATTTATTTCCTTATGTGCCAGTCACCAAAAATCACAAACTTTGACCACTACTGTGTATTTACCTAAGGAATATATATAAGATCTTAGAATTTCAAAATAAATCTTTTAATATTTGTAATCACTCATGATCCATTTTTGGGTAAATAATATATATCTTTTTACATAAACATTATTAAAATAAAAAACTTGGTCAACATGCATTTCTCATTATTTCGATGATGTATATCTTTTTTTTTCGAAATTGATTAAGACAAGCCAATAGACAAAATATCATTTTACCCCTATTGTGATTATGGACAATTAATGGGATCCAAATGGGCCTATAGATTGTTAAATTTTCCATATGTGCCATGTATTTGTCTTGGGCCTCATAAGGATAAAATTATATACATTAAATTACTTTATAATTTGAGACATTACACACATGATATATTTTCTATTACAGAAGGACATCATCAACAAGAATAATTCAAGAGAGAAAGAGACACTAATATAACATTTAAAAAACTTTCTTCTGAAGTTCATTTTCCTATCAATACTGCATGACAACCACTGGACACTCTTGGGGGTCAATATTAAAACAAAGACTGCAATCCTATATGACAGCTTTGATGTTGCTTTTGCATCAAATAAATAAACAAATATGACGAAGCCGCATAGAAAAAAAGACAAAGAAAAAGCTTGTGCTAAATAAACCATAAATATAATACAAGAACATGGTAGGGGATATCAAGTGGTCCCTGGTAAAGACATCAAGAAGCCTCAATTTTGTCACCGAAGCCCCCAACAACTTCCACATTGAAATGATTATGGTCTACACTACCTGTACAAGATGCAATCCTTAGCTCAGAGGGAGGCTAAGGTCAAAAGTATGTAGCATGAATGAGAGCACCCTCTCCATGGATTTTAAGCATCTATGCTATTGCGCTCCTGTTGGGTGATTGAGGACTAGCAGACAATCAATAAACCCTACCCATTTATATCCAACCTCTATCTTTGCACTCTCGGATAGAGTGTATGATAAGTTTGGGTAGGGATGTAAATGGGAAAGGAAGGTACTACCCTCACCACCTTTTCTGACCATCATCTATATAGATTCATCTTTATGCAGTTCATTTTGGAGATTCCCTAGCTCCCTTCACATACTTTCAGATCCAATTTGTGACACTGGCGAATTTCAGATCCAATTGTCCTGGATGCTATATAGCCCTCACTCTTTAAGTCTCCTTGTCCCTAAGATAACCCTTAGCCCAATCACTCCAATAGTGATACATATGGGCTATCTAATCTACCTAAAAATTGAGTATGATAATGCTTTTATGCCAACTTTATCCCAACACACTATAGAATGCAAAAGGAAGCTTGCTATCCTAGGATGAATTCTTGAAATAAGGAGGAACCAGTCTGATACACTCCATATTTATCACTTTAATCTCAAGTACATGTTGGAAAGTACATACATCATGCAAAAGGAAGCCGCTACCCCTTCGAGTTCTCAAGTCCCCGCTAGGGACCAAAAGAGGCTTGGAGGCCCACACATCCTAAAAATCCCATCATCCTGAGCCTCATCAGCACGAATAAAAGCAAAGCATGAATAATATCATGAGAAATGTTCTCATCAAGATGCCAAAGGACACGATCCTGGAATCCAAAACATACCCACCTTCTTTTCAAAGGTGATCTCACTCAACCACCTAAAACTACATCAAGAAAAAAAATTGGCAACACTATCAGTACAACAGTACCAATGGTTGAGTGACCCTGAGAAAGATAGAATACCTTGCAGACTTAGCCTACTCATTCTCAAATAGCTAGGACTCCCCAAAAAATAAAACTCATGTGTGAAAGATACATTTAGTAAGAACCTTGCACAAGTACAACTAGGTATGAGAATTTCAGTGCATCATGATGGAGAAATCATTCCTTAAAGGAAAGGTCCTAATAGGCAATAAGGTTACACAACTCCCAATCTAAGAGAACAAGTCTAGGGATCAACAACAATTCAAGTATGACATAGATATCTTGGCCTAAAACTGTAATAAAGGCATCCTCGATACTCTAAAAAATTCTAACCTTAATAAAGCCTTTTAAAGACATTCAATAACGTTTCTATCTGTTAGCTTGAGGACATGATAGATTCTAAGTTGGGGGGTTGATAACATTCAATTTTGTGGATGTTTAGTGCCTATTTACCTTCATATTATTGACTTTACATGCTTTACCCCTATAAATCTTGTTTGTTTTGACGTTTTCAAGAATAACTACTCTAATCACCTCTTTCTATCCTTTTCATACAAAAAACCATCTAGATACAACCTAACCAACCCAATGGGTGATAAGAGTTAAGATCTCAGTGCCCACCAAGAATTCTAGTCTTGGTGCCCGATGATGCACAAGTCCTGGTGCCGATCGGAATTCAGTTCCTAGTGCCTATTGGGAAATTAGTTTCCAATACCCAATGGATCATTCACCCCAATGCTCATTGTAATTTTGTAGCATTCCAGCGAGGGATGGGATTCTAATTTTGGGTTCCTCATGGATCTGATTACTTATGTCCGATGGCTCAAATCCTTGCTACCTGATGGACCATCTTCACTCTCACAACCCACAGACTAATAAAGGGGTAGGTTCGTGAAGCTATAGTACCCACACTCCACATTTATAACTGCCAGACCATCTTCATCATTGGAGGGGATCATTTTTTCACCCATCTATGCCGATAGGTTTTTGCTCTTAGCCCATCCAATAATATTGTCAATCAACTCTCCATTGATTTCCATTGGGGTGCCATTAGAGTGTGGTTGTGTTATAAATTCAATTTTTCCTATATTGATTGAAATGCGAATTTTCAAATAAAAGGGATTTGAATGGAAAATTGTATGATTTGTTTTCAAATTATGGATTATTATGCAATATTTCCCTTGGATGCATGATTTCGTGGTTCATAGTGATTTGATAAATCCAATATTGATAAAAGGGAAAAAGAGATAAAAGAAATCCCATAATAAATAAAAGGGAAAGAAATAAAAGGATAATTGTGTGCATATGTTAGAATTGTGTAGAATTCTCTAGAAAGTGGCATTGATGACCACAATTGATTAGTTTTCAGTTCCACTTGGTTTCTAATAAGAAAAGAAATCAAAATAAAGAAAATAGAAGATAAAGAAAGAGAAAAATGAATTTTCATTGCATAATATATGCCTTTTGAGTGGATGACTTCCATACAAAGAAAAGTCTCTTTTACTTTAGAGTTTCAGTTCCAAACTTTGCATACAATAAGTTTAAGTCATGAAATACTTTCCCTCAAAATTAGAGATTAAAAGAATAAAATATTAGAGAGTTATTAATTCAATGGATTTTCCTAAAGTGAGATGGATATGGAAATATATCGAGGGTCACATATTTTTTTTTGGCTTTTAAAACCTACTCTAGGCCCCTTAGATATCATGCTTGAGTGTTCATGTACCTTTATTCTTAGAAGCTCAAGATGAGGCTCAATCAATTACTTAAAAAGAAAGGGTTAGATTAAAGCAAAACAACTTTTAACGTAGGGCCCTTGGATCGCGAATCCAATGGATGGGAGCTTATCTCCTACCTCCGCCCAAATAGAAAAGTGGACCTACAGTACCTTGTGTATCCTCGATCCGTCTCCCTCTCTCTCTAAACCCTATGCACACTAGAGATCCCTTCCTTTGATTCGGGAGGTTAAAAGAGATCGAACTACCCCTCATTTCACCTATTTCTGTGAAAGATCGTGTTTCCCTTAAATCTTCACTGGAGTAAGAACTCTGTTAACAATGAAGGGGACCCCTCGTTTACTTGTACCTATAAAAGGAACCCAAAATCTCTTCTCAAGACCAGAGGCAGACCGAGTATGCCACAAAGTTTGAAGGATTCCCAAAATCCCCTACTTACCCCTCATCATTTTCCTTAAACATTGCCATGAACAAGGCCGACAACCCAACTCCCCTCCTTCTCTGTCCTTGCCTCTCCAACAGTTTTGAGACCATGTATAGGTTCGACGGTGTGCGACAGAGGGATCTAGATTGCTTATTCACCCTCTCATGTCATGAAACACAAAGTCAACCTTTGGGTTGATTGGGCCAGGTGCGCGGAGCATCCCGTCGCGAGGTAAGGGATGACCAGGCACAAAAGGACTTTTCTACCCCTGGAGTTGACATGAAGATGTAAGGGTCTTCTTGAATTTTAAACTCATATTAAATCCTATCCACGTGGATGATGTGTGCTGAACTAGCCGACGCCTATTGGTTTTGAGGATCAGGATCCATTTCAGTTAGATGTAGGTGACATGTTGACTTCTAAATGGTCAAACTATTGAAAATATTGCAATATTCATAATAATTAATTGGTAACTCATATGGAGACAAATAATATATGGAAATTGATAAAAAAAATACAAGAATTACAATAAAATTAGTTTCAAGACCTAATTTTGTCTCTATTACAAAAAGTACTCAAGGTTGCCAACTTGAAGGTGATTAATGCATAAGAGCCCTAATCTCTAGATTTTGATGATTTTAATATGTTCAATATATCTTGTTAGTCAAAGATTGATCCTTTCTGATAAAGATCATAACTTGGATCTAATTTGAGAATATTAATCCATAAAATGGAGAATTAGGGTTTTCTTGAGTTAAAAGTGCATAAAATGTTAAGATTAGGGTTTGTCAACCCAAAAGTCATGAAAAGTGATAATTAGGGTTTAGGAAGCCAAAACCCTAAAGAAACCCTAGAGTTGACTTTAAAACCCTATCTTGAGACCCATGTCAGTCTTAAGGATAATTTGGATAAAATAGTAACACATGGGTGTGTTGCATTAACTTTTTAGGGTCACGATGCTTGATTTATTGCTTGGCTTGGTTGAATGGACTTCTTGGTTTGATTATCTATCTTGCTTGGTTTTGAGACTACCAAATCAAGTATGTGGCTATGACTAAGATCACTCATCTTAGTTTCATGGTGATTTCTAAGGTTTCACTGGTTTGCTTGAAATTAACTGCTTGGATGAACTTTAATTCTTGCAACTATAAAGGACTATGGCTATCACTATATATATGTGCATGTCTAGCTCAGATCCTAATCCTCCTCTGTAGCTTTGTGTACATGTGAGAAGTTGATGATCTAGGTATCGGTCTACCTTGGGATAGGATGAATAGATTATCATAAGTTGAGGTTTAATCTACCTTTGGGTAGGATCATACGACTATACAACTCTAGGTCTTGGTCTACCTTTGGGTAGGACCAAAAATGGCTATTGAGGATCTGCCATATGGTAGAGGTAGTATCCATGACAAATTTAGGGACAACACAGAGGCTTGGATAGATCAAGATTTAGTAGTTATGTTTAAGATGTAAAGTTTGACCAGTTAAACAATACTTTTCAGCAATATGTTGTTACAACTAGATGCAAACATTTGCTTCCCCCACATACCAATATAATTCATTATACTAACTGGCATTTTGTTTGTCGGCATTTTATAGAAATATGTAATTACTTCTATGGGAGTTGAATGATCGCTAGTAGGTGACATTGAAAAGAACAAGGCTAAATAATGTTCAGAGGATTATAGTTAGCTAGTTCTTTCCTTGGGTAAAGTTTTGAAATACTAATTTGAAAGGTAAGAGAAAAGAATTTTTTTATCCTGCATTAAGCTTAGTTGTAGTAGAATTTATTAATTATATTATTTGCAAAAACATATGGTCCTATTTGGGATAACAGCTCTAGCTTCTTGGCCTTCCTTATTTGGGGGTTGCCGGGAGGTGGGGTCGTTACATTTGGTATTCGAGCCTAGTTTTCCATATAATCTCTAATAACTATTAAATTTTACAAATTCTTTATATCCCAAAGGGAGTTATTAGAGAATTTGCTGAAGATGGAGGTGGCTAGAAAAGGATCATGACCTAGGGGGGATGACAAGACTTTCCTCTGCCCCGCTAGTCAATTTATGAGGACTCCCAAAATCGGTGTGACTTCCTGGACAAAATCTACAGATTTGACTCAAAATAAGATACCTCTAGGATTTCTTATCTAATTTCCTCCCTTCTCTACCCTCTTTCACTGAGCAAACTTTAATTGCTTAAGGTTTTCTCTCTCTCCACCCCATCCTAAGATTTGGGGATAAGAGTGTTAAGGATTAAGACATCCTCTACCAAATAATAAAAGTGGACATAATGATAAAAAGAAAATGTTTGATGGGTTTCTCCTCTATAAAAGTAAACCCTAGATAGACTAGGACAAGTAAGGGAAACATCCTCAGTTGGTCACGAGACTCGCAAAACTTAAGGTGCAGGTTGTAAACCCTAACCTCAACCCAAAACCTTAAGCAGTGGATAGAGAAAGAGAGACCCCAATAAGTTGGATACCTTTGTTTTCCATGCATGTAAGTATGTAGGTTAGGCATGCATGATAGACATGGAGGACCAGAGTATGCATAGATGATAAGTGGTTGCATGACCTCAAGTGCAACTTTTGGGTGTCCTGACCTAGGGTGGGTCATCCCTAAAAAGGGGAAAAGGTCTAAGAGAGATAACACCCTAAATCAGAAAGTTAGTGGTGACCAAAAAGTTTAAACTCCTCTAGGTAGAACCCTAACGAGTGTTTTCCCACTCAAATATGAGTAGGAGATAGGCATGCGCCTACATGGAAGTGAGTGACATCAAGGCTGGAAATAGGATTAGTTCTAAGCCAGAGGGGTAATGCATGTTGGATTGGATTATGAGACATGCATACTGAAGGAAATGAATGAGCAACTTTGTGTTACATAATGAGTTCGTATGGTTTATGGTGACCTCAGTTCAATTTGAGAATTTGACTATAGTTTTGAAGTTGGACATAATATTTGATGATACAAATATGTATGATACATCATATAAGGTAGGCTAGGTGAGGATAAGAGATGTATCTTTAGGATCTTCAACCTCATCTACAAAAAGGGGACCTCTTGCACTAGGACCGATTATAGGGTTAACTCAAGAGAGAGTGATACCCAGAAGGAGAAGGTCGGGAACCTAGACTCCAAGACATGAGGAATCATGGAAAGATTTGTATGACATATCCTTGACTAGACTACCCTGAGTGGATGAGTTAAGTTTCTTCATGCATGATATTTAGAGGCTTGTCGTACCCTAGATGTCTTTGGAGGGGCCAAACCCTAGAAAAGAGAAAGAGGCTTCTTATACAGATGTATAGATGGTATGAGTACCTACCATCCAGGTGAGCGAAAGATAGTCCCGAGATCTTGGAAAGGTAAGGAATGGTAATGTGATGTGAAGCCTTAGACTTAGATTGATAGTCCTTCTGTAGGACTCTAAGGGTTGTTTACATGGAAGAGAAAGTTGAGAAGAATATGCCATATCATGTTTTGGTTTGGTACGTGCTTGAGAGGCTAAGTATTGCAATTTAGATAACTAATTCAAAGGAGGTAAATATGAGGTTTCTAGTGCATATAATGCTCACAAGGTTGAGTGAGTTCATAGGGATTAAGCATGACCCCCTTCCTCAAGTTTGGATAACATGAAACCCCACTTGGACTGAGGTATATGTTTTATGAGCCACTCACACAAGTTGGTGTCATATGTATGTATGAAACTGGTCCAACCTTGAGAAATGATGAAAAAGTATGACATAATAAAAAACTTAGAAATGGTTTAATAAGGTGTCTACTTGCTAGACACATGCATGGTAGAATGATAGGATATATGCCTACATGTGATGATGTAAACTTTGGATTCAAGAAAGTTTTTGTGACCCTTGGTACTATCAAGTGATAGTTTTTCTCCTGTCCAGGGAAAGGACCCTTCCTAAAGGAGAGAGTATCAAAATTTGTTTAAGAATTGAGGTAGCTTTAAATGCTACTTAAAAGAACTTGGGTGATTAGTGCATGAGGAACAAAAGCACATGGATTGAGAATGATTCTTTCCACTCAGGAATCACCATCTCTAAGGGACATGAAGAGAAGTCACTATGGAAGTGACTGGTAGAATGGGACTAGGCCAGATGGGTAGGTCGCCATGTTTCCAATGAAGGGCCATAAGGAAAACTATGAGTGCCTAGAGAGATGAAGGAAATTGGGATGAGGATTCTAAAGGATGCAATGTTCTTGAATATCATTAAAATAATCACAAGAAAAATGTGTGATGAGATAAAATAAAGTTACAATAGAACCCTAAGTCATTTCTAAGGTCTAGTAGGGATGAGACTAATGGGAGTAGGAGCTGATTGTTCCCTGAATGCACAAGACAATAGGGTTAGGAGGTAACAACTATGTTTTCCCGAGGCCCATGGGTTAGGAGTTTGGCTACCTTCATGAGTTCATGGGGCCCAGGGGTAAATGTGAGAGGCACTCCCTATATGCATAAGGGTAAGATCACCCCAAAAGTACCGGTACCCTAGAGACCTTCCAGAAATGACTAAGGATTGTAAATAGGAGTTATAATAAGACTCAAAAGATATGAGAAACGTTCTTCCCATATGTATACGTGGGATGCAGGGAATGGTGGTATTCATGGTTTAGAGTCATGTGGAGAATGACTCAACCAATATTTGAAAATAAAATGGTAATGTGTAAATGCACCATATCTACTCTTGGATTGGGATGAACTCTGTATTTGGACTGCAACCAAATGATCATGCCATACTAGGAATAGAAGTGATATGAAGATTAAATACTTAAGTTGAAATCTTTTTATGATAACTGAGAATTTGAGGTATTATTGCACCCCCTGTGAGGATATTGGATAAATGGTTTTGAAAATGAGGTGAGCAAGGTAATCATCAAATTAAGGCTTCATATGAGGATATAACTATGAAGTGTAGTTTGAATTCGATAAGTTAATATTGAACCTGGTGACCTAAACTAATGGATGTAAGAGATTGAAGTATCTGATGACTCAGAAGGACCTAAACCTGAGACAAAAACAATGGATGGAGTATGTGAAGTATTAGGATTTCACTATTGTCTATCACCCTAGGAAGACTAATGTAGTAGCAAATGCACTTAGTCAAAAACAACTCAGGTGCGCAACTGTCTTATCTACCTAAAGGAGAGAACTAGAAGAGTTTGCTAGGTGGACTCTGTATCCCTTAGAAGACCAGATTCATGTGGCTAACATACAAAAAACTTGACCCGTTGACCGAGTTGGTAGCTACCCAGTTAGCCAGCCCAGATCTTGACAAGATGAAAGGTTTGTTAAAGAAACCTCAGACCCATCTCTTAGTGGGAGTAGATGGTGGAACTCTCTACAAGAGTCATATTTGGGTTCCTAAAAATTCACATTTGAAGAATCATATCTTGCAAGAAGCTCATGGTTCTAAGTACAAAGTACACCCTGACACTACCAAGATGTTTGACGACTTGAAGTGGTTCTTTTGGTGACCTGGGATGAAGAGAGATGTAGCGGCATATGTGTCCAGTTGTCTCAGGTGCCAGATGGTGAAGGTTGAACACCAGCAAATCAATGGATTGCTATAGTCGATTGAAATTCCTGAGTGGAAATGGGAACAATTCACCATGGACTTTGTGGTGGGTCTCCCCAAGACCAAGAGAGGTCATGATGCAATTGGGTTGTGGTACTTACCAAGTCAGCACATTTCCTTGCCTTAAAAAACCACTGCCAAAGTGACAGACCTAGTTGAATGGTATGTTAGAAAGATAGTTTGACTACATGGTGTTCCGAGTTTGATTATTTTTTATTGTGATCATAAGTTTGCTTCCAAGTTGTGGAAGGAAGTGCATGAAGAACTCGATACTAGACTGAAATTTAGCACAACTTATCATCCCCAGACTGATGGAAAGTCTGAAAGGATGATCTAGACTTTAGAGGATCTGTTGAGAGCATGTGTGCTCGATTGGGGTGGATCATGGGAGCAGTACCTTCCCTTAGCTAATTTTGCTTACAAATAACAACTACCAAGCCAATATCGGGATGCCTCCGTATGAATCTCTCTATTGAAGTCCGTGTCGATTACCACTTCACTAGGATGATGTCAATGAAAGGACCTTGTTGAGGTCAGAGGAACTAGAGTTGTGTGCTGATATAGTCACTTTGATCAAGAAAAGGTTGAAGAGAGCCCAGATTGACAAAAGTCATATGATGATGCAAAGCGAACTGACTTGCACTTCACTGTGGGTGAACATGTGTTTCTAGACATCTGACCCCTCCGAGCTATAGCTAAGAACATAGGAAGGTTGAGTCCCTGATACGTGAGTCCGTTTGAGATTTTGTAACAGATTGGTGAGGTTGATTATCATTTTTCCCTATCCCTCAGTATAGTATGATGTGTGATGTGTTCCATGTGTCCAATCCAAAGCACTATGTGAAGAACCTAGGCCATGTGCTGAGCATTGAACCTATTGGAATCCAAGGGAGGTTGACATACCTTGATTCACCTATGAGGGTACTGGATACCAAGGTGAAAGAGTACATGCGTATAAGATAGAGGCGGTAAAGGTTCTTTGGAAGCACCATGGATAGGATAAAGCCACATGAGAGCTCAAGATGGACATGAAAAAGTCTTACCCTGAAATGTTTGTATGATTAGTCAAATTTGGAGGGAAAAATTCCTATAAGAGGGGAAGGATGTTATAAACTCAAATTTTCTTATATTGATTGATATGCAAATTTTCAAATAAAATGGGTTTGAATGGAAAATTGTATGATTTATTTTCAAAGAATGGATTCTTTTGTAATATTTCCCTTGGATGCATGATTTCATGGTTCATACTGATTTGATAAATCTAATATTGATAAAAGGGAAAAAGAGATAAAAGAAAACCCATAATAAATAAAAGGAAAAGAAATAAAAGGATAATTGTTTGCATATGTGAGAATTGTGTATAATTCTCTAGAAAGTGGCATGAGTGACCACTATTGATTAGTTTTTGGTTCCACTTGGTTTCGAATAAGTAAATAAATCAAAATAAAGAAAATAGAAGAGAAATGAAAGAGAAAAATGAATTTTGTTTGCATAATATATGCCTTTTGAGTGGATGACTTGCATACAAAGAAAAGTCTCTTTCAGTTTTGATTTTTGGTTCCAAACTTTACATACATGAAGTTTAAGTCATTAAAGACTTTCCCTCAAAATTAGAGATTAAAAGAATAAAATGTTAGAGAGTTATGAATTAAATGGTTTTTCCTAAAGTGAGAGGGATATGTAAATATATTAAGGGTCACATTTTTTTTGGCTTATGAAAACCTAGTCTCGGCCCCTTATATATCATGCCCAAGTAGGGCCCTTGAATCACAAATCTAATGGATAGGAGCTTATCTCCAACCTCCGCCCAAACTGGAAAGCGGGGCCACAGTAACTTGTGTATACTCGATCCCTCTCCCTCTCTCTCCGAACGATGTTCACATTGGAGGTCCCTTCCTTCGATTTGGGAGGTTAAAAGGGATCGAACTACCCCTCATTTCACCTATTTCTGTGAAAGATCGAGTTTTCACTAAATCTTCACTGGAGTAAGAACTATGTTAACAATTCAGGGGACCCCTTGTTTGCTTGTACCTATAAAAAAACCCAAAATCTCTTATCAATTCCAAAGGCACACCGAGTATGCCACAAAGTTTGAAGGATTCCCAAAATCCCCTACTTACCTCTCATCATTTTCCCTGAACTCTGCCGTAAACACTGCCGACAACCCAACTCCCCTCATTCTCTATCCTTGCCTCTCCAACAGTTTTGAAACCATGTATAGGTTTGGTGGTGTGCGCGGAGGGCTCTGGACTTCTTATTCACCCTCTCAAGTCGTTAAACACAAAGTCATCCTTTGAGTTGACCATGCCAGGCGCGCGGAGCATCCCGTCATGAGGTAAGGGATGATTAAGCACAGAAGGACTTTTTTGCCCTTGGAGTTGACATGAAGAGGTAAGGGTCTTCTTGACTTTGAAACTCATATTACATCCTAAACACATGGATGATGTGTGATTAACTGGCCAATGCCTATTGGTTTAGAGGATCGAGACCCGTTTCAGTTAGATATAGGTGAGGTGTCAACATGTGAATGGTCAGACTATTGAAAATAATGCAATTCATAATAATTAATTGGAAACTCGTATGGAGAAAAATAATATATGGAAATTGATCAGAAAATGCAAGGATTACAATAAAATTAGTTTCAAGAACTAATTTTGTCTCTAGTTCAAAAAGTACTTAATGTTACCAACTTTAAGGTGATTAATGCATAAGAACCCTAATATCTAGATTTTGATGATCTTAATATGTTCAATATATCTTGTTTGTCAAAGTTTGACACTTTATGATAAAGAGGGTAACTTGGATATGATTTGAGAATAACAATTCATTAAATGGAGAATTAGGGTTTTCTTGAGTTAAAAGTGCACAAAATGTTAAGATTATGGTTTGTCAACCTAAAAGTCATGAAAAGTGATAATTAGGGTTTAGGAAGCCAAAAACCTCAAGAAACCCTAGAGATGACTTTAAAACCCTATCTTGAGACCCAAGTCAGTCTTAAGGATGATTTGGATAAAATATTAATACATATGTGTGTTGCATTAACTTTATAGGATCAAGTTGCTTGATTTATTGCTTGGCTTGGTTGATAGGACTTCTTGATTGGATTAGATATCTTGCTTTGTTTTGCGACTGCCAAATCAGGTATGTCACTACGACTAAGATTACTTGTCTTAGTTTCACATCAATTTCTGAGGTTTCACCAATTTGCTTGAAATTAATTGCTTGGATGAACTTTAATTCTTACAACTATAAGGTGACTATGGCTATCACTATATATATGTGCATGTCTAGCTCAGATCCTAATCCTCCTTTGTAGCTTTGTGTACATGTGAGAAATTGATGATCTATATATTGGTATACCTTGCGGTAGGATCAACAGATTATGATAAGTCGAGGTTTGGTCTACCTTTGGGTAGGATTACACGGCTATACAACTCTAGGTCTTGGTCTACCTTTGGGTAGGACCAAAAAGGGCTATTGAGAATCTACCATTTGGGAGAGGTAGTATCCATGACCACTATAGGTATAAGACAGAGGCTTGGATAGATCATCATTGAGTAGTTATGTTGAATATGTAAAGTTTGATATGTTAAAAAATAATTTTGTTGCAATACGTTGTTACAACTAGATGCAAACATTTTATTTCACCCACATACCAGTATAATTCGTTATACTGACCAATGTTTTGTTTGTCAGCATTTTAGGAGAATATGCAGTTACATCTATGGGAGGTGAATGTTCAATAAAAGGTGACATTGAAAAAGAACAAGGCTAAATAATGTTCACGAGGATTATAGTTAGCTAGTTCTTTCCTTGGGTGAAGTTCTAAAATCCTAATTTTGAAAGGTAAAAGAAAATAATTTTTTTTATCCTACATTAAGCTTAGTTTTTGTAGAATTCATTAAATGTTTTTGATTATTTGCAAAACCATATGATCCTATTTTGGATAAAGGCTTTAGCTTCTTGGCCTTCCTTAATTGGGGGTTGTCAGGAGGTAGGGTAGTTACAAGTTGTGTCATCACTTCATCTCTACTACCAACACCATCCATCGCACACCCACAGAGGTGGTTAAACCTTCTTCACTTATGCAAATCAGTTGTTGATCCCTTTTCATAGATAAAGCAAGCCCCAGAGGAAAAAGAGATAAGAAAAGGAGGGGACACCCAAGCTTGTCCTAGGTGTCTTCCTCATCCCTCCACAAAGTCAACATCTTCATCACATAGAATATTGTTGTTCCACTAAGCTTAGGCCTTCTTGTTCACAATGAACATGGTTGAACCTTCCTTTTAATCCATGAACCTTGTTTCTATAATGAAGAGCGAGTAGTCCATCTTGTTGGGGTGAGGGCAATATCCCCGCTACCCATGTTTGTATATCCATGTTTCAACATTTCCATGGCTTGTATATAACTTTCCTTTTAAATGTTAATCTCTTTATGGATTTTTTTGGATTGATCACCTACTTCCCATGATCTATTCTAATCCTTTGTTGTGCGAACTTCTATTCTTAGGATTTAAATATCGATTAACTTGGTTGATGCCTAAATAGGATCTTCCGAAGGGATATCACTGGAGTAGTAATGCATGAACCCATAGTAATAAGACATCGAGCTCATAGAGACATTTACGTGATTTCCTATGCCTAACAGATGGATATTGCTTTTACTCCTTTTGGACAATTCTATATTTCCTAGATGAGTTATGGATACTATTGCATGAGTAGCAGTGGTGAAACCTAATTCCATCAGAATGAACCTTATCATTAATTTCACACCCTATTTTAATACTGCTTCTTCATTTTCTTTGTGATTAGTTCAAATCAACTCAAATCAAATCCTTGTTCTAAATATTGGGCTTATTTAAAATGGATACGACTATAAGGTTCTTAAAAATTTTTATCCCTTGGGATTCAATCCTTAACTATACTGTGATAAGACTCATCTACTTGCATGTGGTACTATTGCATGTTGTTTCAGTAAAAACTTAGGGATTTCAGCCCTAGGGAATTTGTTAGTGTAGTAAGAACCACATCACTTATCTTATGTTGATTGGTTGTGCCTTGTGTAGATGACCTTGTTTGCATGTTTAGACATCATTCTCTTTCTATCGACTCTTTCCTAGAGGATCCTCAGATAGTAAGAAGAAGTCGTAGAATCCAACACAACCATCATCTAAAACCTAAGATGGGGGACGTGAATGCTCAAAAAAATGTGGAGAAGAAACCACCACCTCCATCTCCACCTATTCATAGGCCTCTACATGAAAATTTCATGCCATGAAATTACAACTCCACAATTTCCATTCAAATGGATCATATGCCAGGGCAATAGTTCTCTATTCCTCTTAGTCTTCTTGAGCTCCTCCCCAACTTCTATGTCATTGATAATCAGATCCTCTACAAGCATTTGGACTCCTTTCTTGAGACATGTTGTACCTTCAGGATGCCTACAAACATAAGTCATTGATAATTAGATCCTCTACAAGCATTTGGACACCTTTCTTGAGACATGTTGTACCTTTAGGATGCCTACAAACACAAATGGCACTATTCAACCCCTTCTCTCTCAAGGATAAGGCGGAGGATGGCACTCATCAAAGACCACCGTCTTGGCTTGGGAGGACATGAACAATGAGTTTATAAAAAATCCTATGATATTTCCAAGTTGATTCATATGAGAAGGTACATCACATCATTCACTCAAAAAGAGATTGAGAAGTTTCATGATATGTGGGAAATGTTTTAGAAGTTGTTGTGGGATTGTCCTCATCATGAAGTGCCTATTTTGCAACTTGTCCAATCTTTCCACACGAGTCTTTCTAAAATGGGTTAAATAGTGGTAGAGTCTTCTCATGCCCAAACCTTTTGAAGAATTTTGGCCTTTTTTGAGCACTTAGCTTAAAAATCACAACACTGAGCTTCTACATTGAAGTGCATCATGATAGAAAATGGACAACTTAGCCTCCATGTGCCAAGGATGATACAAACCCACAAATGGTAAAGACCTTGGCGGACATGATGAATCTCATGAAACTCATGTGGGAGGCTCTTCTAGCCAATACGACCATTCTATGGAGACACCTTGTGAGGAGGTGCAAGCCTTAAAGTCATATGGCATCTGGAACAACCAAGGCCCAATGTCCAACTCTTATACTCTAGATGGAGGAATCACACCAATTTATCATGGCAATAACAAGGGGAGAAATGAAAATGATAGCCTAGGCAGCACTAAGGAAAGAAGTACAACTCGTAGTTTGAAGAGGAAGTCTTTGGAATATTGACAAGCTTTTTTGAAGTTAAAAAGTATGATCATATTTGAACAATGGATTGATACAATTTCTTTATCTCTTTCTCGACATTAAGATGACAAGATTCTCTCTCAAACCTTGGTAAACCTCAATATTATTGGTGGAACCATGGGTTCTCATCAACGCACTTATAACCCACAATAAGGGAAAGTGCCCACATTGCACCAATGCTAAGGGCCTCCTAACCCATTTTCTCCCTCTATTGGGAAATATGGTACATAGCAGGCAACAAAATATAAAATTTTATTACCATATTCCCCATAAATAGTAGATCGTGTCAATAACTATAATGTATGAAGGATGATTTATGGGATATACCTAGTCCTGGAGTAAGTTCAATGAAAATCCACGTCATTGTAGATGCGCAACTATGAATCCTAGTTGTATTGGGACTCGTATGACTATTGCACCTCCTAGTCTACACCATAGACTATAGCAACATATGTCGTCTTCTTCAACAACTCCTCTTTTCATGGACTGTTGGTTGACGTTGTCCTCCAAGTGGCAAATAATGGCTTCCTGCCTCTATGGTAGTCCACACAGACCGCCTAGAACTCCTATCATCCTACTAAACCAGATAGGAAGGAGTTTTCCTTGTCCGTCGATGTACTAGTCATCAACTTTCTCTCCCATAATGACAACTCTCAGTTGTTCTCTCCCGTGGCTATCCCTCCCTTGTCAGGTAAGACTTACTGGGGCTCTCGTGGTTACCACAACTAGAGAGTACAACAATTGTCAGAGGATCTGATTCTCAGTTGTATGTGTTGTAGTTGTACTTTGGGAAGCCCCCGGTACCCCTCTATATATAGGAGGGTTAGGGTTCCCAGTCCCCAACCAATGTGAGACTAAAGCGGGAGTGGAAAGGACAAGTAGATCTTGAATTTTCACAACTTTTCTAGAAGTTTTACAACCTATGTGCAATGAAATGGTCGCCCTCACCAAGTGAGAAGGTCATCTCGTATATGAGATGGTTATTTTGCTAAGAGAAACGGTCGTCTGGGATGTGAGATGGTCATTTTGTGCTTTCCCAATCAGATATGAATTGGAAAATCATTTCCTAATTATTATCATACATTAACTTACTTTCACCCCAAGTATGTGCAATTGAAATGAGTTCGGGAAAAATCTATAACTTTTGTTCGTCCCAACTGGGCCATCTCACACAAGCGAGACGCCCATCTCACTCACCCAGACGGCCATCTGGTGAGTTCGATTCGAGCTAATCGGTTCAACAGCTTGAACCGATCAGTTCATAAGGCAGATCGAAGCCAATTCAATTTTTGATCTGGCTAACAACCCAAACGACCATCTCAACACTTGAGACGCCTGTCTGTCTACCCAAATGGCCATCTAACCCAATCATATGGTCATTTGGCAGTTCAGTCAGCCAATCTGTCGGTCTGTTGTGTGAATTGAGTACCTAAACACTTTAGTACTTAATTCAATTATCATTCAAGATCAAACTCCTCTTCTAGATGAGCTCCTATGTGTGTGACCCTATAGGTCCCATACCACATAGGCAGTGAATGTCCATAACAAATTATGACATCAAAAACAAAGAGTGGTGCCTAGTCGCACATCATTGCTACCTAAGTAAATGGAAAAGTTGGGGAACAACTTCAACCAACAATCTGTCCATGGTGTCACAATTTTTGTATACTTGCTTTATCACGGATGTCCAGATTCAACTAGAGGCATGGAGCAGTCACCCTCAACATTATTCAATCTTGTTTCTTGAACCAAGAGTAGATTGTATGAGATATATGTAAGCTCAATATCACTTATTGACTCACATGCACATGGCCATGCTTTTCTCAGTCTCTCTTATCAAGAGGCCTAGGACATCAAACTCTAGTAGGAGGGACAAACCCCATGTTTATCACTCACAGTCAATCCCCATGTGTCAAAGCCATCCAATCATCACTGTTATAACAACCCATGTTTCAGGACTGCATTTTATGATGTCAAAGTGTACCCAACAACAGGTGGCAAGTGTAGTGATTTCAAGTCTAAGAACCACAACCACCACCATCACTGTGAGATATGACTATGATTTTCATGATAATGGCTTCCATGCAGTCTCATAGTGGGTCTGTGTGATACACTATTCTGTAACATGTATCTGTGTGCTTGGTTTGATATAACAATATCATGACTCACAAGATTACATCATCAACCAACCCACACTATGATCTTATGTATTATTGTTGTCTATCAACTTTCCACAATAACAACTGACCAGGGACATAATGAGAATATATATGTGTATTATTAACATCTGTATGATATTGTTTTGAAAAGGCTAATACTTGAATACATATGTCATTGAGTAATATAATTCTCTAGACATTTATAATGTTACATCATAATCTCATAAATGAATTAAACATAATAAATTGGAAGCTTGCCTTATATTAATAATCAAATCATTTTACATCATATGCCATCACAATCATCACATGATTGGCTCTCTGGGCATACATAACCAACAAACCACTTGCACTTAGAGCCAATCACCCACGAATCTTATTCTGAGTGATCAAACATGACCATCATGCTTCTTCTATGAAAGTGCCTTGTCAAGGTATCAACAACATTGCTCTCAGTTGGAACTTTACAAATCTTAACATCTCCTTGCTATACGATCTCTCATATGAGATGATACTGCCTTTGTATATGATTTGAGCGTAGATGCAATCTGGGTTCCTTATCTTACGTAATAGATCCATTGTTGTCACAATATAGATCAATTGCCTCACCGATACTAGGAATGACCCCTGATGCGCGTCGTTGTACACGCAACAATCACTAGGAAAAGTCCTAGAGTTTAACCTTATAACCCGGTTGTCAACTTGTTACGAACAACTAGTCAACTTAGTATAGATAGGTATCGATCCAAGGGACGGCGGAAAAGAAAATTCGAAATCCAAATCCGATTGCAAGTACAAGAATTAAATTCCGATTGGAGAGAGTTGGTAAAACTAAGAACAAAAATAAAAGTGCTGAAATAAAATTTAACTAATCAAGAAATTAAGATCTGGGGTCTGGAAGATCACCACCAAAACCACATTGCTATTCAACTAATCAAATTCTAAACTCCAAAGATCAAATTAGGACCTTGTGATTACATGTCCTTACGGACAAACTCACAAGGGTCAGACTTCCCGTGAACCCGTTGGTCCCGGCATTCACGGATCATTGCCCAACCGTCCAACATGCCATTATCCACGGTCATATCAAAAAGCATGTGAATTCAAACCGGCATTCAAACCCAAGGCTCAGGTGGTCGCGTCACCAAGGATTATAACAAAAATAAGATTAAATAGATGAAAAGATGATAATCGCAATTAAGGGACTATTGTTTCATTCTTACAGAGATCCACGGTCATATCACTCGATAAGAATATATCAGATCATCCAAATAACCACAAAGAAACAGAGAGAAGATATTTGTTCGATGGAGAAATATAATTGATTATATTGAATAGAACCGGGCTAAGGGGCTACTTCCATTCCCTAGAGAGATTTACTCAGACATAACAAGAACAAAAGAAATACAAACTAAAAATCCGATGAAATGGAATGAAGAATGGAATGCTTTTACAAGTGAAAAGTCTCTCCTTTTATAGGAGGAGGAGGGGGTAGGCTGCCCTCAAAAAAGAGGGAAAAAAGAGAGGGAGACCAATTTTCGAATTTTCTGGATCTGGTCAAATTGAAAGTTTGTTGTCTTTAATTATCTTGACCATATAACTCCCTTTAATGCAGATTCTCGCAGCAGCGACTTCGAACGTATTTCTCTCCTATTAAAAGCACATAAACGGTCCAAATAATAGGACTTTATTTTATGAAATTAAATTCCCTTTCCAATGAATACCTGTACACTCAATTTGGAGTTTGAATGTAAGAGTTATGTCACTTTTGGTGGAGGGTATATACGAATTTCTGGACTGCTGCAAATTGTGTGATTTTCCTACAAAACCCAAGAAAATAGAATTAAAACTCCAATTAAAGAGAAAAATATAAAATAACAAAACTAATTATGAAATTAAGAGAATAAATGACAAAACAATCCTAAACAAATATAAAAAATATACAAATAAAAGGGATAAATATACATTTATCAAAATACCCCGGACTTGAATCTTTGTTTGTCCTCAAACAAATAAAATCACAAATTATTCCAATTTATACTAACAACATGTCTATCCTCACCCTTGTAACATCACTTTATTTCTTACCTCCAAATTTGGCCAAGCAACCCAATCTCCTAAAACCACAAAATACAAAATTCTATATTCTCTATTAAAAACAAATATCATATCTTGTTTCTAAATCAAGATTTTGTCGAAAAACATGTTTCATCTTACTTCTGCTTTGGCACTCTTATTTTTATTATTGTATTTTTTTTATGTGAGTTGCTGCACAAGAACAAGATGAAATTTGGGGGTGTGAAAACAAGGAAGGAAGTGATGAATTTTTTTTGATCCCTCCTCTATTTGACTTGGGATTTAAATTTGTGGAGTTGTGGCTACATTGGTCACAATTTTTTTTTATGTACACTTTTGGCATCTTTTAATGGTATGCCCCTTTGTGGGGTATCAAATTTTTTATATGGGAAGCATGCCACCCCAGACTTGATTTTTGTCTGGTGGTGATTCTTTGCTTCTCCTTTTTAGAAAGAAAATAAGGGGGAAACAAAAGGTGTCCTTGTGCTTATAACTTCACACATTTTTTTGAAAGTGTCATTACATCAGAAAGAACATTCATGTCAATCACATTATACAAGATTTATATCAAGTTAATCAACAGTTTAAAATAGAGAAAATTTGTGTTTGGTTTTGATTGATTCCATACGGCTTGCCAACTTTTCCAAGGAGTGATGTTATTTTGGGGTCCTAGGTGACATGGTGGTTTCAGACATGGCAATTTGTAATAATTTTTGCAAAACATTTACTAAATTCAAAGGGGTACAATTATAAACATCTATTCATATTGGCCGACTAGATAAAGGCCATTTTACAACAAAAGAAATAAAAACATGACCGGCTAGATAATGGCCATGCAATAAGCAACTAAAAACAAAAAAGTAGAAATAATGCAGAAATAAAAAAAGATAAGGGGGTGAAATAGAAACATACCACCCACCTCCACCCCGGACTTAGATTTTTGCTCGTCTCGAGCAAAACTCAAACCCGAGATGGAGGGAAGAAATATGTTGGGTTCACCAGGAGGTCCTGGTAGCTCAAAATATGTCCATCTGAAGGGAATGTCGATGAAGGCTGGGACCTTTATCTGAGGAGCCTCATAGTGTACCCTATGATAGGGTAATTGTAGAAGCTCAGTGGGGTGCTCGTATTTTCTTTCACCTCGCATTCCCTCCAATAGGATCCAAAGATCTTCCATCAATAGAAGGGGAAGTGTTGAAGATGGATGTGGATTTGGGGAGGTTGGTGGGTACCCGACTAGTGATTCTAGTCGAGCATGATGAAATGAGTTGGGTGGAGGATTTGGTTCAGGTTTTCCACCATCATGATGACATGTATATGGGAGAATTGATGTTGATGAAAAAGATTTCAAATTATTTACAAAATTGTTTTGCTTCTCCTCAAAAATAATGTCATCAACATTGGGTTTGGTAAGTTTCATTGTTGATATAACATATAGATCTAATTCTTTTGTACAAGGGGTCCCCAAGGATTCAGGAGGGATGAGGACGACTTCCTTATAAACAATAGAATGGGGTGTGTGATCTTCTTCCAACGGTGGTATCTCCCCTTCTAGATCAACCATGTGTGGGATGGAAATTGGTTGTGATGGCTCGGGAAGAATCATAAAGGGGGTAAGATTCTCATTATCCAAAATAGACTCAAAAGAAGGGTATTGGTCTATGGTATCATTCAGATTTATGTTGTGGATGGGAGGAGTTGTTGGATCTTCATAATGACTCTCCTTCTTTGACATTTCATATTCAAGTAAAAGAGTCTCTAAAGGAAAGATAGGGATACCAACGTCCTCATCACACACAAAATATGGCTCCATGGTTTGTTCTATTTCTTCAGGATCTGACATATATGACACAAAATAAAGATCATCATTGTCATCGTTAGGAAGAACCATCTTGGGTTGCTCAAGCTCTATAGGGGGAGTTTGTGATTGATCCTCTAGAAAGGTAGCTAACATGCCTTGACTGGATTCAAGTTTTTCTTGTGCTTCTGCTACCATCTTTTCTAGGGCCTTAAGTCTCTCTTCCATATCAATATTAATTTGCATTTCACCATAGGATTTATACACCCCAAAATTTTGGTCACCCTCGCCACACTCCCCATAGTGTCCTTGTCCAAAGTACTCCTCATATTGTTTTGGGTGGCATTGCTCCTCATAATAATCTCCAGAAGATGGTGGATTGTAATTTCCATTGTGTCCATCTTGGTAGGAAGATTCAATATTATAAGGTGTCATCAAATTATGAGGAAACATATTTGAACAATGTATATTTTGAGTTTGGGCTTCTAGCAGGGTAGTTAAGAAGGCTCGGCTGGCTTTTAGTTTTTTTTCAACTTCTAATGCTATCTTCTCTAGGGCCCTAAGTCTCTCTTCTTGTTGAGGATTACATTGAGTTTCATAAACATGTTCATAACCCCCAAGGTTTTGTTGGTTACACCCCACAAAATTTTGTTGATCATATCCCCCATTAGAATATGGATAGCAAGGTTCCTCATAATGGTTCTCAGAAAAATGTGGATTCACATTATACCCACCAGGATGAAAGGGCTCGCAATTAAAAGGGGTGCTATTATAAGCATGGGGTAGAGTTGGACAGGCAAGAGATGCATGGTGGTAGAGACCACAATAATAACATTGTGGGGGATATTGGGATGCCCACTCCATTTGAAAAAAAATTCTTGAAAGATATGTGAATCAATGAATGAGAGAAGAAAGATTGTGAGATAAAAGGTTAGTAAAAAATTACAAAGAGAGCTAAAAATTATAAATCTAAAAAAAATTATAAAATAAACTAAAATTACAAAAAAAATAACTAGAAAGCAGTACTGCTGGAATGGAAACTCAGCAGAAAGAGGAGATACACTTCCGGAATTTTGCTCGGAAGGTAAAAAAAATTACAAAAATCTAAAAGAAATTATAAAAAAGACTAAAGTTATGAAAGTTAGAGAATATGAACAAGGAATATACAAGATATACAAGCAACCAGATATGAAAAACAACTGTGTCGTCCCCGGCAACGGCGCCAAATTGATGCGCGTCGTTGTACACGCAACAATCACTAGGAAAAGTCCTAGAGTTTAACCTTCTAACCCGGTTGTCAACTTGTTACGAACAACTAGTCAACTTAGTATAGATAGGTATCGATCCAAGGGACGGCGGAAAAGAAAATTCGAAATCCAAATCCGATTGCAAGTACAAGAATTAAATTCCGATTGGAGAGAGTTGGTAAAACTAAGAACAAAAATAAAAGTGCTGAAATAAAATTTAACTAATCAAGAAATTAAGATCTGGGGTCCGGAAGATCGCCACCAAAACCACGTTGCTATTCAACTAATCAAATTCTAAACTCCAAAGATCAAATTAGGACCTTGTAGTTACATGTCCTTACGGACAAACTCACAAGGGTCAGACTTCCCGTGAACCCGTTGGTCCCGGCATTCACGGATCATTGCCCAACCGTCCAACATGCCATTATCCACGGTCATATCAAAAAGCATGTGAATTCAAACCGGCATTCAAACCCAAGGCTCAGGTGGTCGCGTCACCAAGGATTATAACAAAAATAAGATTAAATAGATGAAAAGATGATAATCGCAATTAAGGGACTATTGTTTCATTCTTACAGAGATCCACGGTCATATCACTCGATAAGAATATATCAGATCATCCAAATAACCACAAAGAAACAGAGAGAAGACATTTGTTCGATGGAGAAATATAATTGATTATATTGAATAGAACCGGGCTAAGGGGCTACTTCCATTCCCCAGAGAGATTTACTCAGACATAACAAGAACAAAAGAAATACAAACTAAAAATCCGATGAAATGGAATGAAGAATGGAATGCTTTTACAAGTGAAAAGTCTCTCCTTTTATAGGAGGAGGAGGGGGTAGGCTGCCCTCAAAAAAGAGGGAAAAAAGAGAGGGAGACCAATTTTCGAATTTTCTGGATCTGGTCAAATTGAAAGTTTGTTGTCTTTAATTATCTTGACCATGTAATTCCCTTTAATGCAGATTCTCGCAGCAGAGACTTAGAACGTATTTCTCTCCCATTAAAAGCACATAAACGGTCCAAATAATAGGACTTTATTTTAGGAAATTAAATTCCCTTTCCAATGAATACCTGTACACTCAATTTGGAGTTTGAATGTAAGAGTTATGTCACTTTTGGTGGAGGGTATATACGAATTTCTGGACTGCTGCAAATTGTGTGATTTTCCTACAAAACCCAAGAAAATAGAATTAAAACTCCAATTAAAGAGAAAAATATAAAATAACAAAAATAATTATGAAATTAAGAGAATAAATGACAAAAAAATCCTAAACAAATATAAAAAATATACAAATAAAAGGGATAAATATACATTTATCAACCCCAAGTTCCATGATGAACTTCTTGATCCATGCAACCTCCTTTGATTCACTTGATGCAGTAATATACTCGGCCTCTGTTGTAGAATCGACAATTGTTTCTTCCTAGGAACTCTTCAGCTCACAACTCCATTATTGAGGCAAAACACGAATCCCGATTGCAATTTGTAATCATCTTGATCAGTATGGAATCTTGCATCGATGTAACCTTTAACAACCAACTCTTCCTCTCTGCTGTAGGCTAAGAACTGGTCCTTAGTCCTTCTCAAGTACTTGACAATGTTCTTCACGGCTATCCAGTGAATATCACCTAGATCTTATTGATATCTTCTCGTCATGATCAAGGCATACGAGACGTCTGGACGAGTAAAAAACATTGCATACATGATTGATCCAATTGCTGAGGCATATGGAATCTCACTCATGTGTTCCTTTTCTTCACAAGAACCGGGACATTAAGCTCTAGAAATGGGGATACCATGGTGCATGGGTAGGTTTCCTCTCTTTGAGTTCTCCATACTGAACAGCTTCAACACTTTGTCAATGTATGTGCTTTGACTTAGTCTGAGAAGTCTTTTAGATCTATCTCTATAGATCTTTATCCCCAAGATGTAGGATGCTTCTCCCAAATCTTTCATAGAGAATGTATTTCCAAGCCATGCCTTTACCCTTTGTAAAGTAGGGGTGTCATTCCCCATTAATAGTATGTCATCTACATACAATATGAGGAATGTCACTATTCTCCCACTAACCTTCTTATACACAGAGGGTTCATCTTCATTTTGAACAAAGACAAACCCTTTGACTGTCTCATCAAAACAAAGATTCCGGCTCTGGGATGCTTGCTTCAATCCATAGATTGACCTTTGTAGCTTACAAACTCTATTGGCAAACTTTGCATATATAAACCCCTCAGGTTGTGTCATATACACATCCTCCACAAGATTCTCGTTAAGGAATGCAATTTTAACATCCATTTGTTAAATCTTATAGTCATGATAAGATGCAATAGCAAACAAGAACATTATGGATTTAACCATGGCCACTGGAGAAAAGGTTTTTTCATAGTCAATACCTTGAACTTGTTTGAAACCCTTTGCCACCTATATGCCCTTATAGGTTTGGACCTTTCCATCCATGTTAGTCTTCTTCTTGAAGACCCTCTTGCACCCCATGGGTTTTACCCCTTCAGGTGGATCTTCCAAAGTCCATACATTGTTGGTATACATGGATTCCATCTCAAATCTCATGGCCTCAAGCCATTTCTTAGGCTCTGGTCCCTCAATAACATCTTTATAGGTAATTGGCTCATCATCTATGACCAATTCACTACCTTCCTGAGTCACAAAATATCCATATCTCTCAGGTTCAAGTTGTGTCCTATTAGATCTTTGAGGTTCCTATGTTACATGAGGAATTTGAGATTCCACAACATCTTGTGAACCTCTTTGTTCCTCCAGTTCATCTATTAGTTCAATGTTTCCTTGTTGGTCTCAAACCTCTTCAAGATCCACTTATCTCTTGCTGATTCCTTTGGAAATGAAGTCCCTTTCAAGGAATGTAGCATCCCTGGCAACAAACACTTTGTTGTCAGATTGGGAATAAAAGTAATATCCTCTTGTTTCTTTAGGATATCCAACAAAATAACATTTACCAAATCTTGGGCCAATATTTTTAGGAAACATTTTCTTGACATAGGCTTCACAACCCCAAATCCTCATAAAAACATATTGGGACACTTCTCATTCCATATCTCACATGGTGTCTTTTGAACCGATTTAGATCATACTCGATTGAGTGTAAACATGACGGTATGTAGAGCATACCCCCATAAGGTAGTTGGATGCTTGGATAAATTCATCATCAATCACACCATATCCAGTAATGTGTGATTCCTTCTATCCGATACACCATTATGTTGAGGTGTTCTGGGTGGAGTCCACTAGGATACAATCCCATGGGCTCTAAGAAGGTCCTCAAACTTCTGGTTTAAGTATTCTCCACCTCAGTTAGAACAAAGTGCCTTAATACTTTTAACAAGTTGGTTTTGTACTTAATTCATAAACTCCTTGAACTTTACAAGAGCTTTTGACTAATGTTTCATTAAATAAACATAGCCATACCTACTAAAGTCATCAATGAAGGTAATGAAATACTTGAACCCACCTCTAGCATATGTTCTAAAAGGTCCACATACATCAGTATGTATGAGTCCTAATAGATCACTAGCCCTCTCATTGTTACTAGTGAAAGGGGTCTTAGCCATCTTGCCCAACAAATAAGATTCACATGTCTCTAATGATTTGAAATCAAAAGAGCCCTATTAACCATCTTTATGGAGTCTAGATATGCGATTCTCATTTATGTGCCCTAGACAACAATACCAAATGTATGTTTTGTTTGATTCATTGAGTTTTTTCTTTTTGGATTTCATGTTATATACACATGTCTCTAGATCTATCAAGTATAGACCATAAGACATTGGGGCACTACCATAAAAGATCCCATCTTTACTAATAGAACATCTTCCATTCTTTATAAGAAATTCAAATCCTTTCTTGTCCAAACAAGATACATATATGATGTTCCTATCAATGGTAGGTATGTAATAGAAGTTCTCTAACTCTATAACAAGCCCACTTGGTAGAGTTAAATCATAGGTTTTAACTCTGCTGGATGCAACTCTTGCGCCATTAGCAACACACAGTTCAACCTCACCTTTCTCTAAAAGTCTACTTCTTTTCAGATCCTTCACATTTGAGCAAATGTGTGATCCACATCGGGTATTAAGTACCATAAAAAAGAAGTAGTGAAGTTAATATCAATAACATATACCCCAAAAGTAGAGATCTCTATCCATTTCTTCATCTTCCTAGGCTCCCTTATCCTTCTCCTTACTTTGAGTGCTGAAGATTTGAACCTTAGCTTAGCCACAAAATGCTTTTTGGCTTTGCCTTTGTCCTTGGACTCAACTCCACTGATCACCATCATGGATTTTTCCATCTTCATTTGTGCTTCAACATTTATGAAGATGTCAATAAACTTAGACAGTGGCCCAACCATGTTGCATAAGTGATAACACTCAATGAACCGGCTATATAATTTAGGCAATGATTGTAAAATCATATCCGTGGCCAACTCTTGACCCAAAGGAAATCTCTGTTTCTCAAGACACTCCATATGCTTAATCATATTAAGCACATGAGGCTCTGTTGGATCTCCCTCTATCAGTTTCCACTCACATATCACCTTAGAGACATTATATCTTTCATGCTTATCATGTTGTTTATGCAACTCATAGTTCATACAACCCAACATGAGGTTCTTGATGTTCACAACATCATTGGCATGCTTCAAATAGAAATCCATGTCAGTCTTAGGAGAATTTAGAGTGGACACTGGATCTGGTATTTTAAGATCATGCAGAACACTTTTCAAGGTCCTGAATCAGTTATGGAAATAAATCTCATTTAAGTTGTTCGAACGTGATGATTTGTTTTCCATTTAATTCTATAAGAGATAAAATCTGCATTTGTCAAAAACCCTTTTGATTTGATTTGATTTAAAAAAATATGATATAATTAGGTCTTTAATTATTATCGCTCCCACAATTTTATTCAAATTGATAGCCCTTAATATCAATTCAGAATATTGTAGCATACAATATTCTACAATGCCAGATCCAAGATGATTCAACTGTGGCTCGATCAACACCGCAAACACAGTCAACCATCAAGGTAGACAACTCATGCCAACTGCATCATATGCAATTCTAGATAGATGATATGTGCAACCCCTTGCCATAATCATCTGCACGCCTCTGGGCTCAGACGCTCTGAGAATCGCCAGTCAAGCCTGACCCAAAAACTGACATGATAATAAAGCACCCCGCTAAGGCAGAACCTACATCATTACCATCACACTTCCACGAGATAGCCAACGCACCCCGCTGAGGCGGGACTTACATCATTACCATCACACTTCCACGAGATAGACGACGTACCCCACGGAGGCAGAACCTATGCTTAGTCGATCAAGCTTTTCATGTGTGCTACTTTTGAAAAGCATCCAAGAGTTTATATTTTAATTGAGGGAGTTTTATAAGTATATACATATACTTTATCCAATAACCACATATATAGTATGTATCATATACATTCTATATCCCACAATGAAAATGTGCAATAAAGGAAAGTGATGGTTATGGCCAATCCATATGTAATCCCTTGGAGCCATAAGGGATTATGTCATCTAGGTCTACATCACATGCAGAAACCTATTGTTGATGAATATATGTGCTTGCCAATCTGGGTTTTCCTCCTAGCTGGATGTTAGGTCATCTCACCGGTCGTCTGGTCCTTCTGTCCACCATCGGCTAGCTTTTCCAACTAATCAGTCGGGCCCACCAGGCGATTGATGCAGCTTGTCCACCATGTCCTTCAAGGTACTTCAGTAGGTTGACTCATATTTGAGACTCCTTCATCTTCATCATAACATGAAAGTGAACTATCCTATTTGTACATGATTATAGGGAAAGCTCGAGTTACATTCGAGGGAAGCAAAGGTAGAAGAGAATTAACTTTACATTGGGAAGATGTGATAGAGGCTTGGTACATAGACTGAGATAAATAGATAAACCAACCACATACAACCATGAACAAATAGGGGTTATTGGCCAAAACCATGCTACACATCCACCATTAAAACCATTTTAGGGTGACGTGTGTAAATTGAATATATATATATATATATATATATATATATATATATATATATATATATATATATAAGTTTGGGATTATCGTGTTGTTTGGATTTGACATGATATTATTTGCATCACATGCAATAATAGAACGATAAAACCAAAATATGATCATATCGATTATCTCGTAATATAGTAAATTAACGTTGATACCACTGTTGAGAAATATGATACAAAGTAGGCAACATAATTTATTTGTTACCATATTCCCCATAAATAGTAGATCATGTCAATAACTATAATGCAAGAAGAATGGTTTATGGGATATACCTGGTCCTGGAGTAAGTCTAATGAAAATCCATGTCGTTGTAGATGCGCAACTCTAAATCCTAGTTGCAATGAGACTCGTCTGACTGCTATACCTCCTAGTCTGCACCACAGAGTGTAGCCATGAACATCATTTTATTTAGCAGCTCCTCTTGTCACAGACTATTGGTTGACGTTGTCCTCTCAGCGAAAAACAACGACTTCCTACCTCTCTAATAGTCTACACTGACTGCCTAGAACTCCTATCGTCCTGCTAGACTGCATAAAAAGGAGTTGTCCCTCTCTGTCGGTGTACTAGTCACCGACTTGCTCTCCCACAATGACAACTCTCAGTTGTTCTCTCTCGTGGCTATCCCTCTCTTATCGGGTAGGAGTTGTCGGGGTTCTCGTAGTTACCACAACCAGAGAGGATAACAATTGTTAGAGGGACTGATTCTTAGTTTTCTGTGTTGTAGTTGTACTTTGGGAAGTCTCCAGTACCCCGCTATATATAGGAGTGGTTAGGATCAGGGTTCCCAATTCTCAACCAATACCAGATTAAAGCGGGAGTGGAAAGGACTAGAAGATCTTGAATTTTTGCAACTTTTCTAGAAGTTTCACAACCTGCGTGCGATGAAATGGTCATCTCACCAAGTGAGATGATCGTCTCGAATGCGAGACAATTGTCTCTCTAAGCATGACAGTCGTTTCACACTTTCCCAAAGAGATATGAATTGGCAAACCATTTCCTAATTATTTTCATACATTAATTTACTTGCACCCCAAGTATGTGCAATTGAAATGAGTTCAGGAAAAATCCAGAACTTTCATTTGTCCCAACTGGGCCATCTCACACAAGTGAGTCACCCATATCACACACCCAGATGATTGTCTGGTGAGTTTGAGTCGAGCTGATCAGTTCAACAGCTTGAACCGGTCAGTTCATAGGGAAGAACTAAGACAATTCAATTTCTTAACTGCCTAACAACCCAAACGGCCGTCTCAACACTTGAGACACCTGTCTGGCTGCCCAAACAGCCCTCTCACCCAATGAGATGGTCGTTTGGAAGTTCAGTCAGTCAATCCATTGATCTATTGTGTGAATTGAGTACCTAAACACTTTGGTACTTAAGTCAATTATCATGCAAGATCAAATCCTCTACTAAATGAGTTCCTATGTGTGTGACCCCATAGGTCCCATATAATGTTGGAAGTGAATGTCCATAACAACTTATGACATCACAAGTAAAGATTGGTTCCTAGTCACACATCATTTCTACCCAAGTAAATGGCAAAGTTGGGGAACAACTTCAACCTACAATCTGTGTATGGTGTCACATTATTTGTGTAGTTTCTTTATCACTGATGTCTAGATTGAACTAGAGGCATGGAACAATCACCCTCATTATTATTCAATCTTGTCTCTTGAACCAAGACAAGACTGTCTGAGATATATGTAAGCTCAATATCACATATTGACTCACATCCGCATGGCCATGCTTTTCTCAGTCTCGCTTATCAAGAGGCCTAGGACATCACACTCCAGTAGGAGGGACAAATCCCATGACTATCACTCAAAGTCAATCCCCATGTGTCAAAGACACCCAATCATCACTGTTATAACCACCCATGTTTCAGGACTACATTTGATGATGTCAAAGTGTACCCAACAACATGTATCAAGTGCAGTGATTTCAGGTCTAAGAACCACAACCACCACCATCACTCTGAGATCTGACTATGACTTCCATGATGATGGTTTCCATGTGTTAGTCTCACAGTGGGTCTGTCTGATATACTATTTTATAACATGTATCTATGTGCTTGGTTTGATATAGCCATATCATGACTCACAAGATTAAGTCATCAACCAACCCACACTCTGATCTTATGTATTAATGTTGTCTATCAACCTTCCACAATAATAATCGATCATGGACATAATGAGAATATATATATATATATATATATATGTAGTCTTAACATCTGTATGATCATGTTTTGACAAGGCTAATACTTGAATACATACATCATTGAGTAATATAATTATCTAGACATTTATAATGTTACATCATTATCTCATAACTAAATTAAAATAAATAAATTGCAAGCTTGCCTTTTATTAATAATCAAATTATTTTACATGATATGCCATCACAATCATCACATGATTGGCTCTCTAGGCATACATAACCAACACCCTCACCACCACAACCTATGTATAACTTTCCATACACTCCATCACCACCACATACATACCAATAACCTTCAGATAAATATCAACCACCTCTACAAAAACCACCACAACCACAATACATTTTCTAAAACCCCAACCCCCACACCAAAGGCCACCACCTCAAGGAGAATAATAACCACCACTAGTTTCTCCCTCTTCTCATGAGAAAGTGAAGGATACACTATTGAGGAGTGGGAGGACATTATAGAAGAAAAAGGATAGAGTATTTGATAGTTTTGTAAGGTGTCGCACCCGTTCCCAAAAAAAGGAGAAGAAACATGAGAAATATTTTGGGAATAAATCTCCATCCTTTTTTTGGTAGTAAAACATTGCAAAAAAGAAAGATAAAGGGGTTGTTCAGATTCACCACCACATTTTATGAAAAAAATGAAGAAAGAGATGTGTCGGTGAAGCCATAGAGGATTCTGAGCGATTAGTCATGCTGGATGTAAAGAAAAAAATTAGAAATTAAAGATACGAATAAAGATTGGATTTGGAAATCTAGTTACGAATGAGGAAGGATTAGCAACCTCATACCACTGATTAAACCGATATCAAGTGCAATTATGAGACAAAAAGGTAAGCCATTCAAGGGTTTTCTCAAAGAAAAACAAAATACTAAAGAATGATTTTTATTTGTGGGCAGAATTTAGGCTAAAGATGTCCATGTCTTTCACTTGGTTGCCCCAAAATTCCTATTTTTTAGGTAAAATGGGGTTCTAATCTCCTTAGGACCTCCCATGGTGACGATCCATCATTGGTGGTTATGACCATTGTATATGATTTTAGAGGATGACTAGTAGATAGATATTTTTAGATACTTAATTTGATTTTTCAAAACTAGTAAAAACAAGTAAATAGAAACAACTGAATAGATAAAATGCATCAATCGTTCATCTCAGAGACAATATTTTTTATCAGAAATCAGATAGATAGAAGATTCGACAGTCAAATACTACAGTTAGAGAAGTTTACTGCTCTACAAAATCTAGCAGGGAAGGTGGTGTCAGAGAAGGATCCTCTGATCACAGGAAATATGAAAATAAAGAGAGAGGTAGTCATTTCCCTATATTCAGGAGAGTCAAGAGCGTCTTGGAATCTGTTAGATATGGGGGTTTATTTATAGTCTGGGGTTAGGGTTTGGGATTCTAGGCATGATTTTCTCAAAGAGGCGGCATATCACCCTTATGTGACATGTTTGGCATGTGGATTGAGATGATCTGCCCAAGTGGCATCGTCAGATGGTTGAGATCCACCTCAGTGTCCTCCGGGTGAATTTTTTTTCTCATTTTCCAATAATTTCAGGAATGTTTTGGTTGAAACTGGAGAAAACTTGCTCAGAAAGATAAATCAAAGTTAACTCTCAGATCTGTCTACAAAAAGGCAATTGAAAAGGATATATTTAATTCCTGACAATTCAACTGGGTAATTTATGAAAAGATAGCCTATTCAAGGAAATACTGAAGAAAAAATTGTACTTTCATTCTAAAAGATGTGTTCTTTGTAGAAGAGCCCAAACTGGGTGAAAGTTGGCAAAAAGGATGTATTCAATAGGTTGAAAAAATAGATATGTGGAAATCGGGTAGGTTGTGGAACATATTTTATCATTATCTAGAGAATTAACTGTAATTGTGAATTTCTTATGAGTTTAGCAAAGATAGGATGCCAACATTTTTCCCCTCTCATGACAAGGTTCGAGATAAGAGTGAGAGTTGCAGGCTTGAGTCAAGTCTGGCCCCCAGTTTTGGTCACAGAAGGCCAAAAAAGTTGGACTCGTTAAGGATGTCTTGACAATCCTTATGGAGGGTGAAAAGTGAGTGTGATAATTCTTCCTTATAAAGTAGAATTAGTGGGGAAAATATTTGAAATAAATATTTCTTCAGAGTAAGGGCAGCCTATGACTTGGGTCGTTTCCTATATCTAATCCATCATTCCTTCCTTTGAAGGTATGATGAGCCAGAATAGGTTTATTGACCACAAAAGTGCCAATCGTCATTTCTTTAGTTCTTACAACCAGTGTACTTGATTCTCCCACTAACTTACACCTTAGTGAGAAAAAGGTGAATATGAAAAAACACATGTGGGTTGTAGTTTGTCAGTGAGACATGAATGGTCAGGAGTCTATAATCATTGAAGATAGTGGCGACTTCCCTGCCTGAAAATATATCTTGAAGAAAAAAAGATTCCACTTCTCCTTTCCTATGCATCTTTAGTTTTTTAGAGTTGGCTGATTTATAGGTAGGAATAGAACTGTTAAGAGAAATATGGAGATTTTTCCTACTGGGATAGGGCTTAGATTGTCAAGATTTGGCAATTTTGACTTTAGACAAGATTATAGATTTAAGGTGACCTTTATGGGTAGTAAGTGTATCAGTTTGTTGTCTATGTGTTTGACTTGAAATTTATGCAATAACTCAGGGCTATGAGGTGGGGTTGACAATCAGATTCAAATCAAGATCCACAATTGTCAAAAAATATTTGATTGGAATCTTTTCTAATAACCATGGTCTGAATCTAAGATCATTCATAAGATTTTTTTACTGAGAGGCTATCTGGTTTCTTATTGTAGAGACCTCAGATGGGAAGATAAAAGAGGGCCTAGGAGCGCGTTCAGGATAAGACTTGTGTTCTAAGATTAGGTAGTGAAGCTTTCTACTGGCTAAGTTTAAGGATCATGATCTGGGACCCTAGAAAGATTTGAAAATGAGTTTGATATGGTTCAGTTTGAGGTCATGTGCCAAGACCCTTGAAGATTGTATGTTTAAGCGTGTTTGGATAAGTTTAGGGTCATAGTCCAGGACCTTGGTTGATTTGAAAATGAAAGTGTGATTGGATTAATTTAAGGTCATAGTCTAGGACTCTGATTGATCATAGGCATATCTAGAAAATATTTTGGAAGAATGAACAATCTTTTTTCATTTTGGTGTCAAGATTTGACCTTTTTCTGATATTTTACCATTGTTTGGTATTTTCTACTTTTTGGGTTCTAGAAATGTTGTTGAAAGTCCAGGGACCTATTTGTAAATTCTACGCAAGTTTTTTTCTTTAAAAGAAGAGGAATGGGAGGAGGGTTGAGCACCCTTCCAATTTCTTCTCTACTTGTGTGAGTGGCGGCAACGATTAGCTTAGGGCATTTTGGATTAGGAAGTAGGTTCGATAAATCACAGTAATCTTCCATTTTAGAGCTAGCAGATCGTGACAATCATCCAATCATCGTGCCTACAACTTGGGTGGTGGTGTGGTGTCTGATGGATTACTATGGTGGTCCTTTCTTGTGATGTTTTAGTTTGGTTTCTAGTAATATCTGTATCGGGGAAGGTACGACTTTTATTTTTGCACATTGGTTTGGCCATTTTGGCCCTTGGTGGACATATGTAACATTGGATTCTCAACATTCATAGCATTTTGGAGAGTGAATATGACCTGGACATGTGTTCTATTTTGCGATCCAGTCAACTGCTCTATTTTGTCATTTTCTCAGTCACCCTTTGTCCGATCGAGCTAATTTCAGATGTTGTTGAAATCTTTTGACATTTTCAACAATGTGGTGCAGATGGCTGCCCATGAATGGTAGGAGGATGATCCCCTTGAGTAAGATATCAATGATGAAACATGGGCTAAGGTGTATCCATAGTCTATATCTACCATTTGTATTTATGATTGTATATGATCAATGAATATCTTGACTGAACTTTTCTTTGGGTAGGTGTCATGACAGTGCACACATGATCGAGAGGGAACTGTTCCTTAATGAGAGATTCATCTATCATCTGGGCATGTGGTGGATGAATCTACATCACTGAGCCTGTCGAGCAGGCAGTGAGGTATAACTTGGAAACTGTGCTCTTTCTTTATGCTTTACTAAACTTGAATTGGGATTTTTGTTCATATAGTGATGATTTCAACTTTGTTTCCCACTTTATTCCTTTAGGGTATTGGATTGTCAAATATTTACTATAGCCTTTTGGAATGAGCTGGGGTATTTGTATGAGAGCCTGGTGGATGAGGAGGTGAAGTTGTTGGAGACGACCAACTTCGAGAGAATTAGTTAATGTGGGATGATAGACATATCATATCTCCTTCCTCTAATCATGCACTTTTTCCCAGAGACTATTACTTCTAATATTTTGTTTGGTGAGCTAGCAATCACCCCGAGTGAGTTTTTCAGGATTATTGAGTTATGATTTGGTAGGACTACCATTAGTGCTCTACCTGATTGATAGGAGTGGAGTCGCCACCTCTTGGCTGAGATTCTAGGAGTCAACCCTAAAGATATTGTGATGACCTTGAAATATGAAATAAGGTTCACATGGCTGAGGTCCACCTTCTTTCATGAGGGAGATTGGAAAGGCGCCAGTGATCCATTGTATGAAACTCTATGGGTCCAGGTTTTCCTTCCTTGTCTTGATCACTAGTTGCTTATTCAACACTTACTTTGGGAGTAGAGGAGATGTCCCTTGGTTCTTCTTTCTTGTGGATATAAACATGGTTCCTTCCTTTGAGTGGGGTAGTTGTGTGTACGTCTATCTGCTAGTGCATTTACTGAGATGTCTTATTGGAGACTACCAAGGAGAGAATGTCCAAGATACAAAAAGTTGTAAAGCCTTTGTAAGCTTAATCACAATAAGCTTTTACCTGTCTTTATTTGCATTTTATGCTTTGAGATATATGCACTATATGAGTTGCTTTGACACTTATTTTCTTGTAGATGTGAGGGTATGAGAACTTTCAACTACATAATCATGTCACGTTGAGATGCCAAGAAGGCTATCTGTATGCCTCCCTCCCTACATGTCACCATTGGGTTGGATGTTCTAGTAGGTTCCCTAAAAGTAGTGGAAAGGTGAGATGGATATGTTGACTATTGCTAAGGTAAGCATAGTACTTGGATCACTATATGATATTGTGCATTTGCACTTTAGATGACTCTAATTCCTCTATTTTTCCTAGGTCTAATTTAGGATCTTTTCCAGGTTCTAGTGTGGTGAGGATTCCAATTCTTATACAACCTACTTTGAGGCATTGGCTCTGGATGCTTTTTGAATCAAGTTGCAGTCTCTATCTATGAGAGTGCAGTATATGAGCAAGTGTGCTACTCTTCATTGGGGTGGTGGATAACACATCCCTATTGACCCTCTACTGGGGCTAGTCCATTCTGGGCTTGAGATTTGTCGGGCTGCGTGGGAGCTAATATCTAGGAAGATGATGCATGATGAGTACCTAGGGTGGTACTACACACATGCTTAGCCCATACTCTTTTATAGAGAGGCACATGATAGGCTCCATCATCCTCCCATGGAGAGTGTTTGATCCTGATCTTGTTTTTATGCCTGCTTGTATTATCTTTGACATGCATTTTCTTGCATGTGATTAATTATGATTTGACTGAGTAGGATGGGCAGGGTATGGATTTTGTCATCCACCCCATCCTAGGGAAGTGTCACTTCTAAGATAGTTTCTTTTCCTTAAGCTCCACCTTCTCCACCAATTGATACTACAAGATTTGATGACTTCCCTGATTGGCGGACCCATTGAGATTATGGAATTGGAGGCTCATGTCACTTCTCATGTGATTTTGGTTGGAAGTCATCCTTCATAGAAATAGAGAAGGCTTCTAATACCCTGGGAGGACTCTTTAGATAAACTGTACCACTGGTCTATGGACACAATCAACATTTTGGAGGATCATCTAGTGTAGGGGGGGTTTCTTTGGATGTCCCCATTCAGAGTGAGGATTAGCCATCTGCTGGTGTGGTGGCAGACTCCTCTTGGCATAGAGATGCTTTCTTAGTTGTCGGGGTTACTTCAAGGAGATACTCTTCTGGTGAATGATGGTCTACTAGTGGCTTTCGTGCTGATGCAGGTAGTGAGCATCATTCTTCAAGGTCTTCTTCCAATGATGATTGACCTTTGGAAAAGCATTTGACTAGATGGCTGAGGAAGCAGTTGAAGAATTAGTTTCTTGTTTAGAATTTTACTCCATGATGCATTTTCCTTTCATTTAAGAAAAATCATGTATTATTCATTCTGGTATTTGTAAACTCTTTTAAATTTTAAATAAAAATTTGAGTTTGAGTTTAGAAATAGTTTGTGAGGTTTTGTGATCTTTGATTTGGATTGAATTTTTGAGCTTGATCTTTGGAAGATACTTGGTGTATTGGCGGATTGCCTTGATCCATATGTTAATATTAGGTGGCAAATTATGGTGATCTGCCATCCTAGACTCAGGAGTCCTTCTTGTATTAGGATGCGAGTTGGCATTGGCCGTAGATGTAGTACAATTCCATCAAGGAAAAGGACACATCTTCATTCATCACGTTTCTTTTTTGTAGTAAAGCCATATGCAAAGTAGACAATTTTCATTCATGTACAAGTCTTATGCTCAAAGGAAAAACCATTTTTCTTCAAATCAACTGAAACCCTATTCTAGGTAGGCACCCTTAAAATTTCACTTTCTTTGCAAGTCTTACTTGTAATGGGTACCTTATTTTAATTTAAAATCCTATATCTAGTAGGCATCCAATGCTTAAATCTGAAGTCCTTTCTTTAATAGGTTCTTTGTATTAAGAAAGCCCAATCTTGCATAGGAAACTCTCCACATCTTTACCATGTTTAAGGATGTGATCATATTACTAAATTTGGTCTATTCTCTAGGTCTCGTGATTGACCTAACTCACTTTGATATTAAACCACAAATGGAAAGTTAGATGATAAATCAATGTACTTCACAATCAACCACTTTCTAATGTATTTCATGATTACAAACTCCATACTTAATAGAATAACTTCTAATGAGCCACAATCATATTCATCCCACTTCCGCATCCACCCTTTCTCACTAAGGACATGATCTAGTGAGGGAATCAAACATGGATCAAGTAAGAATTGGATAGATCTTGGGAGACACTTTCACAGTCCAAAACTCTTTGAATGACTCATCAACACTTTAGCGGATGGATGATTACTCATGTGTAAGCATCAAATGTGGCTATAGGAGAACCTCATTGCTCGATGGTCATTTGTACCCAACCTTATTCCCGTTATGAATGGTTGTCCTACCGATACTTTTTAATTCATTACCACTTCCATATTTTTACACTAAGTACACGAGTAGTGAGAGAGTTAGACATATATTGAGTAAGAACTAGAGAGATAGTAGTAGGCACTTTCGTAGTCCGAAACTCTTTAAATGGCTCACCAACACTCTAGGAGACATATGATGAGTCAGATGCATGCATACACCTTGACTATAGGATAACCTCATCATTAGATGATCATATGTATGGAATCTTATGCTCTCTATGAATGGTTATTACATCTATCCATAGCCAAGAAAAGAAAAGAGATCATTTACTCTTCCCACCCTCTATGAGGTTTGTCAAAATATCATTAGCAAGTCTCACCTTGTTGGATTTGTGACAAAAAATGAGGTACATACTTGGCTCAAGCATACAATTCTGACTCATATCTTGAACCTTATCTTGAGAGGGGAACACTATCGACATCTCATTTTTTACCACTCAATCTAAAATCATGATAAAAATTTCTCCCTGACTAAAGGTGGAGTTCATTCCATTTATTCCATACTTTCCATCAATTTAATCCACCCATTTTGCCTATTTGACACAGTTCAAGAATTTTTATACCAATGGTATTTTTCTCTAAACTTAAGCATAATTGGATTTTTCAACTATTTGTAGACATTTTTATGTAAATTTCCTATTTGGAGTTTTGTAAATACAATATTTATTTCAAATTCCTATGAAAATTCAATTGTCAACATATTAAAAAATATCATGTCTTAAGCATAATAAGGAAGATTAATCCTAAAGAATCATCCTCTTAGCTTCCTATATTTTTATTGAGCTTTCTTCCATATATGACTCAGTCCTACAATTAAACTATTTTATCTAAAATATCTCCAAAAAAATTATGTTTCTTCCTGCCTCGGGGACTCCTAGAAAATCCCAACATTCCACTAGGTGCCATGTAGCGGACCCACATGATCCATCACATGTCTACCCCATGAAAGGCATAGATCTGCTATAAGTTCCTAAAATTCCCAATCAGGTCCCCAAATCCTAATTCTGCCATATAAATACCCTCTATATCCATCATATCATTCTTCCCTTTTAACTCTCCAAAATTTCAAGAGCGAACTATCTCCCCCTTTCATTCAGTCATTCAAGTGGCTAAAGGATCCTTCCTCTAGCAAAGGTGTTTGCATACTCTTTGAGGTCGTATAAAATAAATAATAACTACTTTGATCTACATATTTGATTTTAATGACTCTGGTCGACATATATGCTTAGAAGTAACTTGATCTGTATATCCATTCAAAATTGTCCATAATTGCTTACTTAAACTACTTATGTTGTTAGTTGGATAGCTTAGATATGCTCTTATGTGGTTTAGTTCAATGACAAGCTTGATTTGATTACTTAAAACTGATTGAATATTTCTTATCTAAAATCACTTTTCCATATGTCTCCTCTCTCCTACCTGGCTTTTCTAAGATTTTCCTCATTTTTCCCTAATAAATGTGATTGAAACTGTTGTTGTCTTTTCTTATCAAATTTACCGGACTACATCGTGTCATCGGGCAATGCCAATAACCCTGTTCTCCGAATTGCCTTGAAACCACATCGACACTTGCTATACAATGAAGAAGTTTTGATGTGTAGGCTGGTTCATGTATAATGTCTTCCTCTTCACCCTTGCATCTACTACATCGGCCATGTGTTGTCATTCTATCTTACTCTTTTCTGGTTAGTTAGCAAGGTATTATGGTAAAGCAACCACATAAATGGCTTCAAATTCTGAGGTGTGGTACATTTTCATGTGTACTGCAAAGGTCCGCATGTTTTCATTCCCTTATTCCTTGTCTCAGATGCATTGGCAGTTTGCAATGAGAAGAGTCCTTCCATTGTATCGGACTAAATCTATTTTAATATAAATGTTAATACAGCAAGAGTCGAGAACCGTTCAGAATTTGGTTATAAACTGGATTCTCTTGATTTTGTTGAAGGGAATTCATTTTCTTTTTTAGGATACTTTCTTTCTTGGGTTTATCCGTTCTTCCAATGAGAATTTTGAATCGCTTATTAAATGATTTTGATATTCTATGGTCTCTTTCTTTTGATCTGCGCATGGTTTTTCCTATGGGTGTGCCGTGGAAGAAAACCGCTTAAACAGTCTAACGAAAACTCCTCCTAGCGGCAATGTCAGAGAGGGAACATAGAAGGAGATTTTTGTTCTTCGTAATATTTTTCTTGATGAAATTGTGCGCCTAATGTTAGATGAAATTGTGCGCCTAATGTTAGTTTTGCAGTTAGTTGAAGTATTTTGTAGAACTCATATGAATTAACGTTTATTTATCTTGTTTCAATATAAATATTAATAAGAAAGAGAATATAGAGTAGTTGGGGTTTTGGTTACGGATTGGGATACTCGATTGCTTTAAGGAAACTGGTTTATTTTTAGGGATATATATCTCGGTCAAATGTCGGGCTGCTATTGGCCTCTTTCTTTCGAAACCCTATAAATACGTGTCGATAAAGTTGGTGCGAGAATACGGAAAGAAGCCCGATGACCTTGGAAGCCGGCGGCAACATCGGCGCTGACCAGTAGCATTGGGTAAGAGACGAGGAGGAAGATAATAAGGAGATGCAGACTCCTCTCCTGATTCGCTCTTCGTCCGACGAAGAGGAAGAGAAAGAGAAGCGAGGTAGAGAAGAAGGGTTCGTGAATATTTTTCTGAAGTTGAAGAAGAGGGCGACGATCAACGCACTTGAAGTGGTAGTCATCAACGCCGTGGGTGTCGACGGGACGAACTACTGGTCACGGATGCGAAGGTACTGGCAATATTTTGTGTCGGTGCGGCTCGGAGCTGAGGGGGAGCCGCAGGAGACAGAGCTGTCCAGGGGGATGGACCCTTGGTGGAACGAACGCCTCGTCTTCCCGTTGGTGTTGGACTCGAAAGACCGCGGCGGTTCCATCCTCGAGTTGTACCTGGAGGTGGTCAGAGCAGCCAGCGACGACGACTTCCCCGATTGGATTAGCGGCATCCGCGAGGACCCCGGATCGTCATCCGGTCAAAGAGTGGTGGGCGAGACCGTAGCCAAGATCCCCGCCAGATTCCCGCGCAGTCACCAGTTCCGCAAGGCGATCTTAAGGCTTGACAAGCCACACCCACCTTACAGCGCCTTTGGAGGCGGAGAAATTAACATAGAGGTGCGCCTCCGCAACGGGTATCTGCCTAGGTTCTGATCCACCAGCCACATGCCGCCGCCGCCGCCGCCGCCCCTTCTTCCTGACATATAGCGTCCATTCAATGCTTGACAATGAAACTATATTGACCAGCATATAGTTATCAGGGTATAATTCCCGAGAGTTATGTAAGTTCTGCTGTAGTAGCGATGAGGAATTCAAACTCCGTGATTGAACCTAACTTCACATACTTCTAAGTAAAGAAACAATTACCCTAGGTTCATGATATGTGTGGTCTGCGGATTCATATATGTGCGTTTTAGTTTCCTTACTATTGTGTATCATTTACTATTTATTAATTCATTCCTTTTATGTTTTCTTAGTAATCTTTGAATTGAAATACAAGTAGCATGCATCTTTAGTGATTTTACAATTCTGCAAACTATTCTATTGGTTAGGGTTTCGTTATCTTGACCGAAGATATGTCGAAGATATGTATAGGGTTTCATTAACTTAACCGAAGATATGCACGGCTAAATATCTCGGCAAAAAAACCTAAATGACACATTTTCCATTTTTTATTCCCTAAATGGCACGTTCTTGAACTTATTGCTCAAAATGGCACATTTGCAGACCAATGCGTCCCAACCGGGGACGTGCGTCCCGAAGCCGGACGTATTGCTTTATTTTTTATTTTATTTTTAATTATGATACCATGTATACCATGTATATTATATATATATGTTAAATTGCTAAATTAATATAATCTAAATTAACTTATATACAATTAACCATATATTTAAAATAATATTTGAAGATAATAAAATAATAATATAATATTATATTTATTAAAACATAATATTTATAAATGTAGATAAAAATATTCAAAATTTATAGATATAATACCAAAATTATATAATAAAGTTTAAAATTATAAAAATAAAGAAAATATATACATGTATTTATTTGTAAACTTAGAAGAAAAAACTAATATAGCAATAAAAATAAAAAAATACTAATATCAAAAATAAGAAAATACTAATATAGAAAAATAATATATATATATATGTATATGTATATATGTATATATATATGTAGAGTCAGGCTAGTGTACATCCGAGTGTACCGGAGGCACCGTACACCTCAGTCATTTTTGAAGATGCAATAATTTTTTTAAAAATCTAAACCATTGATCTTCTTAACAATCATAAGAACATACTATATAATAAATTTTAGCTCATTTGGACACTTATAGGTCGTGCATCTAAAGGAGGCAAAAATTATGTATTTCAAATTAGTTTTGTGCGTCAATTTTGTGGTCCTTGGATGAATGACTTACACTCATCCAAATGAGTTCAAATTTTGTATGTGACCTATTATTATTGTAACCATGAAGATCAATGGATTAGATTTTGGAAAAACATGGTCTAGATATGCAAACACCATTGGGGTGTACGGCGTGATCTGTACACTCGAGTGTATTCTAGCCTGACTCTATATATGTATATGTATATATATATATATATATATATATATATATATATATATATATGTATATGTATATATATATTATGTATATATATTATGTATATATATATATATTTATGTATATATATATGTATGTATATATATATTTATGTATGTATATATATATATTTATGTATATATATATGTATATATATGTATATATATATATATATATATATATATATATATGGGATTAAGAGAGAAAGATTTCTCTCCCCCTCCCCCATAACCCGTGGCGGAGGCCGGACGCCCAGGAGGGTGATAAATCAAGAGATGCTTTCTCCGTGTGGTTTCAAACCCGGGTCCCTTCATTGGGGACCAGCGGAATTCGCCAACCGGCCTATTCCCTTGCCGGCATATATATATATATATATATATATATATATATATATATATATATATATATATATATATATATATATATAATATATAGATATATATATATGTATATAATATACATATATATTATGTATATATTATGTATATATATATTATGTATATATATTATGTATGTCTGTATATATATATACTAGTGAACGCACACATACATATGTACGTGACATACAAAATTTGTTGGAAATATGCGGGAGAAGACTCGTCCGTGAAAAGGGTCCATACGGTAAAAGATATTTGTGTTGGTTGTTTGAAAAGAGAAAATCAAGGAACCGTTTCCGTGAGATAGAGAGAGAAATATAGAATTAAAGATAATAAAAGTTAATAGGAGAGTGTGAAAATAAATATTTATATGAGCAAAATTCCTTGAAAAAAGAGAGAAGAGAGTGAATCAAGAAGAACGCAGCATCAAACTTGCTCTTTTTATAGTAGTAGTATATATATATATATATATATATATACATATATATATATATATATATATATATATATATATATATATATATGGGGATGATCTATTGCGGTCTACGGACTGTGCGGACCGTTCCGCCATCTGTGTTTCTGCTAAACTCGGCACACATCTGGCACCTCGAGTCTGTGATTGAGCTTGTGTTAGACTGGCAGTCACCCTCAGTATAACTCATCCCTGCTCCTCCTCGCTGGCGTCAGACCCGTAGTCATCCTTTGTAGCAGCCCCGTGGACCACTCTACTTGTCCACCGCCTCAACGTCCCATCGGGTAGAAAAAGGTGGTTACAACGTTGTGAGATGTTGCATGGAAGGCGCGACAGTGTTTGTTGTGTAGTCAAGTAGATCTATCGATTACACCTAAGCACACATTTCCGTAATCCAAACTTGTAAATGATTAGAGTTGGGACAAACATATGAAAGCTGATGTTGCTAGCATGAAGTATTTAACAGAAGAGGATGGTAATTACGTACCTGGAGGTTTCGGCTAGATATTTGTTTGGCACTTTGAATCATTGCCAAGCAAGCATGAGGTGAAGGTATATCGTTTCTACATCTAGTTTCTTGCTGAGACCAACAAGTAATAACTCACTGTCAATGTCAACTGAATTTCTCCATCATTTCTCTATCCTAGCATCAAGCTGCTTTACGTTGATGGCATATTTCTCATTTAAGAATTGCTGGAGAAAGCCCTATGAGCGATCCGTCAATTCAATGAAGAAGATGTGGGCTAAGTCTGCAGCAAACACACTACTATAAACGTACCACCCAACGATGGAAATTAGAAGATGCTCCAGAGTTTCTGGTATGAGACTTCCAAAGAAAGACATCAAGAGATACTATCCAACCAGTGAACACAGTTCATCAAAGGTGAGAAGGAGCAGCACTGTCTCGTTCACATTGTGAGGTAGGAAAATACAGAAATTGAATCATGTTCAGCTAGAATGCAATGAACTTCTGTCGGTGTCAATGATGGACAAGCAGAGTGGTCCACCGGGATGCTACGAAGGACAGCTATGGGTCTTACACCAACGAGGAGGAGCACGGATGAGTTATGCTAAGGGTGACTGCCGGTCTAACACAAGCTCGATCGCGGCCTAGAGGTGCCAGACGTGTGTGGAGTTTAGCAGAAATGCATAAGGCGGAACGGCCCGCACAGTCCGCAGACCGCAATAGATCATCCCCCCCCCCTATATATATATATATATATATATATATATATATATATATATATATATATATATATATATATATATATATATATATATATATATATACATAATATATATATATATACATAATATATATATATATATATACATAATATACATATATACATAATATATATATATATATACATATATATATATATATTATGTATATATATATATATATGTATATATATGTATATGTATATGTACATATATATATTATGTATATATATATATATAAATATATATATATATATATATATGATGTATATATATGTCTATTTTTGATATTATGTATCATACCTATATATATATATATATATATATTATTTTACTATATTAGTATTTTCTTATTTTTATTACTATATTAGTTTTTTTCTTCTAAGTTTACAAATAAATACATGTATATATTTTCTTTATTTTTATATAATTTTAGTATTATATCTATTAATTTTGAATATTTTTATCTACATTTATAAATATTATGTTTTAATAAATATAATATTCTATTATTATTTTATTATCTTCAGATAATATTTTAAATATATGGCTAATTGTATATAAGTTAATTTAGATTATATTAATTTAGTAATTTAACGTATATATGTATATATAATATACATGTATATCATAATTAAATAAAATATATATATAAAAAAAAAAGCAATACGTCCGGCTTCGGGACGCATTGACCTTTAAATGTGCCATTTTGGGCAATAAGTTCAAGAACGTGCCATTTAGGGAATAAAAAATAGGAAATGTGCCATGTATGTTTTTTTTGCCAAATATCTCGGCATGAGAACAAAGAGTTGTGCTTTAGGTTCTGATCCACCTTTAGCGTTGGTTGTCCATTCAATGCTTGACGCTGAATTCATATTGACCAGCATAGCATATAGTTATCAAGGGTACAGTTCCTGATAGTTACATAAGTTTCTTACAATTTCTTTTGTCGTTGCTGTTGCTGTAGTAGGGAACACGATTTTAAAACTCATGTTTCAACCGAACGTGACATACTTCAAAGATACGAAACAATTACCCTACGCTTGTGCTTTGTGGTTTAAGGATTATGTGTGTTATAGGTTCCTTTTAATTAGATGATCAATGATATTGCTTTATCATACTTGTGTCATTTACGACTTATTAATTCTTTCCCTTACGTGTTTTTTTACTAATCCCTCGTTTCAAATACGATTATCAATTATATTTCAAATGTGCGAGTATCATACAAAGTAATCTATTGATTAGGGTTTCATTAATGTGACCGAAGATATGATAATGACTATCATGATTTAGAAATGATCAGACCAAATAAACTTACACGGAAATCTCCCAATGGGTATGAAGAGCATGCTCATAAATCATTTGAGAGATCCTCAATCGGAGACCCTGACTTTTCTTATTAACATTAGACGAAAAAGTTGAAATAATATTTTTCACAACTTTTACTACAAATTTATCATTTTTAGGAAATCTTGTACATTATGTCATGGTTGGAGAGAAATGCCTCTCCATAGGAGATCCATTAGGACTCATAGCTCTTGAATAATTTTTTTTATAATGCTACCATGGCAATATTTTTTAATTTTAAATATATGGTGTTCCTTAATATCTCTAATAATTAGTCATATATAATGTAAAAGAATAGGACTCATAAACTTTAACCCTAGACAAAGATATCTTCCTTATGCATAGAACTTCATTTTTAAGCAAGATCATATGTAAGAAATGTAGTAGTAAGAAATAAACGTGGGGAAAGTTATATAACTCGCCTCTAGGAAGAATATGCAACTCCAAACAACAAGAAAGCTCAAGCAACGAAGGTAGGAAACCCTAGTTTTAGCTCTGAACTCGGCCAACTAGCTCTTCTCCACAAGGGAAGCAAACCCTAGGTCAAGAGAGCAACAAAGACAGGTTCTTTAAGCTTTAGAGCAAGTTCTACCATGCAATAGTATGGTTCCATCCAGGAAGAAGGAAGAAGGAGGTAGGACAGAAAGGGAAACGAAGGAGAGAAGGAAGAACTTACTTGCTTAGGTCAGGAACAAGAAAAGGAAGCTCTAAGACCCTAAAGGAGGGTAGATTTGAGATCTAGCCACACATGCAAGAAGTTTGACCACCTTCTTCTACCTTGGAAACCCACTTAGCCATCAGATAGGGGAAGACAAAGATCTAGACAGTAGGGAAGTGATAACAATT